>CM054777.1:12425000-13025000 GCA_028984075.1 Pieris mannii | reverse complement strand
AGCCGCTTCAACATTAAATGTATTGTCTTGAGAATGCATTTTGTGGTTGTTGGTTCAACTTGAGCCATGAGCACAAAAGTATCAAAGTAGTCATGTCGTTTAGATACCGGAAATAATGTAACTTTAATGTTGACTGTGACGCTAATGTTTTAAGCAATAGTTATTACATATATTTAGGTAAGTAAATGGTCAATATTTTTAAATATAATATGTTACGTGTAATCTCTCGAATATTTTTTTTATATCTTCAATTAATAAATTTTAAGAAAATGTTATCTGTAAAGTTAATAAATCGGTTAGGTTCCAAAGATTAATGAAAACGTAGACATTAAATAGTGTATTTTGGAAATAAACAATTATTTGGGTAAAATATGCGTTTCTTTTCCAGTATCGTATTGTAAAATTCATTCCACGCACAAGTTGTGTTTTCTATCCAATTGCAACAATTTATTTATAAAACAATGCATTATGTTATAAGCATAATTTATTTTTTTTCTTTTTCTTTTTATATAATATTTCTTCATCATTTTTCGCTTTTTTTAAAAGAGTGCGCAAGCGGGGGGAGCGTAGCCTGAAGTTGAAGTATTAGTAAACATGAGTCACTTCGACGGAAAGATTCTTCACTTTTGATGAGGCTCATTTTCATTTAAATGGGTTCGTAAACCGACAAAATTGTCGCTATTGGAGCGACGAGAATCCTAAAATGAAAGATCAAAAACCTTTTTTTAAGCAATATCCAACAGAGGTTTTAACATTTCATTATATTAATCTTTTTTTGATACAGATTGTAACATACAATATCAAACATGTAAGTTTCAGCTTTTCTATAGCAATGATTTATAGAATTACTGTGTATTTGACGTGTTGATAATCTCATATTGATCACTGATTGACATGATTTATTTTAAAGGCTTTTCTAATGAAGTCAATTATACATTTTTTAAATACTTTATTCTGTACTTCATAACATGTATCACAGCTTAACAACTAAAAATAAGTGCATTAGTGCAAATGAATACAAAACATAGACTTAACTAATAACTTTTGTAAAATATTCACCCAATACGAATTCGACTATATTAATAAAACTTATTCACATGTTCTTGACAACGTTATCTTAAAATCTATTTAATTGTGCCACAAACACGTATCATTCAATTCTATCATAGCAGGACTTATATATATATATATATATATATATATATATATATATATATATATATATATATATATATAAGATGACTATACTGTTAAACGCGTGTCAGGTTATTTACCGAGATATATAAGTTAGCAAGTATGATTATATTTCCTTCTAAATTAACTAGGTGGCTACTTCCTACATATATTATTGGTGTTAATTTAAAGACAGTAATATACGAAATAAACCAAATATAAGAAAGGCCGAATATCCAGAATTCACCCAAACATTATTTAACCAAGAACCTTAAGCAACGGTACTTGCAAAGTAAATTTACAAGAACAAGACCGCCCTGAAGCTAAAATATAAATATCTAATTAATTAGGCCTTAAGAGGTAGATTAAAATACAGTTTCAGAGCCATCGTTCGAGCTGCTTTGTACGGTTTAGGCACTTGGTGAAAATGATGCTCCATAAAGAATGAAATCATTTACATTTACTAAGATTGATTTATTTACTACGGAAGTAAATTAAATTGTGCAACATTCTACACTTATTTTATTATATATTCCGTATCTCTGTTCGAGACATCATCCGCATGAAATTAGTACTAAAAGCTAAACGTCAAGTTAAAGCGTGACAAGAACCCGCAAGCAAATTCTTAATATTTAATACCATTTGTTAATTGATATGTTATCTTTTATTTATAAACCTAAGTCGTGCAATATTTTCAATATTAATCACAACCAAAATAGTTTCAGATTTGAATTTCAAATTTACACTTTAAGTGATTCTTATTTTATTACTTACAGATGTTCAGAAGAGAAAAGAAATAGTTCAGTTAAGTTCAAACATAAACGATAGTAAGACTAACGAAAGTTTCTATAAAACTTGCAGTAAAGCTTCAATCTCTACAATTGAGGTGATACTTGAGACTCTTTTAAAACATTAACTGAAATTAATGTGTAATTAACTAAGTGCTCTACAAATAAATTAGTAAAACCTAAACATGAATACATTAAAAAAGGAATATATTATGCCAACCTTCTCTTCTGCCTCATTCTACTCCCGTAGATACCTGGCATCCCTCATCGCCTCCTTCTTTATTTCTTAATAAACTACTATTTATTAAATCAGTAAACATTCGTAACAAAACACTCAAGGCAACTAATATTTGCTCACCTGGAGCTATCAGTATCATGTGCTATGTGCTAATCTACCAAAAGATAATACGTCTTTGGAATGTCTTGTAGAAAACGAGCAACGTTTTAATAAATATAGAAAAATATGCTCATCAATCTATACTTCCATAAAACGTGAGCAGCAAGTCGCTCGGAGACCACCAGATGCTGCTGATCCATGTAAAGTAACAGTATCCGGATGATGTAACATGCGAAGCTCTCTCTCGGCCTTTTCTTCGAGATTTGCCCATCTGAAAGTCATCCAAGACTATATTTTAACATCACTTATCAAGTGCATGACTTCTTTAACTTCCCAACTCACGGCTTTGTTTGTTTAATGATTTTTAAATACGATTACACTATTGATTTTTGAATAAAATACAATTGTATTTAACTCAACAAACTTGTTTATTAATCTAAGAATCTACTGAATTTTACAATTAGGTAAAATTCTGAAGTCATATGAGGGTATTTCGTTAGATATAACAATATCTAATAAAATGAAATAAAAATGTATATCTCTTAATAGAAACGGGATGGTTAGGATTTGGCTGAAACACAGACTATTTTAAATGTTAAAAAATAAAGTTAAAGTTGAAAGTTGAATTTACCTTTGCACGGCCATAGAAAATGCTTCAACAACATTATTATCAGTTTTGGCCGATGTTTCTATATATGTGCCAATTTTATTTTGCTCACACCATTGTTTTAATTGATCATGTGAAACTTCTCGGTCTTTTGAAGATACATCTGACTAAAATAAGTAACAAAATTAATAATTTTGATATGAGAATATACACATATTTTTGTTTAAATACTAATAACAACGTAAATTAATATTTAACATTTTAAAAATTGTAATAGTTTTAAAAATCAGGCATTTATGAAACAACTATTTAAAATGTTTACAAAACAGCTAAATTACTCTTATAACAAAATAAGTACATTTCAGTTATATTAGTATTTCACATTAAAGGTATTATATATTACCTTATTACCAACAACAACAAAAGGAAACTTTTCAATTCCATTTTTTACTCCAGCATAGTGTAAAAACTCATTCAACCATGTTTTTATATTATTAAAAGAACCTCGGTCATCGATAGCATATGCTAAAATGCATATATCAGTACCACGATAGAACGGGGTTCTAAGAGATTTAAATCGTTCTTGGCCAGCTGTATCCCAAATCTGAAAGAATATAATATAATACCTTATTTTAATTTTACATATATTTTATGTTACTTTATTGATTCAGATTTAGTTTATGTAGACCACAATTTTTTTTATTTAGCAAGATATAATTTCTACCAAACAGTAAAGATCAAGATTTATATTTAAATCATAATCATACTTTGAGAGTCTGCATTGTGGTGAGCTTCTGCATAGGAAAAATGAAAATATTTTAAAAAGTTTGAAAGTTGTACCATTACAATATAAATTATTAATCATATTAGTAAATTTAAGATTTTAAGGATAAAAATGTCCTCAAACACATGTCATTTTTTAAAAAGAATAATAAAGTAACTTTGCAACTTTTCTTATAACCACATTAGTGTTTCTTTGTCATTTATACTTTGTAGAAGTAATTTTAGTACTCATGTATTTTTCTCTCTTCTGTTTCAAATAATTATATTTAACAGCTATTGTAGACAAAAAATTTGGTGGTTATTTAATTAAATGTGTATTCCCTTTTCCCTAGCTGTAGGAGTACTACTTAATAATCTATAAATAATTAAAAGTTTACCTGCAATGTGTATTGTTTTCCACTAACATCTAACATTTTATTCATAAATTCGACGCCTATCGTGTGAAAATTATGATCGTCAAAGTGATTAGATATAAATCTACTCATTAAACATGACTTTCCGACTCCACCATCCCCAAGGATTACAATCTTTAACAAAACATTTTTATTCGTTGTTCTGCCGTAATGCTGATCGTTTTCCTCGACCATTGTGGTTTCATTTATGTCATAATAATTAGTCACCGTTTACTCCTTTTATTACTACAGCCTTGAAAGTTAAGTAAATGTTTGCTTGATTATTCTACCGTTTCAAGGATATCACCTTAATTTTAAAATTATTTTCGAGTGAGATATATCACATAAAAGATAAAACCCTTTATAACCAATTCTAGTTATTACCCAAAGCAAATGAAATATAACAATATAATCATAACACAAAGAACTACAGAATTAATTACAACTAAGAAGTAAGAACTAACAAGAAACAGCTGTGCAGCTACAGCTTCAGAGTTCAGTCAGAGTACCAGTGACTGATGACATCACTCGAGAGTTGTCAGTCGATGATTGTCATTGATGGATGAACTGAAAAAAAAAAGCCGCTACATGTACTGAAAAATAAATTATCTTGGTTCTGTAAACAATAATTTATATTCTTTATCGATAATATGTTTTTAGGGATTTTTTAGCTAAAAGTGTTTAAATGAAATCCGCTAGATGTCTCAAACTACACTATAGGCGAGCATAGGAAAAATATAGATGGCAGCGTAAAACTTATGAACGATATATATATCATCATTCTAGCATTATTTAATTGTTGCCATCTTAGTACTTTTTCCTAACTCGAGGTAAGAATATAGTCTAACATGTATATTAATAAATTAAATATAAATGCTTAAAATAAATCGCTTATATTAATTTTATTTTATTTGCCTTAATACATACAGAACTTGTAAGTAATGATGTAATTTTTTACTTTGACGTTAAATTTTACATTGTTTGAAATATATTATACTGAGTTACAATTTTAGAAAAAAATATTAATCTTTAAGCATTTGTCTAAAGAATAAAAGTGGACCACCGAATTTTGTGAAAATAAGCTTGCAACATTTGTTGTAGAAATCACGCATCTGTGGTTTATTCTTATTCCGCTTTGTTTTGCGGAGGTGAGAGGACGATTAATAGTATTCGTAACTTTTTTGTTTCTCAATGTTTTTTTTGTTTATGAATGTTTTGTGAGTGGACGAATATAAATTAACCCATTAAAAGTGTTTTTTATGAAACTAAATAAGTGTACGTGAGATTAAAAACTGAAAAGGTTTGAGTAATAGTTCAAACGTTTCGATGTCAATAAACTTGTCGTTGATATTTTATGGGAAAGGTGTGCCGCGTCGCTAAATACCTGTTTGCGGCAGGGTGCACGAGTTCGGGAGGCGGTTGGCGCTTAGCTGCCATGTTATAGATGCGAGGTGAGTGGAATTAGGCACGTTCGAGGCAAGGCAAGGGTTTGCGCGGGACGGGACGTCGTGCATTCACCTCTGACCCGAGCCACTCAAGGTCGGTGCGCCGCCTGAAGGTCGCTGGTCACGTGACGCAGGGGTGCCTCACCCTTACTTGTCAGTCGCGTCCTTCGTAAACACTCACATACACAAGTGACCTTTTATTTAACAAAAAATCCTTTTGTTTTTACTTAAATTTATTATTTATCATATTATATGGATATAGGAATTCAAAAATGATTTTTTTTGAAAAATATCTTATTGCATACCTATTTAAAAAAACCTTTATAGTTAATTTAACTTTACTTTTAAATCAAATTATATTTTTTACGAATTACGATGAGTAAAAGCAACTTACCATTACGACGTTGTAAAGATTTTAGTTGTTTTCTGTTTTAAGGATGCACCGTTGACAAATGTTTCTTGCTAGATCTCTATTAGAATCTTTACTTCATTTAGGTATTAATTTTGAATCTGAATCTCGACCCAAGCCTTTTAAAACTAGTATTGAAAGTGTACCTGTGCTTGAGTCACCTGGAACAAGTATTGGGCCTCACAAATTCAACAGACGTGTTCTCAACAAAAACTTGCATATCAAGGTCTTTTAATGTAATACCAAGTATAGGTATAATTTTGTTTTGTCGAATATGAATATTTATGATATTCGGTTTTGTATTGTTATCATGCACTTATTTTGATGTCTCGAACTTTAGTCAAATTGATTTATGTATTGCAAGCTATGTAAATGTTTTAATTAATTGAATTGGATCGAAATGTTAAATGTACTTTAAATAAAACTTAATTAAATCGTTCTATTTAGATAGGTACGTTTAAAAGAATGTGAAAAGTATATTTATTTCGATGCTTACCCATATATGTATATATAAACAGATAGAAACGTCATATTTAACTCCCCTGTTTTCGATTTAGGTGGTGCGGTGACACTAGACACACCTTCGTTTAATATGTTAATTGCTTAACCAAGGCAACTAATGCGTGGGTAGTACTAGTATTGCAAAAACAATACATATATTATATATACGGTTAATAACGGTTTTCATTCAGCCACTTCGCTATTGCATGCATAATATATTATGCAAAAGACATTGCATTTTGTAGCTTAAATTCAAAGGTTTCAAAGTTTTAATCGAGTGTTTTAATATAATTCCAAGATCGTTTTTATGATGCATTTCATATTTTCCTTTGGTACCTTTTAGTCTTTAAAATCGATTTTCTATCTTAATTCCTTATTTGTTTGTTTGGAATGCTCATGAAACGTCTAAAATTCGTAATTTCATAATAGTTACCGTTAAATTTGAGTAAAATTCGCAAACCGTAAGCAAGAATCGTTATCAGAACATGCATCAGCCATTCTCCGTCGGTTTAATTGCAAAATGAATTTCGAAATAGGATCTGGGCTCATTGTTTGGCTTACGCCGGATGAGATTGATTAGCCGTTAAACAACTGTAATAATTAGATTTAATTTTACACCTAGGTTTGCCTTGAAATATTCGTTAAGTATACGTTACAAAAGTTATCATCTTTTAGATCACCCTCCGTGTCTTAATAAAACATTTTTTTAATAATCTCTCTTTCATTTATTCATTAGGCAATGAAGGTAATATATAAATACAGACGGTATTGAACTAGGAATTATTAAATAAAAAAATATTAATCATTTTGAAGAGCACACACAAATACGAAATAAAACTTGCAACACGGCCTCGAATGCAAACTGAAATAGACTTGTTTTGACAGTCTTTTGGCATTTTGTCGCTATGCCATGCGGATGTCAACAACCGCTGTTATAGATTACTAATTAATTATACAACAGTAATTTGCCGATTAATATAATTTAAATCCCCGTGTAAAAGCAAATTACCATTTCAGTAACGAGTCGATGTGTTGTAATAACGCGAAGGTAAATTTCAACAGCCTTGCAAAATCATCGTATGCGCTTATGTGCACGAGTGTACTCTCACTGCTTTCACGTGAGCCTGTGTGAGTGTATTTGAGTGTGTGCGTCTCGGCCGGTGACCTTGCTATCAGGCGGAAGCGCGCGGCCGTGTGAGTCAGCGCGCGTCTGCCACTTGGTACCTACGAAGTCTATAGACAATAGAGCATAGATATGAACCTTCTTATTGTGATTTCACGTGCTTGTTCCATTTTCAAAATATTTTCTTTCTACAATTCAACGGGTAATCAAACGGGGATTCCGTTATGAAGTTAAAATAGTGTTTTTTCTAAAACGAATCCAAGTTTATTGAGAAGGTGCCGCAAATATATTCCAATGTACCTAGAAACCATAAACAATATAACACAAGAATAATAAAATTGTGTTTATTTTAGGTTATGATTTGTACGTTATAAGCCAAAGGATTTCGATTGCTTGGTACCTTGGTGCGGCTAACTTTTTACATTTGGCCTTCGTTGGCAGGAAGCATGACGTGTTATGGAAATGAAGCTTTGTGCCAAATTGCCAAGTATTCAAAGCGTAGATAATAAATTAAGTATCTAGACGATTGTTGTTAAAACGAGGAAGTTTGATCGTGTTCGATATAAAAATGAAGGGATAGATAGATTTGTTATTTTACTAAAACAATCATTAAAAAAGCAGTCGAAAGTTAATATTTGGAATATAACTTTAAATATACCATATCCAAATAATTAAAGGTTTATGTATATGTTATATCAGTCTGACATGAAAAGTTCTTCTTAACCGACATTAAAAAACAATCCTTAAGCTTTATTAAGCTACCATGCCTTATTTACTATTATTGTTTTAAATTATAATACAATATATCATCATGAATTAATAATACAATACAAAAGCCACAAAATTAAAGATAGGCTCAGGGGGTGTTTCGACCGTACTGCGGCGTCTCTCACGTTTCCCCAACGTAATAGTTGCCTGACATTTGTGCGGTGGATCTCGGGTGACCCTAGCGGTAGTCTGTGACACAATTCTGTAGCACGGATACGATCTGTAATGCCTTGAACCGTTATGCGATATATTATGTTAATGTTGCACTAATAAGCCCGTATTTTAAATGGGTTGATGAGAAATTATTGCTAAAATACTACATTAGTCTGTACAAGCGCAAAGACAAATGTTTATAGCGGAAATTTTGTGTGTTGAATTGTATTTGTATTGAATGATAATAGCCGGATAGATGAGTATTTTAAAGAAATTAGTGCAATATTATATTGGGTGTTTTCTCTATTCTTTCTCATCTAACTCCAATATCAATATAACTTTTAAAAATGAAAATTATTAAACAAAGGAAAGCACGAAAGATTCGGCAACTGGTATGATCATTCGACTTCTACGAAACCATTAAACGTGACTCAGAAACTGGTCTCGATGGCAAAATGGCGCCGAAACCAACATTTGGCGGAAAACATTTAAAAAATTAAAATAACTAGATATTAGTGGTGATTGTAATCGATATCTCATGCCAAATCGAATTTCTTTAATGTAATGTTAAGAACACACCCCATTGTCTCATTTTATCTCAAAAATAATTAATAACTATTGGTATTTTGAAGAGAAAGGAATGCAATTACAATAGACGGCAATATGTGTAATCTTTAAGATAAGAACACGTCATGACGCAATGAGAGGATTAGTTACAATTTGGAAATTGCCTAAGTTCTTGCCTCTTCAGAAATACTAAAACTACCAGACAACTCTAATTAGTTGAAAAACCCATATTAATTATAAATAAAGTTAGTTTAATCTAATTCTTTGCCGCTATAGCTTTATCCAATTAACCCTGTCTGGATTCGAATGAATTTGCGATTCTTTGGCGTGACTCATTGGAGAATGTTGTTTTAATAAACACAGCTTCAGTAACATTTAATCTATAAAGCTTGTTATATTCTATGTCCGAATTTTCAAACTTTATTCACAAAAATATATTTGAATCCAAGTAATGTGAAAATATTTTATTGTTCAGTGAAATCTGTAACATTACATTTATTACTAACGAAACACACAAAATAATAATATTCAAGAAAGAAAAGTAACTATAAGGAATGAGGTCAATTAGTGTGAAATGTGTGTGTGTTGTGGCAGTAACTGGTTCTGGCTGAGCATTATCCTGTGGAGCAGACGTGCCCTGGTCATTCTGCTCGAGACCACAACAGTTAGTTTGCGCCTCAGACGCAAAACATGAAAAATAATTTAATAATAATAATAGAAATAGAAAAAAAATAATAGTAATAATTAACAGTGTACCTAAGTAAAGAAATCTTGGAATATTTCTTTGTAATAGTGTATATATTTCATAAAAATGTATGTGGTCAAAGTGTATGACTGAAATTTAAAAAAAAGTAATAATAAGAATATTACGCTTCCAATTTTATTTTCATTATTAATTAGCTAATTGTTTATTAAATAATCCAATAATTGATAAGTTTACTATCGAATATGTAACCGGAGTATTAAATACAAGTATCATTCTGTTATACTCGACAAAATTTTGGAAAATTCTGCTGATTTTCATTTGTATGAATAAGGGACGACAACGTTAATTTTCTATTTACTTACTGTATTTCACCATACGTCTAGTAAGAAGTATTACGAGTAATATTCAAATTGAAACTTAAAATATCTTTATTCATATATGTAAACAAGTACACTTATGAACGTCAGAAAATTGTAAATTCACATTCACATTACTACCAGTTCGCAAGTCAAGGGCGTAGAGCGATCAAGCAGAACTGGCAAGGAACTTTCCTGCATTGCATAATTATTTATTATTAGATCGCTGAAAAGTCACTTTGATATTGTTAGCTTTCACAACTAATACAAAGCCTAAATATGTTACGGCTTTAAGTACTCGATAATTAGGGAAACAATACGTTTTGCAACACGGAAACTCATGTAAATGTGGTACAAGAAAGCTCAGCGGTGGGGATTCAGTAAATGGGTCGATACAACCGCATTCCACACCACGTTGACACTTCAAGGCGAGTTGGCTTTGTGAAGCTTGCATTTACTCATATTTAGGGTTATTCTTTAAATAATACTCATATATATATAAATATCGATTTAACATCTACCAAAAAACTTCGCAGGCGTATTTAAACTATTTCGGGAGGCAAGCTGTTGTAAAGTCTCGCTTCAAAATAGGATATATGTTTGCGACTGTATTCGGTTCTGACTTTTGGTAGATGTGTGTGATTACTGTTAGACCGGCTACGTAGGATTGAAGTTAAATTCGTGTTTTTTGTGTCATTTTATAGTTTGTTAGTGGAAGTAAGAGTTTTTATTTATTTATTTTCTAGAACTACTACTAGGTACTTTTGTTAATCGTATACAGTTTCAGCTTTTGCTTATATAAAATTCATAAAGAAAATATTCTCCATCTCCATTGACTTCCATAAGGTGTAGATTGAAAAAGCGACATTCTCAGATTACTAAGTACAAACTAAGTCGATATCAGTGGCGCTGCAACCTTTTTCGGGTCTCAGATTTCTGTATTTGTTTCATGATTACTTGTTAATCTAAAAGGCAAGTTAATCGACTTTTTGGGCGACAGGTAAGCCAGTTCCCTCACGAATTTTTCCTTCACCGTACAAGCGACTGATAAATGCACACATGGACATAGTCCTACGACCTCAGGAAAGGGAGTTGCGCGCTGGCCCAGCTAAGCAAACACAGCTCATGAAACTAAAATAGAGATGCTAAATAGCTTAAGAATTTCCTTTCGCCGCCATTAGGCAAGGCTAAGTGTGATTCATTGACAAATATGTAATTAAATACAGATACAATCGAAACGACATTCCTTCAGTGAACTTATAAATTTCGTTGAAATGCGGATTAAATAATTGAAATGTCGCGGAAATTTTATTAACTTATTAATTGTATTTCGTAGCCGATTATATGTATGTCATTAAACACATAATCGGCACGCGCCCATCAAAGCCTTTTCATGTAGGATGATATGCTTATCAAGTTGTATTAATTAATACATAATATAATAATAATTACAGCCATTCTAAATATTAACATTACACTTAGCATTTGGAAATGTTAATCTAATAACCTGGATACTCTTTATCTCTCAATAGCGATAGCGATTATACAATTTGAATAATCAAAAGAATTTCATCCAAATTGGCACAGTATCGATGTCCTTCCAAAAGTGGTTGGACGTTACCAACTCGGCCATAACACTACCGATGTTTTTAGTTGTGCAAAGTAAAGGACACAGAGACACAGACATATATATAATCGATTTCAGGAGGTCAACCGAACGTTGTGTAATGTAACGAAGTAATAATGTTTATTGCGCTCAATCCAAGGTGTACAACATTTACTTGAACTCGTATTAGTTTTCGTTGTTCAGACATAAATTGCCTCAAGATATACACTGGATCTGTTAGATTAGCCTGTTTTTACATTTTCCACCCAGTGAAGGAGAACTTCGCAAGACGCAGATGTCAAACACGTCGTCATATAAAGTGACTCTGGTTCAGGTAGCTGAACGTCTACTTGTGGAATGAAAAACATCAGTGGGGCCTTTTTAAGTCCGGACCTCAAATTTCTGTATCACCTTCACTATCATTTGTCTTATAGTCAAGTAGGTGATGAGTCTTCTGTGCTTGACACACGCCCTCGACTTTTTAGATCTAAGGCGAGCCGCTTTCCTTGCGATGTCTTCCTAAATCGTTTGAACGACTGTTAAAACACATAGAAAATCAATTTGTGCACAACCGGGGATCGAACCTACGACATCAGAGATGAGAGCCAAGACGGCTCCACTCGTGTATAAAAAAAACCCTCCGTGAATCTTTCTTTTTGGGTCTGTTAACATTTGCCTCATAGTGAGTTCATACATTATGTGTGACACGTTCACTTTCCGTGGAAAATCCCTTCTATTACCTTGGGCGAGCTGCCGTTCTCCACTAAAATTCATAAAAAACAAATGCTTAACTCAAAGTTACCGGTTTAGGTGCAACCAGTGCGCTGACGGGTTATGACATCGATAAAGTAATCGAATTGTCCCAAAACACGGTTTTGGCTGTAGATTTCAAGGGATTTTATTTGCAATTGTATAGTTTTAGCCTCTGTTTATAGTATTAAGTTATCTACCTTGCCGATTCTTAATTGTGACCCAACCCACGAGGATGTGCACAATGAACATTTTATTGGTGCAGTAAAACAGTTTGAACGGTTCAGATCCAAAAAATCTGTGTCTGCCTTCTACCCCGCTTATCTTCTACCCCGAGGGCTACGGGCCAGCTGCCTCGAGCGTAAGAGACAGAGATACCAAGTGAGCCTTCTTTGTCCTTCACGACACGGGCTTAAGTGGCAACGCACAGTTACTTATGACCTGCCGCTAAACAAATAAATGCCACTGTGAATGTTCTACGTTGTTACGTTATTTGCAAATATAAGTTTGGACAGCTGCTGTCTGCTATTTGAGAAAATAACGAATAAGTTTTCACGTGTAGTATATATTTATTTTTGTGTAATATATTCAGGATTAAACCGTGCATAGGTAGGGCCGTAGTTGAAGCAAGTTAATTGCTGGTATGAGAATATTCATCTCTTCTAATTCAGTCTGCGTGGGTGAGGGTGCGATGTACTAGAACGACCTCTAATCACGGTCAAGGACACGGGAAGTTTTCTAAACGCTAATGACATGGAGCTATGACGAGCTAGAGTCAATGATCTTCTTTTTTCTGTTTACTAAGACAACATTGAAAATAGGCCTTGGTTCTTATTTTATATTAAATCCAGTGTGTTTGACCTTGTTAAGCATATATTAGAAAGCCTGATACTATATACTGCTTTAATTGGCTACAAAATATTACTTTATTTATAAAAAACAACCCCTAACAGGTGACCCTAAATTGACAAGAACGCACAACAAATGAATAAAATTTACACACGAAGCAAAATATAATCATTAAATATAGGTACAAAAATACAACATTTGACCCTTAACAGAGACCGAGTCATATGTGTCTTTTTCAGGAGGTTAGTCCCAGCTGTGGCCCAAACCCATTCTGACGTACCTATCAGGCACCTTGAAGCGAAGGCACTGAATTACTCTCTGGAGTATATTATTTTCCTTGTACATTAGTATCGCTATTTTATCTAATTCAACCTGTAGTAACACTATCAGAATTCGTTGTGCATGGTTCGATACACGTCATAGATAATGCTATGACCTCAAGAGAATAATCGGTCGTCGCCGTGTCTCTCTGAGTGAGAAACTAATTGTATATTAGATGTTTTCTTATAAAGAGATTGAGGGAGCATTGATGCGGCGAATGAGAAAACGGGAAAAATAATATTTACTTTAAATGTTATTTCGTATTTGTAAACAATAATTACACAGCTACAGCTCAATGGTCTTAATTCTTGGTCAAATATGACAGGATGGATAAGTTGCTTAAGTGGAACATTCATTCTAATATGAACATTCAGAAATGTCTTTTATTCTAAGAACACGTGTGGATCTTATCAATTTCTGAGTTATTTTTCGTGAGTCGCGGGCGACAGATAAGAACTTGAATATTATAAAAGTAATTTGTCAATTATTCAAAGAAAGAGTATTAAAAAAAAATTTTTATCAATCAATTGTGAAACAAAGGACGTATCAGTATGACCGACCTTGTCTAGGCCACATGACGCCAACTCGATCTCACATTATTCGTCATAAATTTTTAAATAAGCTTGTTTCGTTGTAATTCCATTTAAACCTTCCGCAAAGGAATACATAACTTTGCATCTATCTTAAACCGTATAATTTTTTCTTTCCGTTCTCATTTAAAACTGGATAGCATCTGTATGAAGCAATTGGCGTCAACGCAGAGATTTCCTAATAGCTCGTGCACTGAGCGGTGCATTGTGTAATTGACAATTGGCCGGTTACCATGGCAACGAATGTGATTGCCAACATAGGCCATTCCTTGAGCCTTAAGGCAGTATACTTCCGATGTAATTTTCGTTCGATGTTAAATTCTTTTTCTTTACTGTTCTGTTTCCTAACCTTTGTCTATGTCAATACGCTCTGCGTGGAGCTAAAAAAAAAACAAAAAAAGACATTATTATATATATTATTGTATATAAAATGTCTTAGGTATAATTAAAATTATGTACACATTTCTAGCAGCAGAATCACCATAATTTTCAGAATAATTAATTTTGCAAAACCCAAGTTCAGGCACTTCTTCTTCTTTCTTCTACAGGTATATAACGGAAATACTTATCCAGAGCTTAATTTGGTAGTGAGCTGGTCAATTTAGAAAGAAGATTCAAAGAAAGTAAATTTTTAAGATTGCGGGTGAAATCAAAAAAAAAATGTTGATCATAATTGCCATTTGGAAATTTAGCTTGTAACATATACTGTAGATAGCGTTATATATTTGATGTGGTAAACTTGAATAATAATATAGTAAAAAACACACGCACGTAACTTCTATGGTCGTTAACCTTTGTTATTCTGTTGATACTCCAATAAAGTATTTAAACTCTTACAATAAGTGTGGACGAAGTCATCGGCTTCGACGAGTTGAAATATGTATTTCGTTAAATATACAAATCGTTGAGGGAATGGTTTTATCGGGAGCGGCGGAGCAGTCTCCGAAAGGCGAAATGACCGACCGCTAACCGGCTTCGTGAAGGCCGTTCCCCCCCACTCCGCTAGGGCTTGTTCATGTCGATAACTCTATCTTATTCATTTTGATTATTATTAAAATCAATAAGACACGTGTCGTGAAAACATTACACGGCATTGTTAAAGTGAACATTAGTAATATTGTAATATGATTTGCTGTTTTGTATTCGCTGTTTAAATATGTTATTTTTCATGATCGGGTCGATTCTGCAAAACAATGACATAAATAGACGTACTTGAATTTTGACAAAACCTGTAAATACCGTTTCAATATATGCGGTCAGTTTGTGATAATTGAAACTTATTGACTCCGCGCTAAGTAAACACAATGCCAATGACATGGAGGTCGTGCGTCTATCGATAAATGAGCGCTATCGCACAACACTGGGTACGCCGGCAAGGCCGCGCGACGCGAACGCTACGCGTGTCGTGTGTGTACACAAACACCGTTTTCGAACAGTTTTATTCCAATTTTGAATTTGAATCCACGCGGTGTTTCCTTCTTTTACTTTTTTATTAATGCTCGAATATTTTTTAATTCTTTATTGAATATTTGATAAATGAGGTTTTATATATTTTTATTTTTCTAAAGTTGCATCATGGAATTGGTTTATTTATAAATATTATATCGTTTACAGATAACAAAATGACGACTTGGCCGAGACCAGTACCTCACGTATCGCCTTTTTCCGCATGGAAATGTCCCATCTTCCACTGGGCTTCCACGACAAGACTGAACGATGCCTTCACACCTAACGGGAGATGATCAATTTAATATTTTTCTACGTATTTATGGACTTAAGTGAGGTGCTTTAATATTGTGAAATTTTGTAATGTTGAAACAATGAACGCGATGACTAGTGAAGGAGAAGCAGTTAAAGTGGAAGGCGGACATATTTCTGTGACCACTATCAGTATGCCGGGACCTGATACGACTAGCGGTAGGTGAACTTTAATTAGTAACTAATAAAAGTAATATTCCTTAAAGTCATGAATTGTCGAATCACATTCAAAAACTTATTGGAAATATTTAGATTTTATATTTAGCATTTTTTAATTAAGACCTTAATTGGCGTAATATTTAATGTGAGTGAAGAAGTTACTTCTAATGACATTCACAGTAGCTTTTAAATATGAATTATTCATTTATTATTTCAGATTTTCAGTACAAACAATATGAGTAAACACTGACTATTAGCGCCATCTATAAAATAATTGAGAATTTACGTCGTACCAATAGATGGCGTTGTCAAAACACCTATAAATTTGAAATTGCTAAAAAAAATTGAATAAATACCTTTGTTGGTATATCTCTTTTACTAATGAGAGAGTAACGTTTCAGGGCAGTTCTCATACAGTTCGAGCGGTGTACGCATCAGCGTCTCTTCAGTGCCTCATGATGAAGACTCGACCGACGCCGAGATCTCTAAAATTGACTTTACACAACGTCAGTACGAGGTAAGGTCTCTTAATACACCGTTTTATTTTATATAGACAAAGGATTTTATTCTCCAACATTCCACGTTCCAGCCGCTACTGTTTTCCCCCTTCTTTACGGATATTTTTGCTTTTCTTAAGATTTCAAAGTACTCACGTAGGATGAGACAAACAAGAAACAAAAAAATCATTTATTCATATAGGTAACATAATGTACACTTATGAACGTCAAAAAAAGAAATATTAAATGAATCGAATTTTACATTTACTGCCAGTTCTCAAATCAAGGGCGTAGAACGGAAGAGAAGAACTGGCAATAAACTCTCCGCCACTCTTTTTAATAGCCAAGTTTTTTTACACAATGTTTGTAAGGAGTTGCAACCATTACACCATGTTCCATATGACATATCGAGTAATAAAGAATAATAAAATAAATTAAAAACAAATATTTGTCCTCTATCAGCAGGAGGCATGGTGAAATAGGAGCACGCACTTACATACTCGTGAGAACAACACGCAAATACGAGAGACAATTAAAGCAGTGTAATGATAAATGACTTTCAGGTGAACATGAGAAATAAAAAGAAGCGATCCTCCATGAGTGGCGAGGAACAGGAGAGGCCGATGTCGTGGGAGGGGGAGCTGTCCGACCACGAGATGGTCATAGACACGAGTGTAAACAACGGTATTACATTTAAATATAAAATAAAATGGCAAAATTTTGAACATTATTAATACTGATAGTTTTCTTTAGTTTTTTTAGTTTATTAACACTGCTTTTTGTATCTGCGTGATTTCGCTAGTAGTATCCGTATATAGAGACGGCACAGCTTTTCATATTTTTGTATATACGTCAATTTGTAAAAAAATAAGAATATCACAGATTGTAATTATTTAACCAGACGAAAACAGCAATTCCATCGATCTGCAGTCGTCTCGGGACTCGTTGGACACGCTTCGGAACGTCACAATAAAGTCTGAGAATGTGAAGACAGAGCCGTTCCACAGCATCGACGATGAGAGGGTTCTGGATTTGAAGTATGCTCCTCTGCAGCCTCATCAGAGGAGTCTCAGTATGAATAGAGTAAGTGTCATTTTAATTCTAGCCGCGGACCAAATGTTTGATGTCATTTCTGGCGAATAATTGATTTAGCTTAATAATTGTTTTGTGTATGCAAATGAAACTTCGTTTAATAATTTTTGTAATATTGTTTCGTTCGTTTATTGAAAACAACAACTGGCCCCAAAAAACAATCCAAATAAAATGAACATTTTTTTTACTGAGAAAACAAGCAGATTTTTTTGTATATAACAAACATATAAAAATATATGTATAAAGAATAGTAGGCTGGTAGACTACTATCGTCTACTACTACTATTCTTTATACATTTATTTTTATATATTTTAGCCCAGTCCATATCCGTTTGTAGTAAACTGTAATGAAATTAATAAAGAAATTAACGGTACGTAGCTATAGGTATCTCATATAGGATAAAGAAACAGGAACAGGATGGTTTCGAAGTCTTTGTTCCGCCAGATCCCAAAGTCAAATCATTTATTTCAATTAGGCCTATTATAAATGTACATTTGAAAGTCAAAATTTCTAGTTAAAAATATAAAAAATAACTCCAAAGGTAGTTTCATATGGAGAAGAATGGACGAGAAACTCTATACTTACGAGTTATCTCTGAAAATAGTTTTAATTTGATTCGAAATTATATGTGAAGAACAAAAAACATTACTATACAAAAAAAACTATTACCAAGTTGCAATATTAGAACTACGGAGAGAACTGCGTCGAAGAATTGCACACAAAAACTTCGGCACGGCCGCTAAAAACGTGCGAATGTTGTAAAATATTTGTGGTTTTATACTCACCAAAACCAAAGTATACGTAAGATTATCTCGAAAGCTTTGGTTTTAATAAATCGCGAGACCTTTATGATGGAACTTATCAGACTGGTTCAAAGAACTGGTTCCATGCATTACATTCATAGCTTTCTACTCGAGCTGCACCTATGCTTTGCGAACGTTTCACCGTGCCTCACCAATAACTGGATGAGATATTGTATTATCAGAGGATTTGTTTCCAAGAGCAAATTGTATTCAAAGGAGTCCAAGGAAACTATATTTTTAAGGAAATATATTATTTTCAAACCTTTCTAACTAATACAGACAGTCATCCGAGGCTCAGAAAGAGAACGACAAATTAAAGATTGCGATATCGTAGAAGACGATTACTTTCTGTGGTTCATTTTCTTAATAAATCATCCTAAATACATCCATATGGGTCAAATACATTTGTTTTATTGTTAATAATTATTGTTTTTAAAATCCTAGAACCCTGGTGCTCTTATTTCAGATATCAGTTCTGACAGACAACAGCCTCTCACTAGCTCGTCGCCCGTCTTCGCCCACGAGTAGCGCTAAATCCCTGGCCCTGTCCGACCACTATGAACAGATCCCGATGCAGAACTCCATCACCGAAGTGCAGAACTTGACCATCAAGAAGGAGACGCTGCTATCGGGTGAGAGATTTTAACGATCGAGTTGTAATAATTCAACGAAGACTTTGAACTAATTATATTTTACTGTTTCAGAATTAAAATGCGAGTCCCTCGGCATGGAGAAGCCGTTGGGAGCTCACGGATCACCGCTCATGGGGAGGCTTCCGCGGGTGCAGTCCAGCGCCAGTACCGACTCGGCGGTTCATTCTATGTACACACACAGGTAATTAATTAATGAATTATTCAATCGAATCGTGTGCTGTGACTGTGTGTTACTGTTAAAACTTCTCCTCTCAGCGTCTACAGCAGCCCCTCGGCCAGCCCCCGCCCCTCGCGGCACTACACGCCCTCTCTCTCGCGGAACAACAGCGACGCTTCGCACTCCTCCTGCTACTCCTACAGCTCGGAGTTCTCGCCCACGCATTCGCCGGTGCAGGTCGGTGTCGATGATAATCATCTGCCTTATCGGCATTGTGAAGATCGGGCACTCATTGAAATATATTTTCTTTCTCCAGAGTCGCCACCCTCACCTTCTATATCGCGAAACTGCCGTGTACCCGGCGTCACCCGCCCACGACGACGACTCGGAGCAGACGGACGACAGACTCCATCATCATCAGGGGATCAGCAGGCAGCAGCTTATCAATAGGTATTGTAAACTAATTAAAATTAAAAATTTTAAAATGTTCGCGAAAATGAGGAAACGAGGAAGGCTTTTTTGTCAGATTTTAAATTTGACCAACCCCCTTCCGAGCGGCTCGTAACCTCGGCCTCGGCGTTGCGTAGGGAAGTGGGGTCACTGTGCTTCTTCTACCGCATTTACTATGGAGAGTGTTCAGAGGAGTTGTTTGGATTAATACCGGCAGCTGAGTTTCATAATCGGACGTCGAGGCAGAATACGATTTCCATTTGTATCACCTCGACGTCCGCCGTTCCACAACTGCGCATTTTTGCCGCGCCTCACCATTTTGTGGACCCAGCTGCACACTGAAGTATTTCCGAACCAATTCGACTTAGGGTCCTTCAAGAAAAGAGCGTAACAATTCATAAAAGGACGGCAACGCACTCGCGAGCCCTGCCCGTTTGCCTCCCGTTCTTTAAAAAAATCTAAACCTACCGTTAGAAAACGTATACTATTCCACGTGTTCAGATCTTCAACGCACAGGGGGCATACGCTCTAAGTGACAAAAGTAAACCCTTTTCCTATCAGCCCAAGATCTAACATCGACGGCATTAGTTCTCATGTTCCTCCTCCCGTTGCAGCCCCTGCCCCATTTGCGGGGACAAGATCAGCGGCTTCCACTACGGCATATTCTCGTGCGAGTCTTGCAAGGGCTTCTTCAAGCGCACCGTGCAGAACCGCAAGAACTACATGTGCCTCCGAGGGGGCAACTGCCCCGTGACCGTGGCCACGAGGAAGAAGTGCCCGGCCTGCCGCTTCGACAAGTGCCTCGGGTGCGGGATGAAGCTGGAAGGTGAGACTGATCCGTTCGCGGCCAAATTTTGACGAGCCCGAACGTGCCAATGATGAAGAATATGGTTACAGCGATTCGAGAAGACCGCACCAGAGGCGGACGTTCCACGTACCAGTGTTCGTACTCTTTGTCCGGCGCTTCGTCCACCGGCTCGCTGCTCTCTGCGCACGCGCCTACCACCATGCGACACGCCTCCAGTCTTAGCTCGGTGAGTTGCTGCTTTTTTCTATATATCAATGATTTTTTTTATTATTTGTAACGAATAAGTTACTGTAATAATTTATTTAAATTCCAGGTTTCGAACCCAGGGTCGTACAGCAGTCGAGGTGAATCCAGCAACAGCCGACTCACGCCTGACATTCCGCCATTATTGCAAGTGAGTCATTCGTGTTTTATTTAATAGTGGTTGCTATTTACGAATTTAATGCCAGTTCTCTATTATATAGTATCTTGAGAACTAGCATTAAATATAAATGTTTTTTTTTTGTAAAAATTCGCAAAATAAAAAAAATAACCTAAGCTATGATGTTTGTGCTAAAAGGAAATAATGGACGTGGAGCATCTCTGGCAATACAACGAGTCGGAGCTGAACAGACTCGGCAAGTCGACGGGCAGTCCCTCGGCGAACCCCCTTCTGGCCGCGAGCGGGATCACGGCTCAGAACTCCAGCGCAGACTTCCTCGCAGATCTGTGCAACATCGCCGACCACAGGCTGTACAAGATCGTCAAATGGTGCAAGAGTCTGCCGCTCTTCAAAAACATCTCGGTGAGTCGTGTTGCTCTGTAGAGGAAAAATAAATGTATCGTTTACGGTCTGAGTATTGAGGGAAAATGCTACTGACCGTCAAATACAAAAATGAACCAAGTGTCATAGTAAAAAAAAAAGAGAAAAAAGGCGCGAAACGCCATCTTTGTTTTGTCATTATCTGTTGGTAATCGGATTTAACTAACGTCACTCTCGACGAGTTGCATTACGTACGCGTGAAAAGTAATTTACAATTTTCATAATATACATTTTTACAAAGAAAACTATTTTACGTATTTATTGGGTGTTTTTTAGTATGATGTTTCTAGCGAAAAAGATAATTCTAGAAGGATCCATCGAGTAAGGTAAGAAGCTCGTCGCGGTCTGATGAATTCGATGTGAATCATTCGCGAGCGAGTTTCTCTATTTTTTATTATATTGTTGACACAAATGTCAAACAACTTAATAGCAGCCCGTAAAAACAGTAAATGTTATATCTATATGTTATGCAACGTGTTAAGCTCATTAGACAATAATTAAATGTCACCAGATCGACGACCAGATCTGCCTCCTCATAAACAGCTGGTGCGAGCTGCTGGTGCTATCGTGCTGCTACCGCGGGGTGAGCACTCCCGGCGAAGTGCGCGTGGGAGGCGGAAGGGGCATCACCCTGCAGCAGAGCGCCAAGTCAGTGAACACGTAGTTGAAATTCTTGTTAATCCTTATACATTTCGTAAGCTAACATTCACGTCGGCGTGACTGACAGACTTCGGTGATGTGTTGAGAAGTATGGAATATATATTAAAAATATATCAGTAATCTTTGTGTCCATGTGCGCATTTAACATGCGCTCGAACGGTGAAGGAAAACATCGCGAGGAAAAAAGTCGATGGCGTGTGTCAGGCACGTGTGGCTGATTTGAGGTTAACAAATGATCATGAAACAATCTGAGGCCAAAAGCTAAAAAGTTTGAAGCGCTACTTTCTATAAAATAACGATTTTAACCAATAAAACAACTATACACCATTATTAAATCCTCTAATATACATTATACATTTTTCCTTCATCCATTTTCGTGCACACTTTCACATTTTTTTTCGACTTTCACAAACACACACACAGCACAGTCATCGTCATGTTTTTATATATGTATTATTTTCACAGTACCCTCGTTTTAAATCCAATTGTTACAGTAGTTGTTGTAGTGGTTAAAAATTAACAAGTTTAAATGTTGAATTTTTGAAGTGAAATCTTCTTTAGCGGCGTTGTACACTTTTTTTGTAATGGACTTGTTTAAAAGTAATAATTGTCACAGGTACGGTCTGACTCCATGTATAGAGCGGATGCTGAGCTTCACGGACCACCTGCGACGTCTCCGGGTGGACAGATACGAATATGTCGCCCTCAAGGTCATCGTCCTGCTCACTTCAGGTGAGACCATTAGCTGTTATCGTTGATTCTTTTCTCTTCAGCGACAAATGTCATTCAAACATTATTTACAAGCATGCTACGTCATCGTTCATTTAGTTCATGTGACTGAAATAAATATATAAATTATGTTTTTTTACACTTAATTATATTATATAATAATTAAGAAATGTCTTCTATACCATAACTCTTCTGAAGCCGTATTATCTAGTGATTACTTTCAAAAACTTTTAATTTATTAGAGTATTTGGAGGAGATAAATGGCGTACTTGTTGACGAGGTAGACTGACAATTGAAAACCTTCCAGATGCGCCCGAGTTGCGTGAAGCGGAGTGCGTACGCGCATCGCAGGAAAAGGCGCTGGCCGCCCTCCAAGCCTACACGGCTACGCACTCGCCCGACACTCCCGCCAAGTTCGGGGAGCTCCTTCTGCGTATACCCGAGCTGCAGAGGACATGTCAGGTATATTATACAAACATTTTATAGTTTTCATTTAATATTAGGTCCTGACATATGAAATTGGCGTTTTGTATGGGACGAACAAAAAGTCGAATATTTTAAAATATAATATATATATAATTAATCATAGTACGAACCATTGTTTTTTATGCACTTTTGCCATCTCATAGGTAGTTCATTGATCCCTTTCCTAAAAAAAACCAGTCGGACGGGAATCAATAAAATCTGTGAAGGCGATTTGGACTGCCCCATCAGAGATAAATTTTTTCCCTTGCAAAAGTTGTCCAAATTTCGAAAAAAATGGTAATCTGTTGGAGCAAGGTCCGGGGAATACGGAGAATGTCTTAGAGATTCCAATTGAAGCTCTTCTAATTTGGTAGCCGTCTGTTGTGCAGTGTGTGGTCTAGCGTTGTCGTGAAGTACCAGTGGCGTGGAGCGATTGACCAGCCTAAGTTGTTCAGCCGCTAGCTTTTCCATCATGGTTTGCAATTGCTGACAATAGACATCAGCCGTAATAGTCTGGCCAGATTTGAGACAACTACATTGAACAATACCGGCACTAGTCCACCAAACGCTTACAAGTAACTTTTTTGTGGTTAATTTTCGGCTTTGTGGTTAACTTAGGGCAGGATTTGGCTGGTTGGCCAGGATCCAACCATTGCGCTGAGCGCTTCCGATTATCGTAAAGAATCCATTTTTATCACAGGTAATGATTCGGTTTAAAATACCTTCATTATTGTGCCGGTTCAGTAATGTAACGCAGCAGTCGACGCGCGTTTGCCGGTTTGCTTCAGTCAATTTATGACGTACCCATCTTTCAAGCTTTTTAATCTTCCCAATTTGCTTCAAGTGAATTAAAACAGTTATCACTAACACCGCAGCCTACAGCTAACGGACGTCGTTTGCGATGGCTCCGCTTCCACAATAACCTTCAATACTTCATTATCAACTTGGGTCTCAGGCCGTCCACGGGGCTTGTTCTGCAGGTCGAAATTTCCAGAACGAAAACGTTGGAACCAAAACCGAACTGTGTTTTCTTTGACATGACCGCCACACACATTCACCCTTCGAGTCGTTTCCGCAGCACTAGTGCCACGGCGGAACTCGTACTCGTAAATAATGCGATACTTTAAGTTTTCCATTTTGTAACATGAGTGCACAAACAGAAAAAAACAAATGAATGACGGTCATCGAAGCACAAATACATGAGTAAAGGTACGGACAGACGTGCTCATTACTAGCACGAAAGCATGCTTTTATTGAGCAAGTGCTCATTAGTAGCACGTGTGTAATGTAAAATGAGCATGCTTATTTAGAGCGTGCTCAAAAATCAAACGACGTTTGATTTTCGAGCATGCTACCTGAGGCGCGGGTACTTGGGGGGCGTGTTCCGAGCACGTCTGAACATGTTTGCTTATTAGCATGCTATTATCCTACTATTTTATGCAATTTATTGATGTAATTAATTAAAATTAAACCCGCAATATGTCGCGTTGGGGAGAAGAAAAAACTTTGCTTTTTGTGTCACATTATAGAAGTTACGAATGTGTGTGGAACCCAAAATCTCCTTTTTTTTTGTTTTTTTATTTTTCACCAAAATGTTCTTACACAATTCCGTTGCAAGCAATATGATTATTTTATTAAGTTCTGTACGGATAGCACTGTCACTATATACTTGTACATCCATTTTAGCCGAGAGCCTGGTGCCAAATAGCACGTCTGTCCGTACGTTTGCTTTGAGCATGCCTATTTAGGAGTATGCTTAAATCAAGCATGCTTATTCCTGGAAAATGTGAACAGTTTGCAGAGCATGCTAATTTTAAGCAAGCTTATTAGCATGCTTTTTTTGAGCACGTCTGTCAGTACCTTAAATAGCTGTACAAATTTGAATTTGGAATTCCTTACCAAAGAGGAGAACATCGTGATAAAAGTGGCCAGTACGAAAAACGCCAATTTCATATGGAAGGACCTAATATATAAATAATATGTAACATTTCAGTTTCCTCCTTCGTAATTTGCGGCAACATTCGCTGTACTTTATTTCTGTACTTTTCTATTGCAATACCTATTGAGAAGATATTCTTGATGTCTGTCAGGTCATTGTGTTCTCTCAAACCCAAATAATACAAAAAAATATATCCCCAAGGACATAGGTTTACTACGCTGTTGAAACGGGAAAAACGTCACTCACAATCATTATTTTTAATCTTTAAAATTGTTTACAAAACATTTTATGCATTACCCTCCCCGTATCTCGAGACACATCACATGGCAATTAATTATTATGTTGACATGTCGCTCGCATTAGCGTGATTTCAGGTTATCTTATTTGATAAAATGAATGCAATTTTATCTACCTATGTTTTAATCTATGTAAATGTTACAATAGCTCACGACAATTCGTTATTATAAAGACATTATGAAATATTAAAACAATCTATGAAAAGCGCCTAGGTTTGTTTTTACAGATACAGTTGGGAATATTATGTCTGAAAAAAACATCTTCTGAATCTTAAACACTAGCAATAACTTAAACACTGAAAAGCATGTTAACTGTCAATGGAATGTCTACTGATTATTTCGTTTTCGTTTTTAGTTTTTCATGCAAGTCGGCAAGGAAATGCTGAATCCGACAAATAGGAAGGACGGCGAGCCCCCGAGCTTCAATCTCTTAATGGAGCTTCTCAGAGGTGATCATTGACCGGGACCACTCCAGAACATTCTATGGGAGCATCGAGAAGACTTATTCCTAGGAATTTTGCTCAAGTAAGAATAAGTATCGTAATGAATGCTTAAACGCACAGAGCGAGAAGACCGTATCGTTATTGTAGCCTTAAACATGAGACTGCAACCTTACTTCGGTGCCAATTTATGTTTATCGTGATAAAAGCCTCTTTTTAAATGTTTCACCACCTTTCGATTTACGATTCTTCGTGTCTGTTAATGGATTTCGATGAATTATTATTTAAATCATTTATTTAACATCGTAACCCATTTTGAATTAGACTAATAAAGAGTTCAATATACCTTAACCGATAAAGGCCTGACAATTTTCAATTGCTTACAAAAAAAATATCTCTCGCTTTTAACACCTTCTAAATTCTGGAATGTAATGTGTAATTAAAAAATGGACGTATAAGGCTTACCATATCGAAAAAAGATGCATTTATTTTTTATCTACGCTCTTCACAAAATACTCTATTATCTATAGTAACTATTTTGTATCTGTATTAACTTTAAAGTACACTGCCAAACGCTTTTATACGAAATGAATAGTATTAAGGCGACGGGATCAAATATTTTGTAACCTTCTACTGATTTTGTATCGCCGTACAGTTTGTATCACGACTCTTATCCTGTAAATGACGGCTTGCAATATATGTATGTGTAATATATTTTGTAATTTCAATATTTTATATGTATAATAGTAGGCGTATGGCGCAAAAGAAATGTATGCTATAAATATACCCTATAGCATGTCTGTATTTAGATCATTAATAGCCTTTTATGAATAATGTATAGTTGTATACGTCGTTTCTCACTAACTAAATTTACGATCTTGCCATTGCTCTCTTGTGCTTCTTGTGTATTGAAAGGCTTATTTGATCATAATATAAAGACACAGTGACAATAGTTAATATCAAATGTGGCAACTAAAGTGAGTGACAGCTATTAGCTATAGTCTTTGATTAAAAATGGCGCCAAAACCGCTCTGTATTGCCATTGTTAATTATTTAAATGTAATGTTAATAAGTTAGCGGTAAGTTTCGAAGGTTTAACCTTCACTCTTTGTTGTATTATTTGTAATATTATAGTTATATTTACATTGTTCCGCAACGATAATTCCATAAATATTCCACGACAGATTATAGTAAATTATTTTTAGATTATTATTATTTATCTGTGCAATAGATATTTATCTCTGGAACGGGACTATAGATCCGGCAACATTAAGCAAGAGGTTGATATAATAATATATTTGACGTATTGTTAAATAAATTTGGATTTATTTTTGTAATAACAAAACTAATAATATTTAACAATAGTCGATTAGTTTTATCATATCGCTGTTGATAATCAAAATTATGACGCAGCTGCGGCTGCAAAGCTATTGACAGATATAAAGTTGTTTAGTTAAATGAAAATAATGAACCAGTGCACACTGCCAATTTAAATAAGCGAAGCTTGCTTTGAGCAGAGCGTTCCTGATGCAATTTCTTGTATATTTTTTGCATATATTAAGCCTAAAGTAGAAGTAGTAATATTGTAGATTATTTTTGTAGCATGACCCCATAGATTATATCAGATTTTTATCCAGCAATAGTGTTTTTAATATTTATTTTTATATTGTTACTTCTGAATTTAATGTAAGAATGTGGTCCGAGCAATGTTGTCCTTCATACGAAAGGATTGTCTCTCGCATAGTAAAATCTAGGAACCGTATTCCAATCTAAAGAGTCTAAATTTTATATTTCTTAATTAAACCACATCTTAAAATACGAGTTGGAGTGATTTAGTTTAAGTTAAAGGCACAAGTACTTTTTATTTATGTAAATGAGCTCATTTAGATTAAGTTAAAATCAATGTGCCACGAAAATATTATTTACTTTGAGATTGTTTTCGCATTGAAGCCAACAGATGTCGCTAATGTAAAGTGGAGACTTGGGGCGAGACTTTCTGCAATTCATCACTCGACCTCACCTACAAATATCTTTCTCTAAAGTTGGAATTGTATAACTTAGCCTGTGATTGACGGCGACGTAATTTATCTAAAACATTACCGCGTGTTTAGTATTTCTAGTGTATAAGAATTGCAGAGTGGTATTGCTCGTCTCCTTTGTAATTTTCATTGTAATATTGAACTGATATTCTAAGTAGCCGTATTTTTGAAAGTGTGAAAGAGATGGCGTTGTGTGACAGAATCCGTATAATTTTTATATTAAAAATTAGAAGGAATGTGAGTCTGGTATAGCGTCCAATAATTGTAATTACATTTGTTATATTCTAGAAGTATTAAATTGATATTCTTTATTTTCTAGAGCTATGGAAATATTTTTATATATCAAAAAAATAATAAAGACATTTTTTTAAATAATGTTTTGACTTTTCTTAAATCTGAATACCGTTCATAATTAATCAGTCTATGCGATAGATACGGACTACGTCAAACATTAAAATATCATTTATTTAACTTAAAAAAAATATAAAAATAGTGATAACAGCTAAAATAAAATTAATCAGTTGCGCTACGACCTTTTGAGGTCTGGACCTCAGATTCCTGTATATGTGTATTACATGATCATTTGGCAATTAAATAATAATCTAGAAGATGCCTGATATACGCCGTCGACTTCGTGGCTCTAAGGTATGGTTTCCTCACAATTTTTTCTTTCACAGTTCGCGGGGACTCGAACCAACGACCACAGGGATGACAGTGGCACGCTGAAGCCACTAGGCCCCTGTATAAAACTTGTACTTATTAAAATCACTTAAAAAACAAAACTTTTAACTGTGAGATAATTATATTTAATAGCAATGCAGACTGTTTTGGAAACAAACACCACACCACAATACTAACATCTCAAAAATCACATTACATTAATTTACTAAAAATCTCGCGCAATATCTTGTTAACCTTTCCTATGCTGATACAAAAAGTATTCTTATTTTACAAAAATAGTTTAAATATCAATATATTATGTAGAAATAAGAAAATACTGTTTACATGTGAAAAGGAAGCGACTGGCTGCCCACAACACGGAATCCTAGTGTGGATCACGTGAACTTTACCATATCTATATTGTGTCTAATAAAAGTGTTTTCTTTCTTTCTTCATTTCTGAAATAATAAAGAATATTATTTCTTCTATGGTACAGATAAGAAAATATTATCAACCGTCAATGCTACCAGGTTTCTTGTTTAATAAAAAAGCCAATACTCTGTTTCGATATTTCCTCAGGATATCTCTAATTTGTGGAGATAATAATTATAATTAAAAACACACCGTT
Source organism: Pieris mannii (assembly GCA_028984075.1). NCBI lineage: Eukaryota > Metazoa > Arthropoda > Insecta > Lepidoptera > Pieridae > Pieris > Pieris mannii. Next base: position 12,995,740 of record CM054777.1, on the reverse strand, counting down.
GAAGGGCGGTAGCTGAAATAGATTCGATTTTTTATTATCTGTGATGTTCGCTTTACGATGTGCTTATCTTGGGCAGAGTTTTGGTTAAGTGCGTGTCAATGTTGTCAACTATTTTGATTTCAGGGTTCCGTAGTTAAATCTGTGGGTGAAATCACAATGAACACCAAGCTTGAATTTAAAGTCCCGATGATATTTTGCCTTTTCCTCATAAAAAAAGAAAATAAATTAGTTGCTCAAGTTAATTAATTTTCTTCTATACATGGTTATGAGAATATTTATTAAATATGGCCGACATTCTCAATATATATTTTTACCGGTTTCCCTAAAATGAAAAAACTCTATATTTTTTAGTATCCCAGGAGGAAAAGAAGAGACGACGTATAAAGACATACTTGTCCTTTCTCGCTCTTGTCTCTAAGAAGCTTATATTTATGCCGCTTTTCCTTGATGCAATTATGAATATATTTTTGCCTTTAGTTAGTTTCTGATTAAGTATGTCCAAATGTATAAATCTAAATTGCTGTAAACTTGCAAGAAATACAATACGCCCAATAGTTCCACGAAGTGTTCGACCACCCTTCGCTCGCCTAGTATCAGTTTCACGGGCGCATGCGCGGACCGCTCGTATGTCAGTGGACCGTGACCTGCCACTCACATGTCATCGCGTCTCCAAAGATGGTGTTTACGCATTTAGAATTACGACTATAATCAAAATTATATTTTTTCCTTTTAGAATACTAAAGTGCTTATTCTGTGATGTTTATTAAAATTAAATGCTTAAAAAAATTATGACATTATCTGGTCAATATATTCTTGAAGCCTTGTTGTATGTACAAAAAATTTAAACGATATTAAAACAAATGGTGACTTTCACCAGTATAATACGCGAAATAGAACTAATTTGAGTGTGCGACCAACCACACCAAAAGATAAACCACTCCTAATATGGAAATTGTATTCGTTTTTAAAATCAACTCCCAAGCGAAATTAGAGAATTATCACTAAATAAATTCAGCCCTCGTTAAAAGAAAATTAATTAATAAAGCTTTTTATAAATGTGACGAATACTTAATTGATCCTAATCTTTGGGATTGATTTGCCCTTGACTTGCGAACTGGAAGTAAATGTAAATTTACAATTAATTAATGTTTTTGACGATCATAAGTGTACTTGTTTACCTAGATGAATAAAGATGTTCTGTTGTTGTTGTTGTTATTGCTTGATAAGGCTTTCTCTGCATATTATGGCGGCGACTTCTCTCTGATCTTTTTTTCGATACAAAAAACCTTAAATAATTTTTTTAATAAACAATATAATTATCGAGTAATATAAATTAGTATATTGAGACGATTTATTAATATTAGCTTGTTGGTAACCCTTCAGTCGAGAATAGCACAATTTCTTACCAATTCGTCGTACTTGTAAACTAATAAATCTGATGACATTCATCGTATTTCGTTCAGTAATTTCAGAAATGAAATTTGTCCTCACTTTATTTATGGCGGCCACTATATGTCGAGATCAAAGCCGAGGTGAACATCCCGAGGGACATTTCAGGACTTTGTTTTTTATTACGTTGCTTAATACAAATTTATTAGCATAGGAAGCCTGCATATATTGACAGCTCTCTGTAAGGTAACTTATACTTATATACATATATATATATATACTAATGACCCGCCCCAGCTTCGCACGGGTGCAATGCTGATAAAAAGCAGGTTTTTATTATGTATTGTTATTTCCGTCGCTGGAAAGCTCCGATAATATACGCGACATATACCATATAGACATATACCATCACGGACTTTTCTGTAGACCTTTTCAATGTGTACAATACTTAGTACATTATTTTGATAAAATTTGTAGGGTTCAGCCTGCGTTTGCAAGGTAAGCGGAAAAATTTAATTATTTACGACATCACATTAGAAACCTCAAAAATAACAGTACTTCTCTACTATTTAATGGATGTTATTATAGATATAAACCTCACTCTATCTATTTAAAAAAACCGCATCAAAATCTGTTGCGTAGTTTCAAAGATTTAAGCATACAAAGGGACATAGGGACAGAGAAAGCGACTTTGTTTTATACTATGTAGTGATAAATATATAAGCAATAAAAGCAGTCTTTCGTTTGACAATTACAAGATAATCATAGACATAGACATTACATTTATTACTAAAAAACACACACATAGAAAGTAAATAATAATAATAAAGAAAAAAAGAAAGTTAAAGAACAAGGTATGTTCAGTGTAAGGCGTGTGCTGTGGTTGTGGCCCTGGCCATTATGCGCAGAGAGTTCCACAGCGCTGGCTCATGGCTGGCTGCTGGCGCATTCTGCCAATAATCAATTAACGTTTGTTCCACTATTTTCAAAGCCATACCCGTCGTAGTAGTAGTTCCGTGAGTCAGAAGATAAAAGTGCATTGCTCCTTGGGGATAACATAAAAACTGCTCTTGTGTCTTATGTAAATAATATCTCTTTTAGATTTTCGCTTCTTGCGATACCGGTGAACTAAAGAGCGGTTGCAGAATTCGCGTCAATTATTTTTAAATAAAACTATACACATAATATGTTTGTATTTGTATACGATTAGTAAACTTTTATAACAGAGTCTGTAAATATTCTCTAACAAAACTTTTTTGTTAGTACACCAATTTTTTTAAAATGAATTCGAAGAAAAGGTTACATATTTATTAAAGAAAGGATAGAATAAAGCAACCTGTTAGTTATTGAAAAGCTTTTGAACACTTAATGAAAAGGTTTTCGCTCCAAACGACTAACGATTCTTCAGACCTTGGAGTTTTAAGATTTTTCCTTTACTTGATTTTAGAGTATTTTTACGAAAAAATCAATCACATCCCACTAATCGCCCTCGAAATAAAAAAGGGACTGAAGTCATAAACGAAACATAGTTTATTTTATACATTTTAATTAAAAATAGAGCATTCATTGTGTAATATATATGTATAGTCATATGCGTAATTATAATTGTATACTTCGGTTAAGTTTGGTCCGCTCTATAATATATATATTTGTATAATATAATATAAATATTCCAATAAAGTCTTGGGGTCCCAAAAGGGTCGCAGATTAGGGCAAGATCCAGTTTCTTGGGTGAGAATGAGACAAGCGTGTGACAAAAACATTTAAGAACGAGAAGAAAGTGAGGTCATCTATTTTCGGTATTTGAGGTTGGTTATTTTATAGATTTTATTCCTAACAATATCCAAGACTCATTTAAAGATTGAAACGTCTGTACGTTATTTTACATTACTCACGATGTCTTATGATTTTACCTCATGAATGAAGAGAAAACTCCATTGGTGCACAACCTGGTACACGTGAATGATTACATTAAACACACGTGATAACGCCATAAGACATTGAAGAAAAATTGCATACTTTCATGAATTGAATTGTATTATTGTCACTTAATTATATACATAAGTTTTAATTGAAAAATTACAATTTCATTTGATAAATTAACATCTACTCGAACAAATATTTGAAATTTTTTCGCTAATCAAATTCTTAAAATGCAAGATTTATTTAACTTTTTTGCTGCTTATTGTTATACGAGTGCACTGGAATTCGCATTAACTTTTCACTTCACTTTATTAACACTTTGATCGTCTCTTTTTTACTCGGACGCATCGGCCGTTGTAGTGAAAGGGAGATAAATGCGTCACAAGCCAAACGCTTAAGACCATCGTGCCTCTCTATCATTTGTTCTGCGCTCTCGCTTGCAAGCTCGGCTCCTGCAAACGTTCATCGATTTATAAGACATTATCTCGGTAAAAAAAGTTAAAGTATCCAAGCCAACTTTAAACCGCATTTTTTGAGAACTTACATGGCAGATTTGCGAAGCAATGTTCCAAATCGTCCATGCAACACGCCGAATCCGAAGCAACCACTATCAATAATTTATGACATATTAGATTAATACTTTCTACTTTTACATAAAGAAATACTTTTTTGGATCAAAGTTTCGGTAAAGCTTCACTCGCCGAACGAACTTACGTCGATTTTATCGGTATTTTTTTAAAATTACCTTCACTGATAGATAGATAAGATTAGATACATAATATTATGTTATTAAATTAAACTCATTAACTTATATAGGTAATCAATAAATGGAAACTGTTGTTCGTACATTAAATAAATCTGTCTGTCTGTGTCAAGGCCTGTTTCTAGAAGAGTATGCAGTTGTGTTGCCATAATAGCTGGGGAGCAAAACATATACTTGATGTGCTTATGTAGCAGACTTTTTAAATAGCGATTATTATAAGTTACGGAATATTAAGAACCACGTGCCACCACGATAGCTGCGTCGTGAATTGACAGTGACACCCCCTTGAAAATAGTAAAAAACAGGTATACTAGCTATATCATCAGCTCGGGTCTGCCTTTATGACTTTACCAATAGCAGCTTTGAATATGAACATAATTACTATTTTACGATTTCATGAAACGACTGGATATAGGTATTACCAAGATGGGTTATTCGTTTAACTGTTTAAATAGTTCAACGCTGATATCTTTTTTTAAATAATAATAAGCATGTGTAACTTTCAAATTAAAACGTACTTTAAAATTATTTAGTAGTAATTTTCGTTCGTTAATGAAAAATAATTATCCCACTATTATTAAAACTATGTTCATCGTTTAAGTCATCACGTGTGTGTTAAGTCTCAACATAAAGGTCGCATTGCTCCTTGGGGATGACATAAAAAACTCGGCTGTTTTGTGAATTATAACTTATTTAGATTTCGGTTTGAAACACCGGCTGAACTATTTAAAGGACCAATTAATTAATTACGTATCTTTGTGGAGAATTAACTAAAAGCCTCGACGAAACTCAGTTTTACCTTTCCACTGTAGTGCAATTTGTAAAATTTAAAAAATTTACACAATTATGTACAATAAAGAGTCATATAAACATGCATGTAAACCTGTGTTATTGATTATAGCATCATATTTTTCTAACACCACCAATACCTGTCTTGTTTTCCAAAATGAAAGAAAAATCCATTACTGCACAACAGCACTATTCGCTCTTAATGCTCTTACATTTTTACATTTTTCGTGATACTAATATAGACGACCCCTTTAAAATAGCTATTTTTTATATATGTATATCATAATTAGGTGATTATATGAGGGACATTATCTGTGATTGCAATCAGCAAAGTATAAATATGTGCCAGAAACTTCATAAGTGTAGTTTGAGCGATGATGCTTCGGTTTGCTGTTCTGTTTATGGTAGTGGGGGCGGTCGTTTGCGGGCCCTCTCCTAGGAGGACCAAGGCGGAAGTGGAAGAATATAGAGAGTTTCTTCAGAAGACCAAACATGGTAGTTAACATTATTGTATAATGAAAGCGATCAAAGTTTCATAAATATAATTTTAAAAGGCCTACAGGCGACATATTTTGTTATTGAAATTGGACAGACAACGATGAGAATATTACCATGACAAATTACAGGAAATGCGTACCGAGCATCATCGAGCGAGCTTAACCCATTTGGTAACATCTGGGAGAAAAGTGGAAAATTTGAGGGAGACATCTTGCTAGATGACCGGCAGATTGATGAGCTGGTCGACTCTTTCGCACAGGGAAAAGCTGCCTACATCCACCCTAATACCAAGTGGCCCCAAAACACTTTGGTATATGACTTTGCTCCGGGACACTTTAGTAAGTAACCGTTGTATCTTTGTGGCTAAAAATATTACATTGCCAATCGTACGATACAAAGATAACATTGAACGTCTAAACATATAAAGTAAACATTATGATGTAAAACTCTTATCAAAACATAATATGTAAATTGAAATTTTCAATTCAGACCAACAACAGAGGGACTACATCGTCTGGGCTATCGGTCATATCGAGCACTATTCTGGTTGCGTAAGATTCCGCAGAAGGAATTCAAATGACAGGAACTACGTTCTTATTACGGTAAGGAGAGGAAAAATTGGGCGATAAAAATCATCCAAACTACTTTTATAGGTTTGCTTTATATAAAAAAATTGTTTATAATACCTTTGTTACTACTTCTTCATACACACAGAGCAGTGTTAGCGGAGTGGCTTCAACGAGAGACTCTCATCCCAGAGAGTGTAAGTTCAATCCCCATCTGTGCACCAGTGCGCTTTCTTTCTATAGGCTCATTTAATATTCGCTCGAAAGGTGACGGAAAACATCGTTAAGAAAGTCGACGGCCTGTGTCAGGCACCAGAGGTTGATCATCTACTTGCCCGTTAGATTGACAAATGATTATGTAACAAATACAGAAATTTGAGGCTCAGACCTCAAAAGGTTGTAGCGGAGCTGATTTATTTGTTATCACACCTACAAGTACACTTTAATCTCACAGGGCAACAATAACGGGTGCTATGCCAGTGTTGGTTGGTGGCATGACAGAGGCGTCCATACTTTGAACCTGGCGCGTTCTAATCCTGGAACCGGCTGTCTTCATATTGTCGTCATTATCCACGAATTCCTTCACACCTTAGGCTTCTTCCACATGCAATCCACCTACAACAGATACAATTATGTAGCAGTTCATTGGCAGAATATGCAGCGCGGTAAGTGGTTTTTGTACAATTTTACAAGTTACAGAAATTAATAGTCAGAGTCGGTCCAAAATACCTACTTATTTATTTCATTTAAAAGAAATGTGATGAGGCAGGACATTCCCATAAAAAAACGATTCGAGGATCCTAATTTGCAGCTGTACGAACTCGTATACATACTTATTTGAAGTGATTCTTTAATTCTCTTTATTTCAATTGAATTCTATTTAAAAAAAGAGAATGAAGGAGTTTGAGGATACAAGTATTTTGCTGGTGGCAAACAGGTAACCGCAGGTACAGATTTACTTAAGAGCTTTTTGAGCTGCAGGCCAGGGCCCCGTGAATACGTTTTTGCCCCACAAATTCACGGTGGGTAACCGTTAACAAATTGGTGACCGAATGCAAAAGAGAGCAATCAATCTATTTTTCTTTACTCGAGGCCAGATTTAACAAAGTAGCAATTAAACAGGGTTAAATGTGTTTAGGTATGGAGCACAATTTCGAGAGGTACGACCAGAACCTGGTGTCCAACCTTGGTCTCCCATACGAACACATGAGCAGCATGCATTACAGTTCCCATGCATTCAGCATTAACCATCAACCGACTATAACAGCTACAAGGGTAAGTTTAATTTAACTGAACTTAATCTAACTATATAAATAAAAAAACTATTCGTTTGATTTCATGTGAATAGTATCAGACCTTGTACAGTACATTTGCAAAGATAAGCAAATTATACAATAGCCATAAGATATAATATTTAATTAATATTCTTCTTTTTCTCGTTAAAGTAAGTTTTCTTATTATTCTTAATTAATCTTTGTCCTATTACGTTTTGTGCCCTTGCTGTGTAACTCGCAATAGCGATTATGAATAATTAGTTTTAGCTAACATGGCACTTGGCAAGTGTTAAGTCAGCTAATGTTAAACATAGATGGCGCTATTTACAAAATAATTAATAATGGGGTGATTAAATAAAAGATAACGCGTTTTCGTTAACATCTTAATGCACTAACTCTTAATAAATTTTATAATTCCTTAATGTTTATTTTATGGTGACATCCGTTTTTAATTATTGTATTGATTTAACTATTGTTTATTGAATCAATATAGATTTTGATTTAATCAATTAGATTTTGTACCTCTTAATATGTACATAAAACATCGATAAAAACAAATAAATTATATTAAATACGAAAAGTCGGTATAAATATATTATGACACATAAATCTATCCTAATGAACTGACATTTTAGCCACACAACGGTGTCATGGGCCAGATGGAGTTCGTGACCCATTATGACTGGGTGAGGCTGTCCAGACACTACAACTGTCCTGGAGCCTGGAGCGCAGAGTACGTAGATCATATGAAAGAGGAAGTTGAGAGGACAAAACATCTAATGGCTCCACCACAACAGGACGATAAGGTCCAAGAAGAGGTAGCCCAAGAAGAACTGGCATGAGAACCAACCACTTGCATATTGTTACTCTACATTAAATAAATAATTTCAGAGAATTGAGATTTTTTTTATAAAGCTTTGTACCCCTTGAATACCTTGTGTGGTGAATAATTACGTTGAAATAAACCAAACAACATTTAATAGTAACCATAGAAATACTCGTATTAAAAATCTTTTATGAATTTCCATTTCTATCGCATGAAAACACAACGTGTCTCACAAGTAATACATATTTATTCATTAAGTGCGATTGCCAAGTCAATTTATTTCTGAAAAACATAAGATGCTTAGGTTAGGTAACTATTATTTTATTATTTACCCGACTTGGTACAATGGTGTTTTTGATGGTTTCTCCTTTCTTTTTGAAGATTTTTACCTGCTGTTTTTCCTTTCCGGTGCCGTCTATTTTTTTTAATTATATATTCCATTATTACACATACAGGTACACTGATTCGTTTACTACAAATGTAACTTCGTATTGCTAAAAATATACAGATAATTGGTTTGGTGGAATGGAAATTCAAAATGATTTTAATTAAAAAAAAATCATTTTCAATTGGGTGTCAATTTGATTAGCCATCATCACCTAAGCGAAGCAAAGCGCTATTTAAAGACCGATCTGGTCGCTAAACTCCAAGAAAGTACATTGTTTCTTTTCATTCTTCGTCATTTTGTCTTGAAGTTGTGTAGTTTATGTATCCATTTTGATAGATCGATACACGATTTATATAAATATATATTTTACAGCGAAGTTATATAGTTATAGGTATATAACTTCGCTTGAGAGAAAAAATCCAAACATATCCAATTTTTGACACTTTGTATTCATTTTCGATGAAAACTTATATAATACAAGCAGTTACAGCCCGATTTAACCTCATCTTTGAAAATTACCGATTAGCTCTATCCAAACATTTGAAGTGTTCAAAGAGCAGGCCAAGGCTACCTAACCCTAGTTAACAAATACATATCAAGAAGTTAGCAATGATCAAGTAGATCAAATCTTACCCAAGATCGCCTATTCTTTATCTTGAGTATTGTTAATCATTGATAATACTTGATTGATATAAAAGTGAGTGTAATTACATTACATTATAATAAAACAATGCGGTGGGCTGGTGTGATATTGTTAGTTCTAGCAGTGGCTACAGCTTCTCCTCCTGTCGTGAGAACTAGGGAGGAAATTCAAGAATATAGGCGTTTTCTTGAAGCGTCAAAAACTAGTAAGTGGTACCTATTTATATTTTGTCAAAGTGACAAGGAGCCCGTGTGCGCAGGATTGTATCAAATTCAAAATCATTTATTTATATTTATATACGTAACACAATGTACACTTATGAACGTCATAAAAGAAATATATATGTTAAATGCTTTTAATTTTACATTTACTGCCAGTCACTCAAATCTAGGGCGTAGAGCGGAAGAGAATGAGTCTTCTCTCATACTGGCAATAAACTCTCCGCCACCCTTTTAGCCGCCAAGTTTTTTTGTTTTACACAACGTTTGAAGGAGCTGCAACCAGTACATCATGTTCCACATGATATCTTAAGTAATTAATAATAATAAAATAAATTAACAATTTTGTCCTCTATCATCTGTCGTGTATCCTCTAAAATGAAAAATCGCTAAATTGAAATGTTTAAATAAAACTAGTTCACTTAAGTAGGAACTCTTTTTTCTGGTCTCCTTCACCTTGGCTAATTTAACAGTTGTAGAAAGCAACTGCAAGGGCGAAAAAGTAATAAAATAAATAATTCATGTAATATTTTTAAAGGTGATGGCGATGGCCTCCTGGTACTCAACAAAATCTCCCCCCTTGCGAATCCAGAGGAGAACAGTGGCAAATACCAGGGAGACATCATTCTGGATGACTACATGATAGAAGCCATGCTGGAAAGCTATGCCACAGGTCGTAATGCCTACACCTGGCCAGACACAAAATGGCCTGACAACACCGTTGTTTGGGAGTTTGGTGAAGGCGAATTCGGTATTAATTTTAAATATCTTTTTATATTTATCAAGTAGCATTAATTTTCTTATTCACTCAAGGTCTAATTAATAATATAAAATTAAAAAGGTTTGTTTCTCACATGAGAGTGAAGTCTGAAGTTGATAAAAAAAGTTGTTTTGTGAAATAAGCAACAACTAACGCTTGATATTTATCTTTGCTTTGCTTATCTTAATTATACAAAGCAAAGAAAATATAACTAATTACAAATCACCACATTATATTTAATCACACGAGTCCCAAAAGTAATCGTTGATAAGATCTCAATTAATAAAGGTAAAACTCGATATTATATCGAGGTTACCATAATGAATAATTGTTATTATATTTATAAAATTCTAGAAATTTAATAATTATCTTTTTGTTGAGTTTGAAATAAAATTGCTGGTAATTAAATTATATATTTGACACCCAATTATCAGTACAACCAATGCGATAGGGTCGGAACGTGTATGTACATCGTCAAAGAAAGTACCACAATAATATCCGTTAATTTTACACTGCAAAGCTGAAGATATGACCAACCAAACGTGTCAACGTTTCGGCGCACAACATCGCAGTTTTGTGTGGGAGCTGGCATACGAAATAATAAAATGGGACTTTAGTATATCTTTTGAATAAAAGCTTAGTAAAGAAGTGATTTAATGAATAAACTACACTTCTCTAAGGATTTTCAATAATTGACTTTACAGCAACGGTAATGATGTGTTATTATGACAAGTTTTAGTCAATATTAAAAAATGTAATTTGCATAGGTTCCATACAGCAGGCTGCGATTGAAGACGCAATTGAAGACATTCAGAACCACACGTGCGTGAAATTCCGCCGTCGTGAACCAGAAGACACGGTTTATGTTAAACTAACGGTCAGTTTGCGGCTCGATCGGCATTTACATTTTTAAGATTTGCAGAATAATATAATAAAATAAACGACAGTCAATCATATATAACATTCGTTTCGTGAGTCTATATAAAGACGAAGAAGTCAGCTAAAATTAAAAGGTAAATAATATAAAGTATTGTACGTTTTAGGGTGGTTCAGGCGGATGCTACGCCCACGTTGGCTACTGGAAACCCAGGGGTGAACACACCATGAACCTGGCTAGGAACATCCCTGGAGCCGGCTGCTTCCGTCACGCCACCATAGTCCACGAATGGATGCACATACTGGGCTTCCTACACATGCAGTCCACGTATAATAGAGATAATTATGTGAACATAGTAACAGAGAATCTTATGGAAGGTTTGTGTAAATGTCGTTAAGGTAAATTGTCTACTAAGCGTTGTAGGATTATTCCCGCATAAAGCGATAGTATGTCATGGATTTCAATTGAATATTAAGAAATAAGTGCGTACAAATCACTGTATAACTTGTGAAATCGCCGCGATTAAATATCTGACACCCAATATATATATGTATATATCTATTTATATCTATTTATATCTGCTTTTACAGTATTTACTAAGTTGATTAATTTCTTAAATTACAGGCACAGAACACAATTTTGACATCTATGAATCGGATTTAATAAGCAACTTGGATATTGAATATGATTATGTCAGTTGTCTTCACTACGGACCATATGCTTTCAGTGCGAACGGAGAAGCAACTATTGTCGCTTTAAAGGTAAACTGATCGACTTTGAAATTAATCAGAAAAGCCACGCAACGATTATTTGGTATGGAAAACTGCGCTGTGTTTTCTGCGCGCACTTACATGCAACGTTGTAGCAGAAATAAGAATATGTACCACACAATTCGAGACATTAAAAAAATTACCAAACTTTTTGATAACGTTCTCTGTTCTGTTTCGTTGTTTGTTTTATTATTAAAATTCATTACTTGAATTAAATGAATTTTAATAATAAAACAAACAACGAAAATATTACTTAAAAAATTGACGTTTACAGTAGTGAGCACAATTTTTTTATCATCACTATTCCTTTCTTCGATTTTCTACACAGATCTCAATGGTGCCCATAGTGCACACGAATAATTTATACAAATGAGTCCTTTCAGGAGCACGAGGGTACAATGGGCCAGCGTCAATACATCACAGACAAGGACTGGCTTCGGATCAACCGACATTATGACTGCCCTGGTGCTTGGGATCAAGGAAAAGTGTAACATTATGTGAATCCGTTTTTAATAAAGTTTTTAAACCTGATATTAGATTATAAAAACGCGAAACTGTAAAAATACGAAATATACGAGCCAACGCTTCATAGTCATCATCATCGTATTAATGTTTTTCTCACAAAATAATAATATACTTATTATTAGTTGGAAGTAAAAAAGAAGTGACGAATTCCCCAGCGTTAATAAAAAATGCGCATAACGTTTTTACAGTTCCTAAAGTTCATAACGTTATTTGATTTTCAAAAGCTTTTTTGGGGTGTCAACTTCTCACCTCCATATTCTCAAGGGACAATAACGATTTGAGAAAGAACATACAAATAGGGTTTTGTACAAGTGTTTAAAAAAGTTATCTAAAATTTAAATATGCGTTTCGTAGCCTACTAATCGGTATTTATCAACAACATATATTTAATTGGAGAGTTATGCAGTCAGCAGTTACGGTACTCTTTATATTTCAATAGGAACGAAACTTTTGTTACTAAAGTTTTTTAATATAATTTATCTAAGTTTTCTTACTTGATAATTCGTGACACATTAAAGATCAGATCTGCAAAGAAAATCTAGCTTCACCAGGCAGGAACAGAACCGGAAACTTGGCATTATCTCAAAAGAAATGTTACTACACTCCAACTCCACTGACTACACTAAAATAACATACACATTACGTTAAAAACCTTCACTATAAATATTTTCGTACTAAGATAAGATATTTTGGAACTTATTCGATAATTCACTTGCGGTACCCCAATCCCTAAAATAGTAGACAACATTGACACGCACTTAACCAAAAATCGCTCACAGATAATCGTAAACCGCACAGATTATAAAAAACTGTATCTATTTGTGCTGCCGCCTTTCAAGTGGTGTGTTTTTAATTATAATTATTGTGTACACAAATAAAAGATATCCGCAGGATATATCTGATTAGGCCTGAGTTATTTGTTTGACAAATAGCTTGATAATTTAGATAAGCATTCACATTTTACAATTTAAACGCTTCCAAATGGAAAAGTTGTAAATTTATTACAATTAAATCTGATAAGGGCCATTTTAACTGTAATGTACTCAACATTACAGTTAAAATGGAAACAGCGTTCAAACTGGTCCACACTTGTTTTAAATCGTGTATTTTTTTGATAAAGTTTTATAATAAAAATTATGAAAACTACTTGGACAATAATGAATTGTTAATCATTTCCATTTAAAAAGTTAGTTATAATGAAATGTATATCATATAGTCGAGAAAAAAAGTACCTTAAATCCAGTGGCGCCTGTTTCCGGATGCGCACACGCCGTTCGCACGACCCGCTGCGAACAAAAGTCATTAATTAGCCAAACGTCAACACCGACTGTTTGGCGATGAGACGGAACAATATTATAAATATTTCGCATAATTATGAGGCTAACAGGGAGGTCTTTATTAGGTTTATGGTTTAAAAAATATATTAAACAGAAACTCAGTACCGTGTTGGCCTAGTGGCTCCAGTGTGCGACTCTCATCCCTTCGGTCGTAGGTTCGATCTCTGGCTGTGCACCGATGGATTTCCTTTCTATAGGTATAGGAAACCAGCTTAGACCCGAAACCTTGACAGCGTGTGTCAGGATGCTGATCACCTACTTGCCAGATAAAGAAATCTGAGGCCCAGGCCTAAAAAGGTTTAATTTTATTAAAGAGAAAATAATTCAATGATATTATTGATTATTTAAGCATGTACCTAATACAAATACATAAACTGACTTTCTAAAAGTTTTCTCTGTCTATCTGACGGTGAATTATTTTTATTAACATCATCCACTGTTAATTTTGTAAAATAAATATTTATTTTCAGAAAAAGGCTGAAACAATTAAAATGGAATCGTTCAAAAGCAAAAGTAGAAGTCAATTATTAATTGTTGGTAGGAAGCGTAGCGAACCCGACATGAAAAATGGCTGTATTGAGTGGTGGTAATTGTGTTGCGCCGGCGCATTACAACAACATGATTTAAGTGTTTTAGAGACAAATGAAATTTTTTATTTATTTAACGTAATAAATTTTAAGATTTGTAACAACTTAATTTCCCTGATCGGTCCGACCGCATGGTGAAGGGAAGGCACCGCTTATTATATTTCTTATATACGGCAATTTGTTTGTTGCGATTAAAAAGAGTGGCGGAAAGTTTATTGCCAGTTCTTCTTGGCCGCTCTATGCCCTTGACTTGCGAACTGGCAGTAAATGTAAATATACAATTAATCTATCTTCTTTTTCGACTTTCATAACTGTACTTGTTTACGTAGATGAATAAATATTTTGGGAGTGATAAAAAAGTCTTAACTTGTATATTTAGTTTTAATATTATCTAATATACATATTAATATTAAAATTACAGATCTTAACTAATTATCTAAGATCCATGAAATTTGCGGCTAAACCAAAATTAATAAGAACAAAAATGACAACTCCCTACGTTCGGACAGTTTTATATATATATATTAGATATTTCCGTGTCTCGTTTCACTAAACATTTTCAGCAATATCTAGTAACAATTATTTTTTAATGACAAATCATATTTACTTAGCAATAGACCAGTGTTATCTACACATTTCTTTCTGGTGATTGTCAGGATGTGATTATGAAAACATGGTCACAATACCGGACGATATTTTGACAAACGATCATGTTCACGCATAATCGCCCCTACATCCTAAAAATGTACCTCCTATGCTAATATAGACCACACTGTTGCAAATGTCCCATGCTCCATTTGGGGAGAGTAGATTATAGCCCTTTATGATTTATAGCGAAATCAACATCTCTATTTTGTAAACGTATAAGTTACGTTTGTATGACAAACTTATTCTTAATATTTATTTTTTTCTAAATCGACAACGTTGATTTGATAGTCCAACGCGTAGAAGTTATTCGTATAATACAATTATTTTGAATTGTTGACTTCCAGACATAAAAGAGCTTATCCTAAGTTCTCGTTAGTCGTTATGCTCAGCAGCAAGCGCGTCCGGACGTCAACTGTCAACTTCAATTATGGCCGCCATAACAGTATAGCGCGGTTGCTTTTGAATTAGGAATGCAATGCACATTCTAATTTTAAAGCTTTTATTTTTCAGTACAGATAAAATACTTCTTCCCGAGTATTTCTCGACGGTCACAGTCTAGATCGATAGCTCTAGACTCTCTATGATACGCTATATACATTTTTTAAGAAATACATAACTTAAAGAGAATATAAAATTACATTTAATCTGTAACCTGAGTAAGCTGTAAGGCACTGGAGTTTTAAGTTAATACATAATTAGTAAAATATAAAATTGTGATACGTTTTTGTAGGTGTGGTTAAAAGTGTAACACAATCTTAATAAATAAATTGTTATTTTGTTGTTTAAAAACAAGAGTACAATTCAACCACATTTCTTTATTTACGTTGAGCAATTATTGGTTAATTTATTAAAATAGCCCAAAGTTAAATTTAATGTAGCAGTGGCGTGGCGTGTCTGGCAGACTTGTACCGGCGTTTTTCATGGTTTTACACTAATTCAAACCGACGGCTCTCCGTTCTATTCCCGGCTTGGCACAACACAGTGTATTCCGAATCAATATATACATATAAAATTACATTGTTAGTTTGTATAAACATATTAAATAAACGAAAAACGTTAAATTCAGTAACTCTTTTCTATCTGTACCGTTTTCAAACATTTTCTATAATTTACCTATATTACCTTAATCTGCCTTTTTAAACGTTAAGTATCAATATTTAAACTTTACCACCGAGATAAAGAAATGCGGCTCGATAGAAAAGTCCGATCCAGGGTTACTTATTACATTTATAGTAATAAAAACATATACATGCCTTTGAGTGCGTGCTCTAGTAAACACTTGCAGTTGGATTTCAATTAGGTATCTACTTAATAATAATTGCTTACAGAGTAGGTACCGTATAAAAAACTATTAAGGTTATTTAAAGATTAACGAAACGAACACAACCATAAACCTGCTTAAAAACGTCCTCACTCATTTTACTTAATATTTTCTCGAGATTTTCATTCAAATTACATTTTTATGTCCACATCCGAATCGTCCACATAAACATTTCCGAGCCAATTACTCGAAAAACTTATCCTAATTTTCAACCGACAGTTATAAATAATAAAATGTGACGTCTCAATTATTGTTATAAACTCCAGATTTCTCGTTTTTTAACAACAGTTGTGCCACGCCTGACTTTCGAGAGTAACTCCCACTAAGAAGTATTTACTCTAAAACATATCCAACCTCCTTGATTTAAAAGTTAGTTTCTATTACGAAGGTATAATCATCCAAAAGGTATTTATTGTAAAATGAGTTCAGACTCTGTGCATTATAAGCTAATTTTCTGTAAACCAAGTTAGACGTATAGGTGTTGGGTATTCTGATTTCTGATGCGATGGCAATAAGGTGTTCGCAGATTTCCTTCAAAGTGGGTGTGGTATTAATTTTGTGTTTTTTCAAAGACATATGTTTGAAGAACTCCAGCCAGATCGCGGTACCGACTTCATTAGTTCACACATTAGCATGAGTTAGTTGAATTATTTAATTATGATAATTCAATAAGTTCGTGAATTAATAAGTAGATATATCGAAATTGAAGTGGACATCTAGATTTATTTAAAACGCATGTGACATTGATTGGGAAAATGAAAAGACTTTTCATTTAATTTATTAAATCGGAAGCGACTACGATACGATACGTTGGAAAAACCTACAGATCATGGAAGACAATAAAGGTAAGTTAGTAAGTAGTTAAGTCAGTCTGTGTATCTCTGATACGTGAAAGTTACAATTCTCCTTTAATCAGAGTCACCTTTTAGTTATATTCTTAACATATAAAGTTGGCTTTGTTCGAACAATTATAACTCGACTATCCAAATATAAAAACACAATAAATATTAAAACATTGGAAATTTACGAAAAAAAAAACGACAGGTACAACATGTTCAAGTTCCTGGGTTTTGTAACTGTCAAATGTTTTATGTTCACCCGTCGATACGGTAATTCTCATATTAAAGAACGTTATTTGAATAAACGTTTCGAATTGACAATATATCTACAATATTCAGATAATGTCGTATTTAAGATTTAAAAATATGCCACTATGCAAATGATGTCGGTAATAAAATAGGATTTACATAATACACGTTGCGTTGCGTTAGCGTTGAGGCTTATTTCTTTTTGTGTTAATTTATTGATAAAGTAATGAACTTAATATTTCTAACACTTACTTTATTGCTTTCTTAAAATATATGTATTCATTGTATTACTTTAATAAAATCATAAATTAGGTGCAACTAATCTGTATAAAACCATTCATTAAATGTTGGGCGGCACGAAGTTCGCCGAATCAGCTAGTTTATTTATAAGTAAAAATTATGCATGTTTGAAAACACGAGATAAATATATTACACAGATCACAAAATATAGAGCACAGAAATTAAAAAAATATATATCATAGAAATGAAGTTATTTTTAGCAAATAATATCAGATAAAGAAAGTGACAGACTTTGAAAGGAGAAGCAGGTGAGCGAGGAGTTACTATTTTCAGAATTTAGATTAAAGTAGGTCAGAAAAAATATTTTTTTTGGTGCTGAAAATTGGGCCAAATAAAGCTCTAGCTTCATTTGGCGCAATTTTAAAAAACATAAAGCCATCCTCTAGGATGGCTTTATGTTTTTTTTTATGTATATATATGTATATATTTTGTGTATGTATATATTAATTTGCTAACGTACCGTAGGTACTTAATAACCGTAAATTCCAAAATAATTTTTCTATTTTAATTTATATAAGGTCAAAGTATGAATTGCCGATTTTACCTCTTACATATTATTTGATTTTATTTAATCAAAATATACTTGATTTTCACCAGTGTAATACGCGTAATAGAACTAATTTGAGTGTGCGACCAACCAGGCTCCAGAAGATAAACCACTCCTTATATGGAAATTGTATTCGTTTTTACAACAAACTCCCAAGCGAAATTAGAGAATTATCACTAAATAAATTCAAAAACCTTGTTAAAAGTAAATTAATTAATAAAGCCATTAATAAATGTGACGAATACTTAAATGATCTTAATCCTTGGGATTGATTTGCTCCATTTCAAACAATTTGTATTAAAAACGATTGATTAAAACTTGGCGATTGAAAAGAGTGGCGGAAAGTTTCTTGCCCGCTCTACGCCCTTGACTTGCGAACTGCTAGTAAATGTAAATTTACAATTAATTTAATTTTATTGACGTTCATAAGTGTACTTGTTTACCTAGATCAATTAAGATATTCTGTTGTTGTTGTTTTATATACGCCAGATATAACATTACTGCCATCTAATCGGAAGTCATTTATGTAATTTCGATGGATCTGTAAGAATAGGTACTATACAACTAAAAACGATAGAATGTATTTAAATTTTTATGCTGCCTCTTGAAAAGAAAGAAGATATTTTTTAAGTTTATTAGGTACCAAATTATTTAAAAAAAAAAGGAAGTCCGATAGAGCAAGATCTGGCGAGTAGGTGCGGAGGATGACTTTTATTTTAACTTGCAGTGCGTGTAGACAACGGTTTCTCGTGCAGCTTATGTTACCATGGAGCGACGATGGTGAAGATCGATTACGATCATATTTTACTTTTCGCCACACACATTACATAAGATGTTATTGGTAAACTCGACCATAGAAAGCTATTAAAACCTTTTCATTGGTAAGTTTGGCGCCCTGGCTAATTGCCATTGCATTTTTCGCTTTCGGCTATCGTAAATAATCCGCGTCCGCCACGGTTCACAATTCGAGCCGATATTCTTTCATTACTGTACTCATGCAACAAGGCAATGCGCGTACTATTCGGCAGATGAAAATCATGAGGCACCCAGCTTTTACATAATTGATTTTATACGAATGAATGAATTGAAAGTGAAGTTTACTCAAACCGCGTATTCCATCCAACCCACCATCTTCATTTCTGAGTTCACCTGTGTCTTCTACGATCTTTAACTCGTAGTTTCAATTACAAAACTGTAATGTGCATGCATTAACAGTCTCCTGTCTCAGTCTTGCTGCAGCTTCTTGCGAGTTGTTGCGATACATTTGCGTCATAACTAGAATTTAGTAAATAAACGCCAAAAAAGTTTCACTGAAAAATCTCACACCTTTAAGGTTTTAGTTCAATTCAAAGTAGATAACTGCAATTATTTCCTTTAGATCATCTTGTCTACCCATATTTTTTAAACAATTTTATATATATATTAAATAACAGGAATTATATTATTTCTCGATTAGGAATTGAAATTTGTAAAATATAAAATTTTCTTTTTATAGTTTCAGAAACATTTACAGAAATCAGAGGCGCCACTTGTTTTAGCTCGTAGTTATTGCAACTTAAATTAGTTTCTGTAAAAATGAAATTATAATAAGGTATATAATATACAAAAATAGCGATGTTGAAGCATCTGGCTAAAGGACGCGATCATGATGGTCGAAGAGGCATTCTCTGAGGACCATTGTGCGGTCTTACGGTTCGCAAAACACTATCGATTTCACAACATATGCGATTGATTTTAGCGTTCTTTGATACTTTTATACCTCCCGGTGGGTCAGTGTAAAATAAAATCCAGATTTTAAACCATTTAAATATTTCTCTCTCAGATCTCAGAGAACTATTAAGTATGATTTCGAAAAAAAAAAGATCACAGTGTAGAAAATAAAAGCGTTATTACGGAATAACCTCAGATGAGTTAGTGCTTGATTTATTCAACTTTTAAACAAAGGTTTACCTCCGCGAGCGGCAGTTTGGAAGCCACAGACGGATCGACTGTTAAGTTTTAAGTCCTGTTATTTTTTTATTTGTCTACGTACTACGTATTGCGTTGTTAAAGCGTGAAGAGTAGGTACAATGGCTAGACATAGAACAATTTAAGGGCTTTTTAAAAAACAATTGAATGAGCAGAATCATATTAAAACAACATAATCTATACTAATAATATAAAACGGAAAGCTTTGTTTTTTGAGTGTTTGTGACGAATAAATTTAAAAATATTGTCTTCATAGTATTGATCATTATCCGTCAATAGATGGACCAAATTTATTTTTAAAATATAAAAAAAATGTTCGAAGCGTGCGATATAGGACGCTATTGCTGCTTTTCTCTATAACTCAATCATATATCAAAACGTTAAGGCAGCGGTCGTAGGAAATCTTTTGTTTGAGCTATTTTTCCGTAATTATTCAGGGCACTAACAAATAACGTTAGTAAAAGATACTCTTGAAAACTTACTGACATACTTTGTTACCTCTGTATAAAATAGTATATATTAGTAAGGTACCAAACGTAAATGTCTGATTTAAGTACTAAGTGTACAAGAATTTTTATATATTTTTAGAGGTAGATCAGCCTAAGTACTTATTGGCCTAAAGGCAAAAGGCATAAAAACACACTTTTACTCGATTAAAATGTACCTATTAATTACAATTAAAGCGCTCCTTTCGTGTTTTGAAAGCAATAATCAGGTAGATGGAATTGTCGTTTCATAATTTTAAATACAGTCAAACCTGGATTATCTAGAATTCAAGGGAGCACAATCTCATTCTCGCTTATAGAGGTTTCTCACTAACCCGAGTTTCTCGCTAATGCAGGTACATGTGTAGCGTTTCTCTCTTATAGAGGTATGCAGCAATAACGATTAATAATTTAGAACTTATTTACACTTAAAAAAATTCGTCAATTTCGTTTGGGTTTCTGTTTTTGTATTTTGAATGTTTTTCTCTAACTCATAAATTTTGTCGAATATTGCTTGATCAACAACCGCCGCGTATTCAAAGTACTGATGGACCGTCTCCAACGCATTTATAGCTAGCTTCATTGGTATTATTTATATTTCCGGAATCTGTGCCTCGTCTTCACAATACAAAAACAATGGTAAGAAGTTCCACGAAAGATAAGAATGAGTCATAAAATAGCAAATGTTCAATTTGTCATTTGTTCCTCCTAAATAATATACATAAATAAATAAAGCTCGACTGTCGCTTATAGAGGTATACCTCTATAAGCGACAGTCGAGCTTTATTTATAAGTAGCAGTCTCATTTACGGAGGTCCATGAGGGAAAAACAACTCTAATAATTTACTCTAAACGAATATTGTGTTTTATTTATGCAAATCACATATAACAGAATCACACTTTCGTGAATGAAATCATTTTCCTGCCATCGTAATGATAGACTATAATGTATAAGTTAACTGACCGGCAATCTTCGGCCAGTGGCATTATATAGGTACGCAGTAGTTTTGTATTTTTCTACTAACAGTAGCTACATTCGCGAGCTTTTCCTCATCTCGTAAGCTCTGACCAAGACAACTATTTGCGTGAATAAAAGACAATCTTCAAATCAGATAAATACTATTTTTTTTTGTTTTAGAGCCCGTAAGCCACAGTAAAAGCTATGAGAAAGGCGCTGCAAATTCAACAAATAACAATAACTTATACCATATGATAAAATGCCACGAAGACAGCCTTTTACGGCTTCACCACTTTGCAGGAAGAAACAACTTCGATCCAGCATACCAGAATACCTGGTACCAGAAAGACTTGCAATACATAAAGCCTGTAGATTATCTTGCCTATGAGGAAATGAGACGCAAGTATGATGAAACTAAAAGTGTAAAAGAGATGGAGAAGTGTGAAGAAAAGTGCGATGAGAGGAAGAAGCCGAGACGAAATAGAACAACGTTCACGAGCCAACAGTTGGCTGCCCTTGAGAAGATCTTTGAGAAGACTCATTACCCTGATGCCTTCGTTCGAGAAGATCTGGCTTCCAGGGTTAATTTGACTGAGGCTAGAGTACAGGTAAGCTTTAAGAACTGCATTAGATTTTAATATAACATTTTTATCGGAAGTAATCACTATTTTTATACATTAGGTACATACAGTCCTATAGAATATCCTTCTAAAAAATGTGGATTATAGATTAAAAACCGATATGGTTTATTTAGATACGATAAATAATATAAAATATAATGGGTTGGAAAAAAAAAACTCTCATAGATAAGAGTTGATATTGTATTTATTAAATAATACTTGAATATCAATCCATAAATCGTAAAATGCTTATAGGTTCTTAGATTGGCCACTAAATACAACAACGTATTTCAGAAATGACCTTTTTATATCTACTAAGATCTGTCATTGAGTGATAAAACATCCTTAATTTTAAACGTTTAGAAATCGGGTGATTATTTTAATCAAGCTTTTTTGTAGGTTTGGTTCCAAAATCGACGCGCAAAATTTCGACGAAACGAAAGATCAGCCCTCTCCAGCCATCGGAGTACTAGTCATAATTCTCCAGAACCCTTGCCAGTTCCCATCGGCATTCCCCCAGCAGACAGACAGGAGGCTCGCAAGGAACCCTGGCTCCATCATTTTCAAACGAACAACCTTAATTTTAACCTGGGTCTTCCTATTACAAACTATCAAAGTGACTATTCCCTGATGATGCAAGGGAATCGGCAGTACGTCCCGAACAATAGTTTAATGAGTCAAAGTATGAATAATTACGGCGGTGCAGAAAATTATCCCTCGTGTGGTATCATCGGAGGCTACAGCGGGCCTTTGCAACCGCATCACAATTACAATTTAAATTTACGCCTTCGTCCACACGATTTTAGCATTAATAATATTACGTTATGATTATTATGTAGATATTTAAGAATAAATGTTTTTTCACTAATGAGATGTTTTCCATTCAAGCTTTTAATTTACGATACATACTTTGTATGCAACAACTAATAGAATACTGTGGAACTTCCTTTTAAGAAAGTATTATTAAGTATGGACTGTTGATGTCGGTAGCTATATATATAAAAGTAATTATTATTTAAATTCTTTTGCTTAGACCATAATTTTTTCTCACCGTAATTTAACTATTTAGCTTTACAGTAAATAGGTTCTAAGTGAAAAGAGGTGCCAAGTCTTCTGCAATGTTTTTTTTTATTAAAAATCTACTAAAGGGTGATGTGCTTATCAAATATGTATAACATTGTTATCTAAAAAATTTAGATGCGCCTATATAAAGATTAAACGAATTAGCAGTATTAATTTAATAAAAGTATCTTAAAAACTAATATTTATTATAAGACTACAATGTCAGTTAACTTTTACAAAATATCACATAAACTCTAGAATAAAAAGTTACAAGGGAAACGAAGCACCGATACTTAAATACATCATCCACTAAATACTTTATATATAGAACAAACAACCCAATTAAACTTTAGATTAATATTTAGTTCTTTGATTGCTAAGAATGAATCTGCGTTGAAGATTGACTTATTTATATCTTAGACAATATAATCAGTGCATTTAAGTTTAACAATATATGCTAAACTTAAATGCACTTTGAAATAAATATTTGCCTAAAATATCAAAATAGTCAACTTAATTTACAACTTAGATTAAACATCTAGAAATATAAAGTTTTAATATATTATCTACCTATTTTGACTATAGGTTTAAACTGTTCCCACATTTTCTCAAACTCAACCTTGTACAAATAAACTATATGTTTTTGAGATGTTACAAGTACATTTTCCCAATTCCTGTACAAAGCTTGATTTGTCCAATTTAATGACCCTGTCATGACAAAGGGTATACAGTCTTCTGTAGCAGCTCCATCAATAATGCAAAATTTATTATGCATAATTTCTGTTGCTTTCATCCAGCGCACATGTATTCCATGTTTTTCTAAACGCTTTACAGTAGACCCAGATGAGAATGCCATATCGGCATCTAGAATAACACGTATCTTTACACCACGTAGGTGCTGTTTAATGATGATGTTTGTAATTTCTGAATTTGTTAATACATACATGCATATATCCAAACTATGGCAGCTCGAGCTTAAATAACTGAGTAGCTTTTCGACACTCTCGTTTAAGTTCTGCTTTAAGTATTTGCTTGATTTAAATTCTGAATGTTTGTTCGAGAACATTATAGCATCGTTGATTAGTCGCCTTTTCGGTTTCCTCCGATAATATTTATATGCAGCATGTGAAGCAAGAAATAACGTAATAGTAAGTAAAATGGTTTTGGTGAATGCCATTGTTTAGGTATAGTTTAGCAACCTTTTAAAAACAATTCTTTTGTTATGATATATTAAATAGAATTCAGTAACATAGTCTTTTCTATTTTTGATGAAATACAATTTGAAATGGCGAAATACGTAGGCGCCTGGCCTGTGATTGTTTTGAACTGGATATATTATATATATATTTATTTACTTTACACCTTTAATGTATACAACTGTAAAATTCTGTACGGCATGTTTACAACTATTATACAGCAACGTTTTTTTGCTACACTAAACTTGCGGTTACTAACTGTCACTTTCAAGTTTCAACTTAGACAAATAATTAAAGTTTTAAGTAAATTAAAACTAACATAAAATTATATTTGAAGTCTATTTATATTATTATAATAATTATACTTCTGATTTTTATTATCACTTGATTAGTATAAAACATTGACAATGATCTATGATGTATGAAAATTGGAAAATAAACTACCGATTATTATTTCCAAATAAATACATTTATCAATTGTCAGCAGTCATATGTCGGTTGAATCGAAATTTGAGAGTTTGAGACTTGTCACTTTACTCTTGAGTTCAGCTTCAGCTTTCAGCTTTCAGACTTACGAGTTACGATGTATTTGTCTAACTACTGACTAGCGCAATCGGCGCTAGAAATTTTTAAATTATTTAAGACTTATTTAACTTGTTTTTTTATCATAAATAACGCTTTGTTCATTAGTTCAGTTAGTTTTTATAGGTTTTATTGTTTGACTTAGGTATAACTTATTCTGCAAACATTACGATTTATTGCTTAATGTATGTTTTATCACAAGTTAATAAAATATAGTGATCACATTATCTTAGATCAAAGGGCAATCTAGTAATCTAATAGTTTTGATAACTTGCAAGAACGTTTATACTAAAATTATAACACTATTTTAATAAAAAATAAAAAAATGGTCTCAGGATTGGTGTCAGGAAGATTAGCGCTTGTTACAGGTAAATAAATGTATTATTTAATATTTAGGTATTATTGAATAAATTAGCCTTATTTGTATCCAATGTTAAATCACTATAGCCCAACTCTTTAGTATGTAAATGTACAATTATTAATAAATATAGAAAATTATACGTATATGAAACATTTCATATGTTTTATTAATATGTAGTTGATTTTTGTACCCCTTGCTAGTCAATTTTTCAAATTACACTTAAGATGATTTGTTTGTTGTTTAGGAGCTGGCTCTGGTATAGGCAGAGCAGCGTGCCAAGTTTTGTCACGGGAAGGTGCTACTGTCATTGCTGCTGATAGAAATTATGACGCAGCTCTAGAAACTATCAAAACACATACAGCTTTAGCATCTGGATCTAATGGTATCATTAAAAATATATATTGAAATAAGAAGAATTAATTTACAAATTATTCTATTAATTAAATACATTTGGCCACAAAAGATGCTTTTTTGATCTAAAAGTTTTTTTAAAGATTTTTAGTTAAAGTTGTTGAATACTGCAATTTCTTTTAAAAATTACTGCATCAGTTCTAACTGTAATACTTATTAACATTTAAAATCTGTTGTATTTAATATTAGCAAACAACTTTATCTAGCTGTAGTTTTAAAACAATCAATATTAAATATTATTACTGTAAAATGTGTGATGATTAAATGTAGAAATGTTTTATTTACAGCTGCTGGTGATCACAGTGCAGTGGAACTAGATGTTACTGATACCAAATCCATTCAAAATCTTATTCAATTATTATCAAAACAGTATACAGAAGTGCCTAGGATAGTTGTTAATTCCGCAGGAATTACAAGGGACAATTGGTTGTTAAAATTGTCAGAAGAGGATTATGACAGTGTTATCAATGTAAATCTCAAGGTATTACAAATTTATAAAATACTAAGTGTTCTATATACAAAATTTTGCTATGCACAGTCTCATTTGTTTACTTTTTTAGACCCTAAGTCTATTAAGGTGGCAGCTACGGTAAGGTATTTTGGGTTGTCCAATGGTTTCCTAATGATTTTAATAATTTGATTTACTATAATGTGTTAAGTGAATAAATAGTTATTCAAAAAAATATTTTCATAAGGATGATGCTTTTCTGTAAAGAAAATGAATGGTTTTATTTGTCCAGAGCCTTTTTGTATTTACACACTTTCATTGAAATTTACAGGGTACATTTCTTATAATGCAGAATTTTGCGAAACAAATGGCGGAGACATCTGTTTCTGGGTCTATCATAAATATATCTAGTATTGTGGGGAAGTATGGTAATATTGGTAAGTTTTTATCATGAATGTATTGTGTAAAAAAAATGCTTAGGTAATTGATTTTGTAATTACATATTGTGAATTTTGTTACAATTCTTCTATTTATAAAACAAAAAACATATACCTATTACCAGTTATCTAAATAGGTACATAATTAAACTTTTCAAACTGTCAACAGCATTGGTATAATCATGAGAAAAAAATTGCATTTTATCTGTTTGTTAAGTTCCTGAAACCCCATAATACTCTATGTATAATTGAGTATTGTAATGTCATTATTATATGTTTTATTTTTACAAAGAGTTAAGAGATCCATGTCTACGCCAGTCTTGCCACCTCGACACTGTGTTCCACAACTGAGTGCTTACCATCACATCTTTTTATAATTTATTAAACTGCCTGCATTGTGAATATAAAAATTGAGAAGAAATCGTAATATTTAAAAACATTTAAGTACAGAATAAAGAACTTGAAAAGTTCTTTTTCTATGAAAAATCACTTAAATTCTAGGTCAAACAAATTATTCGGCAAGTAAAGCAGGTGTAGTAGCTATGACACAGACGGCTGCCAAAGAATTGGGAAAGTTTAATATAAGGTAATTTTTCTTCCCAACAAAATAAAAGGCGCGTAACACACAGAAAAGGCGTAAGGTGAAGGCGCGGCGCAGGCATCTTGCCGCTTCAAAACGCGTCAATACAAAATCTTCTTCATCATCATCAATCATCTGAAGAGGAAGACATGCTATTACGATAAAGAGAGCCTGCGTAATGACTCTTTGTGCTGTCTCTTCGCCTCTTTGATATAATTAAGTCGCAACCGTGCTCTGTTCCACGCCCGCTCTGCGCCTTCACCTTACGCCTTTTCTGTATGTTTCGCGCCTAAAATATTTACGAAAAATGGTTTTTTAAATGAATATAATATAATTTACCTAATTTTATGTTGTTCAACTGTTCCACATCTTCATACTATAAAAAATAAGCAAAAAATATTTATGCATTCTTCTGTATCTGTATAAACAATGGGGTACATACATTAGGTTAACAATAATTGCTGTGTAAGACGTTTGTCAATGCTTAAGATGAGGAACAATTTCACTTTGGCTTCTGTATTGAAATACAGAAGCCAAAGTGTAGCTGAGTCTTCTTTTTGAATGTCATCCATAGTTCGGACTCGACTCCCAAATGTTGCGATAGGCGGTTTCTAACTATGGCTTCCTTCACCAGAGTCATCAAATCATGATAAGGTGTAAATTAATTGCAGAGTAAATGTGATACTGCCTGGTTTTATTGATACACCAATGGTAAAGACAGTGCCAGATAAAGTTAAGTCGGGACTACTCAAAATGGTGCCTTTGGGGAGATTGGGAACTCCTAGTGGTATGTGTATTCTATTAAATTAGATTTTCTATATACATATAGTTTATTTTTCCCTAGACCAAGTATTGTTTTGAGAGGAAACCTGAAAGAGACCTTAAGAGTGTGAACTTTACGACAGTTTGCCATGCCATTTATACAGTTTACTTGAGATACATTA
Source organism: Pieris mannii (assembly GCA_028984075.1). NCBI lineage: Eukaryota > Metazoa > Arthropoda > Insecta > Lepidoptera > Pieridae > Pieris > Pieris mannii. The sequence continues at coordinate 12,967,651 of CM054777.1, read as the reverse complement.
ATCAATTGATTATGTTCAGTCAAAGTTTTATTCTGACACATAAGTGGATGTAGTTAATCAACGGTTAGATAATGCAGCATTTTATTACAGAAGTGGCCGAGTTAATAACATTTCTTGGCTCAGAAAAGTCTTCCTTCATAACTGGTGCATCTATTGACGTCACTGGTGGATATTAGTATAAGAGTTTTACATCAAATAAATCTTTACTATATAGGTATTCTATTTTACATGATGGTATATTTTTGGTATTGTTGAATATAATATAAAAATCTTATTCAAAATTAGTATTTTATTTTGGTTTTCCCACTTGTGTACAGAGCCACTTCTGGTTTCTTAATAGTGTTATAAATATCTTGTTGGCATTATTTTCAAATAACCTAGTGTGGAAGGAGGATGGTGTATTGTTCCTCCAACCTAAAGGGAGTTAACCTCATGCTAATTATAATACTTGTAGACAGGCTCTATGAGCTTCCACATCTAGTATCAGAGATGCATAGTATGTAATTAAGATAATTATAAATCAGAATGTTTTGTTGAGAAAATGCATTGATAATGTCACTATTAAAGTTTTTATTTGCTTTGATTCCTTTGTTATAAATAAAAGATTATTATATTCCAAAATTATTTATTCTGCTTTTTCATAGATTTATTTTTCTTCAATTCAGCTTTATTTTTCATTCTCTTGTCCTTCATAAATGTCTTATACTGAGTCTTTCTCTTTTCATCAATAATTTCTTTATATTTCTTCTTATTGTACTTCTGTACCTCTGCATCTGCCAATAACTCGTCCACCATTGTTCTTTTTCTTTGCTTTTTAGTTAACCTTTCATTAACATGGTCCAAAGCTGAATCCATAATTTTACCAACCTTCAAGAAATTTGTTTTTTATCATAAACATTGTTAAAACCATATAATATGTGTAAGTTTATCACACAATAATATTAAAGATTAATAATATACTACTAAAATTCATGGTAATTCATTCATGGTAATAGGTTCTTGATCTGGGTAACATTTATTATGTTAGTATCTAGGTGATTCTGATTGCTGTAGAAAAGCACTGTTTACTAATGTAATGGATTTCGGTTTAATATACAGAATATAAAATAATATTTAGCTTTTTTTTGTAGTGGTGTTGTACTCAGTAAATAAAATTATCTGTAAGTATGGACTCAAAAGAAAATAATAGTGTTTTTAGTAATCCTTCTAAGTATATTCAAATTTTCAAATTCAAAATCATTTATTCATGTTGGTAACATAATGTACACTTATGTCAAAAAAAGAAATAATAAAATATGTTGTTATATGAGTTTATACAATTAGAATAGCTACCTGGAAATACTTGGGCAAAACTTGCATATCATTCTTCTTGTAGAAATGTTTTGGGTCCAACACAGACCTCATTTTTAGTAGTTTAAGATCATTCTCTAATTCTGGTGTTATTTCTGGAGCACTCATGTCAAACCACCCTGGGCCTTTTGTTTTCGTTCTTTCTTCCTATAAACACAAGTAGATAATTGTAATAAATATTCTAATTTAAATTAAACAATACACTTATAAATATATAGCAGTAAAAATAATAAATTTCAGTAAAACTTTATGTACTAAAATAATGTGTATAGTTTACCTTGCGTAGCTTCCTCAATTTTTTATCACTAACATTATATTTAGGCAAAGTAAGTTCTTTTTCTATGCCTGGCTTTAAAACAGAGCTTTTCATTTCCTTTTCAACATCAACAGAGCCAATATTTGATTTCAGTTTTCCCGTTTCCTTATCCAACTGATCAAAAGTGAATAATGGTTTCTTTTTATTTACAGCTAATAATGAGTGTGACCACAACATGTCATTAAAAAAGTCATCATACATTTGATCTAGTTTAAGATTTTTTAATTTGCTTTCAATTGCATCCTCTGCAACTACTTGGGCATCTAATTCTTGCTTCGTTTTGTCAAATAAGTCTAATATGGCTTGTGTTCTTTTTTCCTTGTCTGTAATATTAGGATTCAAATTATTAGACTAGAATATTAAAGAAAATGCAAAACATAATCGCATAAAAAAGTAAATAAAATTAAAAATTTAAAAATGTTTATAATAATAATAGAAAATGTAACCTATGAAAAGTTTGTCATCTTCCTTAAGTAGCTCTAACTTATTTTGAAGGTCGGTATCGCCAACAGTGTCGATAATAAAATCCATGTTTTTCGACGATTACTTCATAGCGTTTATAAATTTATACTTAAATCCTTTCAAACTTTTAAGTTTCAACTATACAAACAATCCCACGTGAAACTGAGACAAGTGAGAACTTTTTTTTTTTTTTTTTTCCCTTTCTTGGCCTGCACGGTTTGTGCGTCAGCCATGTACAAAAGTTAGGAAGTGCATTATTAGGTTTATTGGATAGGAAATTAGTACGGAATTTGGAAAAGGATCAGATAAATTTTATTATAAGTACTTATATACATAAAACAAAGGTTATAATTTTATATTATTATGAAAAATGAAATTATATTAGATATTAAAAGGACAGAAATAAAAGTAGGAAAAGGAATATTTATGGATAAAAGCGAGGAAATAAAAGCGGAACGGTCATGTCTATTACAGGCAAAAAATATATGGTTAAAATCCCCAACGTCATTGCCACACTCACATGTGTCGTCAGGCAAAATGTTAAGCCTTGCCAAATGCAAGGGTATGCATGAATGGCCCAGCCTCATACGTATAAGGGTGGAAGTAATAGCTTTACCAAGCTCAATGTTTTCTAAAATTTCTTTCTCATCCCAGTCACATGGAACACCTCTCACAATTCCCATGCGGGAGATTGTGAAAGCCGGAATAAAGGCGTTGTATTTATTTATATTGAGAGATTTATGATTTAAAAATGTGTTAGCATCCTGAAATGTTTCAAATTGTAACGACAACATGTTCCTTCCTATTTTTTTTATGCTTCCCTCTACAATGCTTTTTTCAAAATTTTTTTAAGGAAAAATCCAAATTGTATTGGGTGAAAAGATCCAGTTCGATTTGTTTCCATGATTTTTTGGACATGGACAACATAAGGCGCAGGGTCTGACGCCTGGTAAAGCGACCTAGCAACGCGAGGATTAATTGAAATATTGTTAGAATGAGCCTCATTTTGGGGTATTTCTGTGGTTTTAACATCAGACTCTAGGAATGACTTTAGGAATTACATTGTCTTTTAAATTATTAGGGGAATTTTGGGAACTTTTTCTCTTCTTTTCGTTTCTAACCGATATTCTTTCTCCCCCGCCGCACCGATTGTAGCATATATTTTAAGTATTTTAAACCCGATGCGCTTGAGTGTTCGGATATTCTCAGTGCCGCCCAAGGTCTCGCGGGGAGTTGAGGCGCACCTGGCTACTGTTCTTAGTTTAAGAGGTGCGAGTCGATGGAGGAGCCTAGTCCCCCACGAATGTAATTACGTTAGTTTATTTGTAGTTTCATTTTCTTATTTATTTGTCTCTTTTTAAGTTTGTCGCGCAATATGGATAAAAGTTTGAACCCCCAGCAGATAGAAAATCTCTTAAATGAGTTAGACTCAGACGAAAATGAGAATGAGGACATTTTTCCGGAACCATCATCGGATTTGAGTGACGCGGAGTCTGAAATCAGTGATCACGATACCGAAAGAAGAAGCGGAAAGTATCTCTGAAAACGAAGACTAAAGTGACAACGATGAACAACGCCAAAACAGCAATGCTTATTATGGCAAAAACAGATATATGTTACATGTTCTTTATTGCGCGTCAAACCCCCAAAAACGCATGATCCGTTACAAGTTTTTAGAAGAACTTGGATATGCTTTGGTAGCTCCACATGTTATGAATAGAAGATCTATGAAAAATCTTTCAAAAGAGCTGAAAGATATGATTGACAAGTTTCTCCATGAAGTTGAGGTTGAGCTTCCTGAAGATCAACCTGCACAAGGATCGAGCCAAAATAAAAGACCAAAGAAAGCTCGCTGCCATTTATGCCCACTGATTAAAGACAGCAACACTCCAAGAGTATGCTCAAAATGTATGAAAAATGTGTGTCGTAATCATTCTGTAGACGTAAAAATATGTGCCGAATGTCAGGAAAAACATTAGTTAGGCTATTATTATTATTTTGATAGAAAATATGGAGACTGAAATAATGTTCCTCAACTTGACTGATTTTTGATATTTGCAAGGTTACTATGTGCATTCCTCTTGTGATTTTAGACGTTTGAGTATTTTCAAAGATTTAAATGCCTGTTTTGTAATTAATAAGATTAGAGTAACTACATAAAAATACTCGATTTATTTTTTGTCCCTAATTTTAAGTCATAACTTCTTCCTAAAGTTACCACTTAAAATTTTAAGTACTTTTTGTAAGTTGTTTTCTATAACACTAGAAATGTCTATTTTTTTGTTTAAATTTATAAATAAATACTCTTATAATATTCACTAAATGCATTTTATTTATTTCGTTAAAAAGAAACTGGTGTTGTGATAAAAATGGCACTGATATATAATTTTTCTTTTTGGGGGACCACGCTCCCCCACATGCGAAGCTGCGTGGCTAGAAATAGCGTGTGGTGCTAAGGGTTAATTTAGTTTTTGACTGTTAATCTAAAGGTTTTTGAAGTCGAATTACGAAGAAATAATTGTTTCGGTGTAATATGAACATGGCCCTGATAATAAGAGTGAGTAGTTTAGTGCATTGATCATTGATATAGTCGCAAATATATGCAAGAATATTTGAATTCTAGTAAATTCTCCCATATAGTAAAACCTACTACAGCTAAATAATGGACCTATTTAAATAATTATTTTGAATACTATTTTCTCGTTTAAGTAATGTATTATTACTATCTTCAACAACTGGATTATATTAAGTAATTGCGTCATACGTAATTACTTTTTTAAAAGGTTATAAAACATTAATTTAAGTCGAAGAAGTATGTATTTTATATAAAAAAAAACAAAGCAAATTAGTTTTTAAATTAACTATTAGTTTTCTTCTATAAGTAGAACCACTGATGTTAAGTTTAGGTCAGAAATATACAATCTACTGCCATAATGATTGTTGTATTAGGTATTTTATTTCTTACATTCGACATCGCTGTAGGTAAGTTTATCAGTTATTATCAGCTTTCCGCAAAACTTTATTTATATTATCATGCCGTTTTCGCGAAGGGATAGGCAGACACCACAGATCTCCATTTGTTACGGTATTGACATACATCTACCACTCCATCCACTTTCATAACATTCACCGTGCAGCTTGTCGGCTCATATGTACTTTTAACTTGTCCCTTCTCTCGCACCTCCTGGATTTGGTCCAGGTATGTACGAAAAGGCCTATCCAAGCGGATTTCACCATCATCTGTTGTTACGTATATCCAACTTTCTGCTGCTAAACTGCTTCCCATTCATCTGTTCTATCTGGCCAACACACCTGTGCCTTCCCATTCCTATCCTTCCCCACAGTTCTTTCGTATCTCACTATTAATTATCCTATCAATGTTAAACACATACATAAAACTATAATTTCTACAACATTTAGTCTACTTTCATTCTTCTCTCACTCAACATTTACTGTGTATTTAACGTCGGGATAGGTACTCTAGTATGTACGGCCAATGGAGCCTGGTTTCAGATTTCTTGGTTACACATAAAGAAATGAATATTTATACTTATTTACTTACTATTTACTCTATTTCCAGCAGTCACTTATCTTTCTGTATCTTTATGAGTACTTTCCATCCGAAATGAGTTACAATACATTATTGATGTGCCTCCGGAAAACATACAGCATTTTATATTGAAGAAGCTATGTATACTTAGCCATGAAGTGCGATACATACCGAGTGAAATAGTTCCTCTTAAATACAGTAGTTGGCGCTGTAATCGCCTCAACTTCATACTTATCTTTACCAGCTAGGACGTTGTCATTTCCACCGTCATATAGCGTTGTGTACTTTCGCCGCGTGCGGTCGAAACCGAAACGACTCAATATTAACAAAAATCAGTGCATAGTCAACTATTCTTATAGACCTTCTTCAACGGACGAACTACGATAGCGATTTTTTAATTAATCCGTTGAATAAAAAAATCGAAAACTGTGGTCTTGGGGATAGGTAGCACAAATATTGACGATAAAAAGACTATTAAAATGGCCGATGAAAAACGATTACGTCAGTTTATAAAAGTCCAACATTTTAATAGTCCCACGTGGCAACATATTAGATACAAAAAGCCTTGGTAGACATGTTCGCTTGGGCAGGCTATTGTAATCCGATATTCTTTTCACAAAAATATCCGATATTTTTGGTAGTGAATCACCTAGTATTGCCTTTATTAGCATAACTTTTACACATTTAAAGAAAAACACTTTCTTAATGGATTGAAGTTATGTATTATTGTATTTAAACTTATAATTATTTTAACATAATTTTAAATTTAACCGAAATAGTGAATTACCTTCTCACAAATTGCATTAACAAACCCTGCAAATTGTATGCGAAAAACGAGCGGAATGTATAGAAACTAGGCGTAAAAGATTAATAAGCGAGATTTCGGACAAAAGTATTCAAACTGCGCTTAGTAACATACCTCCTAGCGAGGAATTTTTAATTGACAAAAATAAACTCGCGTCCCTCGTACAATCCCTCGGTGGGCCACAATTCTGGTTATCCCCGCCGCAACCTCCAATAGTAAGAGAGCTTTTTAAACCTTGATACAAAGAATCGACAGCATCTACATCTAAATACTGACCCCAGGCACAAAATGAAAAAAATAATTTTCGTGATACCCTCAAAAAACAACAAACGAAGCGAACGTTTAACAGGAAAAGCGATAGTCATAAACAACTTAAAAAAAATACCCATTTCCTAACAAAGACGGGAAAAAATGACTATCCAACACAATTCAAGGGAGGATGGTTAATTTTTTTTTCAAAAAACGTTGGCAGGCACTGGGTGCCAACAAATTTTTAATATCCGCAATAACAGGATTCCGCATACCTCTGTACAAGAAGCCGCCTATGTTAATGCCAACAAATCGAATCATAAGTCAATACGCAACCGAACCGAAAGAAATCTTGAATCAAGGTATCTAACAAACAGTTCTCAACATAACTCTCAGTTTTATATTCAAAATGTTTCTTCGGAAGAAAAGCGACGGCTCGATGCGTCCGATCGTAAATTTGCGAGAACTAAACCGATTCGTGAAGACAAAATATTTTCGTTTGATCTCGCACGGCTTAGTCCCAGACTTTATTCAACCAGGGGACTGGATGATAAAAATAGATTTATCACAAGCCTGTTTCAATCTACCAGCAGCGAGATCACACCGAACTTTCTTAAGAATCAGCTACAAAGGGCAGTTATACGAAATAACATGCCTTCCTTTTGTGCTAGCGTCAGTACCACACCCTTTCTCTGCAGTATCATGTTGGGTCGCGGAGACCTTACGTGCTGAGGGATGTCGAGTGCTAGTCTTACTAGACGACTACCTTCTGGTCTACCAAGACCACTCCAAGTTAGGTTCTCAGGCCGCGGAGGCCGTGAGACCCTTGGAACACCTGGGTTGGAAAATCAAATACCAACAATCCGTATTGGTACTAACCCAAAATTTAAAATACCTTGTAATTCGCTGGAATACTACGGTCAATGTGATGTCGCTACCCAAGGTAAAAATACAGCGCATAAACAATACTATATATATATATATATATATATACAAATATATATATAATATATAGTATTGTTATATATACAAAGTCTGCTAGGGCAACTAAACTTTGCAAACTATCGTGCCCCGTGGGAGGCTTCATTGTCGCCAGGTACAGATCTTTCTGCGACAATTCAACAAGATGCGACCTCGTCGATGCCAGCTGCTGCCTCTGATTTTAGGGCAGGAACTGATGTGGTGGCTCGGAGCTACTCATCAGACGACGCCTATACACAAAGAACCTACAACCCACTTCCTAGCGACGGACGCTTCGGATTGGGGTTGGGGAGCACATCTAGACGGGAACCTTATGTCAGGAAAATGGTCATAACAACAGAAAAGGTGGCACTGCAACAAAAAAGAACTATATGCAGTAATACCCGCAATAAAAATAATTGTAAAACAATTACAAAACACACACGTGTTAATACAATCGGACAACCGAACTCTGATTGCATACATTCAAAAAGAAGGTGGAACGAAATCGATGGTGTTACTAACACTAACCATCAAATTATTGCACTTGACGGACAAATTCAACATAACTCTGTCGGCACATTACCTGCCATGGAGATACAACATCATAGGAGACAAAGAGAAAAAGCCTGCGGAATGGCACCTTTTTCCCTAAGCAACAGCCAAGATCTTTCGGGGACAAGAAGACGGACCGGACGGGAAGTGGGGACATCCGGAGATAGACCTATTTGCAACAAAGGAGACTGCAGTAGTAAGAAACTACGTAACAATAAATTGCAGAGATTGATCCTCAAATTACATAGATGCCTTCAGCAGAACATGGCATTATCGTGTAGCATGGGTGTTCCCGCCTCCAAGTCTGTTACCCAGAGTATTAGCTCACCTGAACCGGGCGACGGGAACCTATCTGATAGTTGCTCCAGATTGGCTGCGAGGTTTCAGGACCTGAAATCCAGATCTCTAGACCACCCCCACGAAATTCAACACCTATCGGAAACACTCCTACATATGACAACTGGCACTGCCTCCTCCACAAATACAAGCATTGACTCTTAAAAGTTTTTAAATTATGGGTGGGGTGTCCAAATAAAAGACTGGTCCTCACAGGAAAAAGATCTACTTTTGAAGAGTTGGCGTCACTCCACCTTGTCCACCTATTTACCCGCAATAAACAGATGGCTCTCATGGTGTGACAATTCTCGAGTGGACCCAAAATCCCGTCAATCAGCCGATATTGCAAAATTTTTAATGTCACTTTTTCTAAAAGAAAATTTATCCTATGCAACCATCCTTGTTCATAAATCAGCAGTTTTAACTTTTTGCGGTCCCCTTGTAGGACAGGGCAATCGGAGTAGCTAATCTAAAAATAATGAAATCATCCGTCACGTGGGATCCGCGGATAATACTAGACTGGCTTTCTTCCAACCCTCCTAGGGACACTTTATTCGATACGGCTCGCAGAACAGCCACTGTATTGCTTTTAGCATCGTGCCGCAGGGTTCACGATCTTACTTTATTGGAAATTAGCCTGCTGCCGAACATTTCGTGGATGATGGTGATAACATTTATTTGACACCGGCATTCGGATCTAAGACAGATACACACTCAAGACGCCAGTCAACATGTAAACTTTCTAAACACCACGATAAAAACATATGCCCCGTTACTTTAGTTAGAAATAGCTTTGAGTAATACAAGAAGATCTCAAGTAAAAAAATTGTACAATCTTTTTATTATTTTCAATTTTAGATTAATTTTCATTAATCAATCAACAGCTAAATAAAAGCTGCTTCGCGAACCATAATTGGGTGCACACGGTTCTCAAAGATAGTGGAAGCGATGCATCTCCAGGGAGTTGTAGAGATTACCTTAATATGATTATAGGAAGTATATATATATATATATATATATATATAGTCATAGTATATTACTATGTTAATTTTAAATCTTAATGAAATAGTTATGGTTGAGTTATAATTGTACTTATGGTTTCATTAAGAATATTGGCAAGTAAATAAAATAATTAAGTAAAAAATAACGGTTTTAACTAGAACCTCGACTTTTATTCTTCATAATCATCATAGCGTTGTGTTTTATACTTTCACCAGCAGATAACAAACACGTCTTCAATATACAATGCTGTATGTTTTCCGGAGGCACATCAATATGACGGTTTTACATAAAATAAAACCGATATTATGTGCCGAGAAGGAAAACATACAGCATTGTAGGAAGTTCTTCCTGGTGAAGACTCTATGACGGTGGAAATGACAACGTCCTAGCTGGTAAAGATAAGTATGAAGTTGAGGCGATTACAGCGCCAACTACTGTATTTAAGAGGAACTATTTCACTCGGTATGTATCGCACTTCATGGCTAAGTATACATTGCTTCTTCAATATACAATGCTGTATGTTTTCCTTCTCAGCACATAATATCGGTTTTATTTTATGTAAAACCGTCATATTATCATACACGATACACGAACTTATCCACTTGTTCGATTAAAAGAAAATATCGTTTATAGTTTTATTTACCACAAAAACTAAATTTCGTTTCACAAATGCGCTGTATTTCCAAATGTAAAAGGTTTAAAATGGACATTGGCTGAGATCGTATTCAACATCGTGTGCGTATTATTTTTTAGGAATAAAAGGCGGCCAAAATGCCGAGGCATCAGTGCCCCACATGGCTTCTTTACAAATGGAGAGTAATCACTTCTGTGGTGGCGCAATTATATCTTCCAAATGGATATTAAGTTCAGCTTACTGCACTCAAAAGTAGTAAGTAAAACAAAACGTAGAAACACTATTATTATAATATTCATGATGAAGAGACAAAGAGAAATTTATCAATTTAACACAGTTAATTACTGTGCATAGATTGACTCGTCTCTTTGACCATACTTATAGCTATAGCTAGTAGGGCATTGAACGGGCAGATAAATATAGGAGTTTTTGTTTCAGTGAATATAACCCATCGCTAGTCACAGTGGTAGTGGGTATCTTGAATACGCTTGAGAGAGGGCAGTCGTTAAAAGCAGACAAAATAATGGTTCATGACGACTACTTCTATGTAAACAATGATATAAGTCTGGTTCGCGTTAAAGGGGAGATGGAATTTAACAAATACGTCGCTGCGATCATGCTGCCACAGAGTGAGACTCAACCTGGAACAAAGACGGTCGTTAATGGTTTTGGAAGCAAAGAGGTAGGTAGGCTTACGGTTGTTTTTGGGGAAAACGTGGGATGATGATAATGTAAACACCAGTAAAAGATTAACAAAGTTATTACTATATAAAATATGCTAACTAGAATATTTAATATATATTTCAGCGTATACGAAAATAATTTCTATTATCTTATAAATAAATGACAGACTGACATTGGATTCTTAAATTTAGTTTTTTTGCTAATGCATTTTAGCGTTACGGTGAAGTTCTCAGACAACTGCAAACTCTCGATATGACCACATTATCCTTGGAGAAATGTAATAGCTTATACTCGGATAGAAGGCGACCATTGCAGAAAGAGCAACTCTGTGCTGTTGGAGCGAAGAAAGAAGCCAGCGTTTGTCTTGTAAGTAGTTAGCGACGACAAACCTTATAGATAATTGCATAGTTTTTATCTAATAAACCGCATATGTTATGAATGCAGTGGCTCTTTATTCGTCGGGTTGTTCAATAATAGTATCTTTGTCTACAGGGAGACAGCGGGGGGCCGCTTTACACTGGAAAACATCTTATAGGAATCGTTTCATCAACCAATAGCTGTGGCAGAAGAAAGCCTAGTATTTTCACAAATATATTTTACTACAAAAAATGGATTGAAGATAATATGAAGTAGATAAAATGTAAACTGTTTTTATTTATTTATTTATTATTTATTTATTTATTTATGCGCAAATAAAAACCAAATCCTATTTAATTTTTAACTCCGCATCCACTTCTAAAAATCAAACAAAACATCAGGTGAAATTCAATGAAATTTTGTATTTATTTTATATAGAAAATAATCATGTTCTAACAGGTGACCCTAACCTAATAAGAACAAGTGAAAAAAACGAACATTCGCTCGATGTGAGCACGTTACAAGTCGAATATTCGGCATGTAAGAGTACATCGAGCCGAGCAGCTCGATACCATCGCCGAGCACCCGAGCGCGCTCCACTCAGCTTTCGGTTTTTTGGCGAATCCCTTTGGATTTTACATTACAAGTCTGTCGCCACCACCTCTACGTCCGCCATTTTAACTGCAACCGTGGATAGGGTGGAGCGCAGGCGAATCGCGAATATTCAGGTGTTGTGAGCATTGTTGTGAGCATGCTCACAACGAACAAATATTCATGCGAATACGAGTATTCACATCGAGCGAATTCGATGTCAGTCGCCACCTTAAGAAATTAATTTGGAAAAATCTAAATTACCTAAATGTTCTCGATGGTGATCTTAAAAATAAATGAAGAAATACCTTGATTATAATTATTTTCTTTATAAAGGAAAACATAAGGTTTCCATTTTCAACCGTGGTGGAAGGTAGTCCATAGCCGTGTTAAAAGTATTATTAGCCGTGTTATAAGTGTTATTATTCAATTTTTAACAATAGTGTTAGCTTTTATAAGTCAAATTTGAAGTAATACAGAATACGTAAAATCAGTGAAGTGAATAATAGTGAATCTAATCAAGCTATGAAGTGCCATGGCTGTAATAACGTATTAAATGTCGATCATTTTTTAAAGTGTAATAATTGCAAACGCAAGTTTTGTTATGAATGCCTTGATGTTGCTGCCGGGTCGACTAAGCAGCTCAGTGCTGAGCAATTGGCATCACTTAATTGTCCTCTGTGTCAGAATGTAACTCGGCGTAAAAACAATGACGATAATACTCCTGTCCGGCGGGGTCGCAATAACCAATCACCAAGCGCCTCCTCATATATAACGACGTGTAAAGAGCCGGAGTGTGATTTTGCTACGAAAACTTCTGCAGGCGCTGACTTTTCTAAGCAGCCGGTTACGTTGGACAGTATTAGCAAACTTATAGACTTGAAACTGTCCCCTGACTCATCGTTTATGCTAAATCTACGGTCCGCGCTTAGAAAGGACTTGAAGGACATGGTGACCGACGAGGTTAGCCGAGCTGTTGAGTTGGTAAAGGCTGACTTCACGACGACAACGGATTTTATCATCTTAGAACAAAATGATTTGAAGTCAAATATTGCAGACAAAGACAATCGAATCAGGGTACTCGAGACTGAACTTACGAAATCTCAAAACACGTTATCAAAACTCCAGAGTCGTTTATTTACAGTTGAAAAGATTTCACGTGACTTAAACCTCGAGATTCACGAGGTACCCGAAAGCAAGACTGAGAATCTGATGGAGTTATTCAAAAAACTCTGTGAGTGTTTAAATGTTGTGGTATCTGAGAGTGATGTTAAAGCATGTCGTCGTGTAGCTAAGATGGACTCAAACTCCAAAAGGCCGCGAAACATACTAGTTACCCTCTCAACGCAGCGTCAGCGTGATACACTCTTGTCTGCGTTGACTCGCTTCAACAAGTCCCACCCTGACACCAAACTATCTACTACCGATATTGGTATTGGCGGCTCGTCGTCGAGCAGGATATACTTGTCTGAACATTTGTCTCCTGAAGCTAAAGAGTTACACCGTGCGGCACGTAAATTTTCTACTGACAAGAACTACAGGTTTGTTTGGGTGCGATTTGGCCAAATTTATGTTCGTAAGGATGAATCAAGCCCGGCCATTCTAATTAAAAGTCATGATTCCTTCACTAAATTGTCTTAATTGTTATTACTACTACTAATTTGTTTGTTTATCATTGCTTAGTAAGTTACTTGATCAATTTTTGTTTTTATATACTGAATCACACGTTATTTCCACAATGATTAATATATTTTATCAAAATGTAAACAGAATTCGTAGCAAGTTAACTCAATTTTCTTTAAATCTGTTAAATTCTAACTTCGATATTATATGCTTGACGGAAACGAACTTAAATATGAGTGTTTTCGATGGCGAAGTTGTTGACGCCCGTTACAATCTCTTCAGACGAGATCGTGCGGATTCCTCCTGTGCTAAAACCGAGGGAGGTGGAGTTTTACTCGCCGTCCATAAAAAATACCAGGTCATCCGTCAAGCATCGTGGGATAGTGATATGGAGGATGTCTGGGTTACTCTTATTCCTGAAGCACGTGACACTTCTCGCATAAATTTATGTGTTTGCTATTTGCCTCCTGATATTAGAATTAACAAGCTTGAACTCTTTTATAGCCATTGCCAAAATTTACTTCTTAATCGTTTCCCTTTGGATAATTTCTTATTAATTGGTGATTTTAACACACCTGATTACTCTGATTCGATTAATCCCTCTCTGTCAATTTCCCCTAACCCGAGTAAGAAGCTCCTTCTACTAAATGAATTAATGTCACTGTGTAATCTAAAACAGCATAACTTTATCACAAATGCAAACGCTCGCTTGTTGGATTTGGTGCTTTCTAATATAGATTGTATAAGTGTCAATGAAACACTTGCATTAAGTTTGTTAGATAAAAATCATCCCGCAATTTTGATTACTCTTTCTCCGATTCAGATTTCTAAAGGGCTTCAACGCGCTAACATTAAACGGCTTAATTTTGCTAAATGTAATTTTGAAAACATTAAATCTGAACTCCAGTCTGTGAACTGGTCCGAAATCTTATCGTCCCCTTGTATTGATGAGTGCACCGAAGCTTTTTATGAGCTTTTATTTGAAATAATATCAAGAAATACACCAAGTTGTTGTAGCAAATTCTCATCTTATCCAGTCTGGTACAGCAAATCCTTAATTAAATGTAATAAAGAAAAAAACTTATATCATAAACGGTTTAAGAGGTTTGGGAATCCCCGCGATTACGACGTTTTCTCTTTGCTGAGGGAGAGATGCAAATTTCTTACCAAGATTTGTTACGACAAGTATATCGCATCCATCGAGGACTCGTTGGCCAAGGACATAAAATCATTTTGGAGATTTGTGAATAATCGTAAAGGCCATATTTCAGTGCCTCACACCATGACACTTGAAAATACTTCTGAGACAGACGGTCAGGGGATATGTGACCTTTTTTCGAGATACTTTGGTTCAGTTTTTGACGATAAAACTAATAAAACTATATACACTGACCAATCTGGTGCTGTAAATAACACGTATTTTAATATATTATCTGGCTTTTCTATTACGGTAACAGATATCAAACGTAAAATAGATAGTTTGGATATTAACAAAGGGGCGGGTCCTGACCTTCTGCCTCCTATTTTCATAAAAAGTTGCGGTAAGGAGTTGTCCATTCCATTATGTGTTCTCTTTAATAAATCGTTAACTAGTGGTGTGTTTCCTAAGCGCTGGAAAACTGCCCACATAATACCTATTTATAAAAGTGGTGATAAGTCCAATTGTAAAAACTATAGACCGATAAGTATTTTATCTTGCGCTGCTAAATTATTTGAGTCAGTGATGTATACTCATCTGTTCAGTCATTTTAAGCCTGTTCTTTCAGACAAGCAACATGGTTTTGTTAGAAACAGGTCTACGGTCACTAACCTTCTGGAATACAAAAACTATCTCTGTCAAGTGTTTGCCACAGGTGGCCAAGTTGACTCTGTTTACACTGACTTCTCTAAGGCTTTTGACAAAGTAAATCACCATCTGCTCTGTCATAAGTTAGCGTCACATGGTATCCACGGCAGTTTATATAGATGGATCTGCTCATACCTAGACTCTAGAACTCAGTTGGTTGCGTTAAAGGGCTTCATCTCTGCACCTATCGCAGTTACATCGGGAGTACCTCAGGGATCCCACTTAGGGCCATTATTCTTCGTAGTTTTTATTAATGACCTTATTCAACAACTGTCCTGCAATTGTCTCTTATATGCAGATGACTTAAAAATATTTACTTCTATTACTAATTTAGATGACTGCTTAACATTACAGCGTGATATCAATACCGTATCACTATGGTGCAAGACGAACTACATGTATTTAAATATAGACAAGTGTTTTGTCATATCGTTTACTAATAAACGAAACAAAATCGTATGGAACTACGTCATAGATGGTCAATTAGTTAACAGATCAGATGTTGCAAAAGACCTAGGTATCCTGTTCGATGACAAGCTTTCATTCCGTGCCCACTATAGTCACATCACGTCTAAAGCAAACCATCTACTGGGTTTTATTCTTAGATCCACAAAAGGTTTTAAAAATCCTCGTAGCACCTTGTACTTATACTTCAGCCTCGTAAGAAGTATATTAGAATACGGTAGTCCAATATGGTCGCCGAATTATAAGGTGCACATTGACGATATTGAACGAATTCAGAGGAAATTTCTCAGAATTTTATGTTATCGTATAAAACCTGGCCGGTCTAACTTAAATTATTGCGATAGACTCCTGAAATTTAAAGTTCAACCATTAGAATCCAGACGCATAGTCTTCGACTTAGTTTACCTTTACAAAATCACCCACTCCATTATAGACTCTCCCGAACTACTAGCTCACATTAGCCTTAACATTAGATTTAGTGCCCGTAGAGCTAACGAAGTCAATTTATTTTCCCTTCAAACTTATAAGAATAACATCTCTTTTTACAACCCTTTGACCAGGATGGCTCGTCAATATAACGAGATGGCAAAGAGCAACCACTTACTTGTGGACATATTCTGTCGCAACATCAATAAATTCATTAGTGTCGTTAAAGACATCCTCCATCGTAGGTTAAGTGCTGACCCTTGTGGTCCTGGTTAACGTTACGTTAAATTGGAGTCGAGGAACTTATTATTATTATTATTATTGTTTTTTTTTTTTACTATGTTACCTTTGTTAGTTATGAGCCTTTTATTGATGTAACATTAATTTTGCAGTGTGCACATGGTTTTACATTAGAATCCTGTTCATAACTATTAGTTTTAAGTTTATTTTTGTAAAGATTATAATGTGTTTTGTGCACCAAATAAATAAATAAATAAATAAATAAGGAGTCAAATAAAGGTATTTCGCTGATATGTCGCTGGTATGTTGTTGAACATCTAAACTTAAAGAAAGAAAAGCCAGCGGCACAGTTTGGTTCAATTTTAAATAACTCCCAACATAAATTTAAGTAAAAAATAAACATGTCTTCTGTCTTTACTTCATTTATTACAAGTCAATTATTAAACTATTAGTCGAATGTAAGTAGAATGAAATATCGGTATTTCGTTGATATTACCAATAATATTGTTTAAGGCTTATTGGCTTCCATGGTGTCCTTAATCCATGAGGTGTATTTACTGGTTCTCGTGAAGACATCAGGCTGGCCTCTGGCACATGGAATATTCCACGAGGCAAGACCACATGATTTTTTGTTGCACACCAATGACCCACCAGAATCACTCTGAAATAATATTTATGTATATGTCGGCGGTAGTTGATAGTTGGTACAAATGAGACACGTTATCAAGCGCTATCAACACGTGTACACGCACCTGCAGCGCACGTACATTACATAGATGTACAACACAGGTGCGCAACACCCGTGCGCGTGACGTTATTGCCCCACTACATGTCGGGTGTATAAAAACATCAATTACTACCCCTTCCCGACTCGGAAGTCTCGCAGAAGGCCCCGACACGTACTAACGGATCCGGATGATCCAATCACAATAGCTAACGACAAATTATTAAAAGGCGCCCGCGCGGCTAATACTAATAACAGTAGCCATAGTTGATAAGGGTAAAAAACTGCCTTCGCCGGGGAAGGCGAGGACCTTTCCTTCGTACTTCGCTCACTCCAGTGAGCTTCCGTCATGGACAGCATTCTCAACCGACTCTCACTTCTTTCTCTCTCACTGCTAGTCAGTGTCCATTATGATAATATTTGGAAGATATTTCTTAACTAAGTTATATATTGATCTACCCACTTTAAATCGGTTAAATTATTGATATCTGACATGACATTACTCTTTCTCGTGTTTTACTTCTGTGGTCTGAGCCTATTCCGACATAAATATATATAATAATAATAATAATAATAATATTCATTTATTATCAGAAAACAAGGTTCCATAATTATTTGTTAGTAACAATTTACTTAATAGCTATATATGTAATAAGTTTTTTTGTCGCCCAACCCATAATTTTCCATATTCGAACTCCGCTAACAGGAATATTCCAGCAGTTTAACAAATTTTATAACCACCTTCACCTTCCTTGTTGAGAATACAGATGTGGTTAGGAGTAATAGGGTGACTGTCTTCAAAGTTTCGCAAATAATCAGTTTTACAATCATTCTCAGATATAATATTTACGTCCAACCATTGCAATTTGTCAGGAGTTTTCCCCTGATATTGCTGTAAAAAAGATGTAACACTTTGATAAGTTTATGTTTAAATTAGAGCTAACATTTTTCTTTATTGCTATATTAGTTAGGTTAGCTTATATAGGAATGATCTTAAAATAGAGCAACGTTGTTTTTCAAGTACGAAGTTATTCCTTTAATTTCAGCCATCTTTTGGATACTGAAAAATATATTAACGGGTAATAGAAAATGGTTTCGTGACATGATAGAATCGAGCTTTAACTATATATGATATACCTCTAATACTTACAGTGGTGAATCCCCATCCAGCTAATTTACACTTTTCTCCTGGTTTTGGGTCTTCGGTTGCTAATTCAATGGCTTTAACTTTCTCCGTAAATTTAATCTTCTCAGCAGTTCTCAACAAAGCAATGTCGTTTATATTGGGATTCAATGTGTATTTTTCATGAGTTAGGATTTTGTCAATTTTATATCTGGTGCCTCCTTTAGTGATTGAGTTGGTTCCCGCCAAAATGGTCAAATCACTTTGCGATTTACTAAAAAAAATATTTATTTATTTATTTAAAGTAATCTGCAGTTCCGTTTCCGGCATCAGAACTGTCAACACCGTAACCACAACTCCGAGTGAAATTAAGTGAAATAAAATAGTAAACGTAATTTTTGGTTGCTAGCATCCGTCGATACAGTACTGGGACCTCTGGAAGTGACTAAAAAACAAACAGGGAAGTGTGATTACTGGAATCCACTGCAAATCTACAACCATAATATCAACTATTGGATTGGAGGTTAGAAAACACGAAAACAACAAATTGTTACTCAGTGACACTTGCCGTAAACGTCAAGTAATCTGACATATCAAACAGTGTTGCCAATTGTGAGAAATATTATAGCCATATTCTACTATTACGTTTCGCTACACGTAAACAACAAATATAAGATGGAAGGTCAATTTCAAATATTATTTGAAAAAATTAAATTAGAGTTGCAAAGTCAAAATGCTGAATTGAAGGAGTCTATAACAAATAGTATTATGAAAAAGATAGATGATAAACTAATCCCTATAATAGAAGAAAATAAGAACCTGAAAACCAAAGTAGAAAAACTAGAAAAAGAAATAGATTATCTTAAGAGATCTGAGAAAAACAATAATATTATTATATTCGGCTTAGAAGAAAACGAAAAATCCTCTTATGAATTAATCTTAAAGCTCAAAGATACCTTCAATCAAGATTTAAATATTAAAATGGAAGAATATGACATTAACAAAACTTTTCGTTTAGGAAAAAGAAAGAGAGAGAGCAACAAACCGAGACCGATACTGTGCTCGTTTACAAGCAACTGGAAAAAGACTGAAATTATGAAAAATAAAAAGAATCTAAAAACTATACACATTGTGGAAGATTACTCGAAGGATGTGTTACAAAAAAGAAAGGAGCTGCAAGCCAAGTTAACTGAAGAAAGACAAAAGGGCAATATTGCATATCTGAAATACGATAAACTTATTGTTAAAGAGAACAACTACAGCCAAGAGAAAAGGAAAAGGGAAATATCCGCTTCACCCTCTTCAGTTAACAATCAACCAAAAAAGCAACAAACCGAAAACGCGATGAAGACTAACAGGGTAAATGCTTTTGATTTAATGCGATACAGATCCAGCTCCTTATCAAACATGCCTATTGCTAATAAAACCAATAGCAACTCAAGAACGACAAACGGAAACCAAAACCAAACAATAAAACAGCCAACAAAGAAACAAAAAAACAACGAACTCCCCCAAGCCGACTGGTCCTCGAGGGGGAAAGCGACCACAACCCTCCAACATCTTAAAGACAACAACCACCAAAAATCAGTAATTTACATAGCATCCCTCAATGCACTCACCTAGAGGAACCTGAAACTGCCGGGACATAAAAAACACACATGGAACAGAGTGGCTCAAGAAAGAAAGGAATGGAAAAGGTTGGAGGAGGCCTTTGCCGACTGGCAAACAGATCTAAGAAAGATAACAAAACAACAAATATTACACTAAATTTAATCATAATATAAATCTTTAGAATTTAATGTTAACTTAAGAAATCCATGTACCTAATTGATCTGAATAAAAGGCTATTATTATTATTATTAATCTAACAGCTTACTAATTAATACATATTATTATACAAAATACTAATATAATACAAAAAGCCAAAACAGATTACATAGATTAACAAATTGTGTATAAAAAGCAGAAAACAAGTAAAGCGCATTAAAAGAAAATTTTACATTAAAAAAAAAAAAATAATAATAATAAATTTAAAAGACTGAAATTTGACATTTAAAAGCAAAACAAATAATACTAAGAATTTAAAACTACTACTTAAAAAAACTACTATTTAAAAAAATCAGAGTCTTCCCGCTTCTCCAAGTACTTCTTGACATCTCTCTTTTTGTGGAAGAAAAGATCAATGTCTTGACAATGGTTGTCATAGTTCGATAAAACCCGAAACATTGGAGAATTACGCAGGTAATTCGACTTCGTACGAGGCACACTGAACTGATGTTTCTGTTAAGTGCAAGTAGACCTAGAATCGAGTATAAAGAGTACTTGTGACGAGCTACAAAGTGAATTTCAAGCAAGTCAATGAAAAGCTCAAAGCGTACCTACAAACAGATACGACTAAGCCACACTATCGTGGATTAGTGTAGAACATATGTACTGCACTATTTTGGTAAACATTATTAAAAGTGTTCTCAATTTCGAGGATTGTACGAATGACCTAAACGACGTAGTTAAAATAATTAAGCAGGTGTTTAGTACTGAAGTAAGTGATGCTGGCAGTGAATCGAATAAGTAAGAGTCAGGGCAGCAATCTGGGGCCATTGCAGTTACCAATAATGCTGATATATCTGAAATACTAAAATTATTATAAAATAATAATTATTAAATCCCAGAGACTGTGAACGTGAAGTTATAGATAGTGTATGTAAGTGGAGCAAAAAAATAAACTCCAATGAAATATTGACAAACGTGCCATGGTGACATTTAATCGCTCCAAATTGCGTCGTCATCATGAGTACAACGTGTCAGGGGAATACTGAAGAGATAAACGTTAGTAAGATATCTAGAAGTGCGAGTGAGATGCCCAACTGAGTTTCCGAGATCATGTCATGATCACCATTAAAAATATTCACTTTATATAGGAATTTTCTTAAAATAATCATTTAATTTACTTAAGCTTTCCAACACCATTCGTTAAGGCCACGAAATATATAGAAATTTGATAAAACAATATTTTTTGAATTTTCAAACCGCAATAACTTTTGAATAAGTGAACTGATTTTTACGCGGTTGGCATTCGACCTAGTCCACTCCCACTCCAGCACAAGATACTATGAAGAAAAAGATTGCTAAGGTGCATGTGGAGCTTGACTTAGCGAAAAGGCTCAAAAGGTCTCTTGTAGCTGACGGCACTGACTTTGATAAAGCATGTAATTTGCGTCGAGAAGTTGACATTTGTGAGAAGCTCAAGCTTAAAGAAAAACAAAGAGTACATCTTTGACGCACAGAAAAAATAAAAAACCAAAAAGTAATTGAAATATGTTCAAAGAATCCCGATGCTGCTAAGTCGTTGACGCCTCGTGCTGGCTTGGTTGACAGAGCCCGCGTCCCCATCGGCCTGACAGCCGCAAACAAGCAGGCGCCATTATTAAAGCACGTTGAAAATAAAGTATCATTTCCAGATCGCGACTTTGTGATTGATTCGAGGTACAAATTAATTCCATGCTTTGTGTGAAGTGAAACCCAATGAGATGGGACGACCAGAAGTGTTTCATATAGTGGACCAACTTACATAGCAATCGAAGTGGCAAACACTCTTCGTCAACTGCAACTAGTCACGATCAATACTGGGACACTCTTTTAACAATTGTCTTTTTAAAGAATGTAGACAACAAAGTTAAACCTTTCCTTATAATTTCAAACGACGGTGAGTCTGACTAAAATCCGCGATATCGCAAAGTGATCGCACACTCCATGAAGCATTTTAAACAATATGATTTGGACGCAGTATTTAATGTGACTAATGCCCCTGGCAGGAGTGTATTCAACAGAGTAGAGAGACTGTCGGTTAGCTCCACTCAGTCGAGAACTATCAGGCGCTGTTCTTCCCCATGATTCTTTTGGGATACATCTTGACTTCAGCGGCAGAACATTAGACGTCAAACGTCTGGAATCTTCCAGACATTTTTTATTTTCCTTTTGAAATTATCAAAAGATAATTTTTGGCAAGGCAGGGAAAGTTTTTGGCTGAAATATGGTCTGCAGTGTGCATAAACAGATACGAAGTAGTCGCTGAATATATAGACCCGAATAATACTGTATGTACAATTCTGTGTGGAAATAAAATTTAATTCATTTTAAGGTAACAGTATCGAAGGCCAATAGATTGGTATTTTTTGAAACACGTAATATTCCGTGTTTCATTACACTCTTGTAATTTTTTGTAATTAACTATATAATAGTTATATTTGAAAATAACAAATTAATTTTTCTTTGTAAAAAACATTTTGTTTCCTTGAGTTGTGTTACTCAATTATAAAGATGTGTAAGTTATTTATAAAATTATTTTATATATAATTATATATATATAAAATAATTATATATAATTGCTATGACCAAAAACTATACTAATGCCCTCAGAATCTGCTTTAGTAGCAAACTGCTCTTTGAGTCTAAAGATCTACTTAAATACGAAAGCTAGGTTATCTCTCAACAATCAATATACTAGGCAAAACAAGAGCGTATTAGCGCTAGTGAATATACGCTGCCTGACCTGACTTGACTTATTTGATATATTTCAATCATGGAGCTAGGAAAACATTGAATTATTAATTAAATTAAACAATATAAGATTTTATTTCCTAATTACGCCTCGTAATTAAGAATAGTATTGCATTAAGACGTAGTAATTAAAATATTACACAAAGTAAAAACATTTCTACTAGTAGGTATACATTTTAAATGTATAAAAAAAATTATTTTTTCAATTCTCAGATGTGTAAGTGCCGTTTTATAAGAAGCTACTAATTTGTTTCAATATCAGATTTAATGATTGAATTCAATGAGTTAGGTTTGGTTTCTTTTCATTTCATATCAATAAAAATATTCTACTGAAGACTTGGCTGTATGGGCGAAGTTCCCTTTGCCTACCCAGAATGGGTGAAGAAAAGAAAAAAAATTGCTTATATTTGACGGTTGGCGCTATTTTCCAAAAATGTAATTTCACAAACAAATTGAGTAATTTCGACGATATTTTATTTGAATGAATACCACCCGAACTCAGTTTAATTGCACAAAATGCTTCGGAGAACATTTTACCGGAAACGTAAAAGTCGCTACATATCTGTGCACGTGCAACGAATTTATTGCGTGGAGAGAAGAGAAAAAAAAGCAAATAGTTTTATTAACTTGCTTAAATTTTTCGCAATTGTATTAAAAATATTGTTCAGTACACGTGCGGAACCGTCATTGCAACTTGTTCCGACTGTCAACAGGCTTTCCGCACTTATATTGAAATATACTTTTTATTACGTTGGCAGGATAAAAAAAAACATAATTTCCATTTTAAACGGCACTTAATTATTTTCTTATTCGCAGCAGCAGCAATTTAAATTTTGATTTTTTTTCTAGAATCAACAAACATTATCATGTTGTGGTACTTGGCGCTTCTCTGCGTGTTGATATGGACTGCACAAGGTAGGTTTTTAAAGGACTGATTTTGAAGTTTCTTAAAATTATTTCCTACGAACACATACGATGGAAAAATAAATTAATTAAAACGTATGTTTTAGCTTCGAAAGCAGTTCCGAAGATAGTAGGGGGAACGGAGGCTGCTGAAGGAGAGTTCCCATACCTGGCTTCATTGAAAGTATACGACTACCGAAATATACTGACCCATTTCTGTGGAAGCTCTATCATCTCCCATTGGCTGGTGATGACTGCAGCCCATTGCATGCTAGAGTAAGTATTTCTCACTAGCAACCTGTCACGACATGGCTGGGTGTTTTCTATTCATAATTAAAGTATGGATAATAATGATAATTAAATAAAGTTTTAATGTGACAAGATACAGTACACAAGTGTAATCTCTATTTCACAACGGACATCACCTTAGACACGACCCGAGTTTCAATAGCATATGTAAATATTTGGTCTCCACTAAGATTTTAATCTAAATTCATGAACAGAAGTGTTTTTTGCTAAGAACTAGAACAATTGCGCATATATATTTAAAAAACTCATATTAAATTATTTTATAGCTATCCCAAGGACAGAATTGAAGTAGTGGTCGGCACAAACGACTTTTGGAGTGGCGACGCGAAATACCAAATCGATAAATACATCAATCATGAAAACTACAACAAAACGTCAATTGCGAACGATATAAGTCTAATTCTAGTGAACAGACGAATTCAGTTGGGGGAGAAAGTTGGTTTAGTTAAATTGCCGACAGAGAACACTCCGGGCGGACTCGATTTGATAATAGCTGGATTTGGATATATTGACGTAAGTGAAGAATTAACCCGATGCTACCACTTTGAACTTATTGTTATTATATGTTATTGGAATTGTTAATTGTTGAGTATGAATATATCCATATTAGTATCTACGAAAAAAACGTCATATCAAAATGATTTATCAGGTACGTTCCAACTTAGAGATCAGGTTTTATTAAAGTACAGTAGTTCTAGTAGACTAAAGTTAGAACGGTTGTTTTATGTCGACTAGTATCTGTTTCGTATATGATAGTTACTCATATAAAAAAATACATTTTTTGAGATGAGAAATAAAGTTCTGAGATATTGACGAATTTAGACTTAAGTCTTAACTGATCTTTCGTGGCCTTTGATGTATCTTTAATGGCCTTTTTAAGGGGTTAAACACGCTAATATTACAAATATACGAATGAGCATGTTGACAAAACCGTGCGACTCTCATCTTTGACGCGGTTTCAATGCTTGGCTTTGGATTTCACCAATGGATTTTACTGCATCGCATTTAACACTCGCGAGTACGTGAACGATCACGAAACAGATAGAGGAATCTTGAGACAAAGACGCTGGCGCTACTGGTATTTTTGCAACATCGTTGTCAAACAACAAAGTCTTATATGTCAGTTAAATTTTTCTACATCTCTTTTTAGAATTATAGCACACGTCCTAGAAGATTGCAAAAGTTGACTGTGAAATCACTAACAGTAAAAGAATGTCAAGAGAAACTTAAAATGTATGAAAACACGAATCCAATCACTGATAAACAGCTCTGCACATATAAAGATGTTAACCAAGGGACCTGTCAAGTAAGTAAATCATTTATTAGTAATAAATACACATATGCATACACACAACAGTAAATCAGTGGGGTGAATTATCAGTGACGCCAATAAAAGTGATTCTTGATACAATTTTTTTAACATTTAATCAAACCCTTTATTAAAAACTTATTTTAATACATTATTGCAGGGTGATTCTGGAAGTCCTCTTGTCTATAATGGAACTGTACATGGAATAGCATCCTTCAACGTTCCATGTGCTAGAGGAGTGCCGGACGGATTCACCAGGGTTTATAAGTACCTGGATTGGATTACAACGACTGCTGGAAAACTTCCAATACCTATTTAAAATAGTGTTATTACAGAAACTTTTTCATTTTTCCCAATTGATAAGGAAGCTGTTATATTTGTATTTTACAAATTTAACTTAACTTAAATTTGTTTCTTACCTGACATTTTAACAATCCCATGTTAAATCGTATTATTAATCGTATATTACTTTCCCATGTACCTTTATTATTCTATCAAATTAAACAAAAAAAAAACTTACCTAGTGTTACGAGTGCTAGAAAACTTCTTTTTAGGTTATCCCTCAACATGCTAGGCGTAACCAGGATATTGCTACTTGATAAACGCTGTTTGACCTGACTTGACTTGGTTTGATATATTTCAATCATTAGGTTAGGAAAACGTAGAATTATTAGTTAAATTAAACAATATAAGATTTTATTTCATAATTACGTCGCGTAATTTTCTGAATTATTCTGTGTTGCATTTAGAGGTAGTAATTCAAATATTACACAAAGTTAAACTCTACTCGTATGAATTTTCAATGTTTTAAATAATTTATTTTCCTAAATCTGAGATGTGCGAGTGCCGTTTTATAAGACATAAGTCCTTATAAGTTATTAATATTGTGAACTGTTTTGTCATTTTCCTCACAATTTTCCTCAAAAACATACACACCAACTCGGGCCATAACCCTAAATTTCTTTTCGTTGGTTATGTTAAATAAAGCCAAAAGCCTTAATAAAAAACGTTAAACAAATTGAAGTTTGATGGTAATAAATACCATAATTTCCATTTTAAACGGCACCTAATTATTTTTTATTCGCAGCTACATTTAAATTTCGATTTTTATTCTAGAATCAACAAACATTATCATGTTGCTATAACAAAAATCGATACTAATGCCCTTACCTCAGAATCTAGAGTGCTAGAAAACTTCTTGTTAGGTTATACCTCAATTAAACAATATAAGATCTAACTTAAACAATATATAAGATTTTATTTCGTAATTAAGAATTGTGTTACATGTAGAGGTATTAATTCAAATATTACACTAAGTTAAAACATTTCTACTCATATGAATTTTCAATGTTCAAAAGTCCTTATAAGTTATTAATATTGTGAACTGTTTTATAAAAAAAAATCCAAATTTTCCTCTAAAACATACACACTCGGCCCATAACCTAAAATTGCTTTTCGTTAGATGTTAAAGCCAAAAGCCTTAATAAAAAACGGAAAACAAATTGAAGTTTGACAAAGTTTGGTAAAAAATAAAATAATTTCCATTTTAAACGGCACCTAATTAAAGAACACCTAATTATTTTTTTTATTCGCAGCTACATTTAAATTTCGATTTTTATTCTAGAATCACCAAACATTATCATGTTGCGGTACGTGGCGCTTCTCTGCGTGTTGATATGGACTGCACAAGGTAGGTTTTTTAAAGGACTGTTTCTGAAGTTTCATAAAAGTATTACCTACGAACAATATCTAATATTTAAACTGAGATGACATCTGACTCAAACGCTGAGATGAAAAAATAAATAAATTAAAACATGTATTTTTTTAGCTTTGAAAGCTGTTCCGAAGATAGTAGGAGGAATGGAGGCTGTTGAAGGAGAGTTCCCATACCTGGCTTCATTAAGAGTATACAATTCCCGAAATGTGCTGACCCATTTCTGTGGAAGCTCGATAATTTGCCAATGGCTGGTGATGACTGCAGCCCATTGCATGCTAGAGTAAGTATTTCTCACTAGCAACCTGTCACGACATGGCTAGTTCCTATTAATAAAGTTAATAATAAAGTTTCAATGTGACAAGATACAAAACACAAGTGTTATCTCTATTCCATAACTGGCATCACCTCCGACACGACCGTAGTATCAATAGCATATTTAAATATTTGGTCCACTAGGAAGTCAATCTAAATTCATGATCAAAATTGTTTTTTGCTAAGAACTAGGCCAATGGTGCATATATATATAATTAAAACTCATATAAAATGAATTTTAGCTACCCCAAAGACAAAATAGAAGTAGTGGTCGGCACAAACGACTTTTGGAGTGGCGGTGAGAAATACAAAATTGATAAATATGTACATTAATCATGAAAAATACAACGAAACCTCATTTGCAAAGATATAAGTCTAATCCTAGTGAACAGAAAAATTCAGTTGGGGAAGAAAGTTGGTTTAGTTAAATTGCCGACAGAGGACGGACGAGAGGACGACGGACGAGAGACGGAGAGGGGGCGGACTCGATTTGATAATACACTGGATTCGGATTTATTGACGTAAGTGTTTTGTTAACCCGAAGCTACCACTTTGAACTATATATGTCATTGATTGATATTGGTAATTACTGAGTTTGATTATATCGTAGGTATACCTATGTCTATCTATGGAATATAACCTTATTTCGAGAAGATGTAGAAGACCGTTTTAAGAACTTTATTTCCCATCTCAAAAAATGTTTTTACACGACAAATCTTAGAAATATACGAACGAGATACACGTCACCATCAGCCAGCACTCATCTTTGAGGTAGTTTCGATAGTCAGCTGTGCATCAAAGGATGTTTTTATATCGCATTAAATAATTATAATTTAATATCGAATGATCACAAAACAGACGTAGAAATCTGAGACCAAGGCTTGCGCTACTGATATTTTTGAAACACCGTTGACAGGTATTTTAAAATAGTTTGTCCCTCTTTAGAGTTATCACACACGACCCAAAAGAATGCAAAAGTTGACTGTGAAATCACTAACAGTAAAAAAATGCCAAGTGAGCAAACTCAAAGAGGAGGAAAGATGGAGACCAATAACTGGTAAGCTGCTCTGCACATTCAAACGATATGGCCAAGGCATCTGTCAAGTAAGTATTTGTTACGCAGATAAAAAAGTTTCACTTCAAAAACAATTTTTAATGCATTATTGCAGGGAGATTCTGGAGGCGCTCTTGTCCATAATGGAACAGTACATGGAATCACATCCTGGAACATTCCATGTGGTAGAGGGGTGCCAGATGTATTCACCAGGGTTTATAAGTACCTGGATTGGATTTCAACGACTGTTGGAAAACTTCCAATACCTGGTGAAAAATAGTGTTATTACGAAAAAACATTTTTATATTTATATACGAAAGCGAAAAAATTATTTTTCAAATATCCTGAAAATTTTATAAAGCCATGTTAAATGAAGTAGACACAATGTTATTTTCCTCTATTATTCTATTACTCTAAGCTTGCTATGAAAATCACTACAATTTTATTGATAAATGATAATAAAGAATAAATAGATGTGATTTGTTTTTTACCCACCAACCTAACCTTACCTCGTATTGTCTACTACTACTAGCATCTTTCACTGGTAACATGTCAAAGGATGTGATATTGTTAGTAACAATTATCATAATGCTGCGGGCAGTAGCAATTTTCTGTGTGATATGGCGCTCAAGGTAAGTTGGATTTATACTTTTATTTTAAACTACGACTTATGGTTTTTCAGAACCACTCTATAAAGCTCTCAAGACATGGATATAATCTTCCCCAGGAGACGAATTTGTTCCAAGGGTAGTGGGGGCACTGAAGCTGCCGCAGGGGAGATTCCGTATCTGGTCCCTTTAAGGGTATCTAATTTACGTAATACGCTTATCCACTTGACGAGGATGATATAGATAGGGAACGGAGAGCGTTGTGTCAGGGCGAATATATCGCCCGCAGGTTTGTGCGATGCTCAATAGATGTAAAAAAACCTTGATTAGAGCATTCTGCACATCATTCTATACGAGCGCCCTATGTTCGAAATATTACTCGACCATAGGACCATAGGGGGTCGAATTATAACTCGATTGTCATACAACGCTTTCTGTATCCATCTGCGTTCAGGGTGCTGTTGCAGCTGCCTTGATTCTGCGGCGCATCGGGGATGTTCGCTGAGGCGAGGGTGGATTGTTTCTTATGCCACCATGCGCAAGAGATGTGCATCCTTGGTGCGCGGGGTTCGAACTAGCAATAACAGCATCCTCCGCATGATCGCGGACCGAGTCGATTGCCCATACCTCAATCACAGTTCCGCCATTTCAGAATTCTTCTTCTCATTCGGTACGCTCTTGCCAGAGTGGTCGCGATCGCTATGTAGTAGAAGTAGAAGGCGCAGATGTGATGCGCTTCACGACGCTCCGCTGCCTATTGGAGGTCATCCTGCTGCACTGATTCAGTGTTTCTCCTACGGCGGACTTAATCTGATCAGTCCAGCGTGTAGGTGACCTGCCGCGCGGTCTAGCGCCTTCCACCTTCCCCTGGACGCAAGGCGATCTAAGGACTGATCACCACGCCGAGATACGTGACCGAAGAATGTAAGGATGCGAGATTGTACTGTTGAAAATAGACGCTGCTTAACACCGAGTTCTTGAAGTATCGAGACGTTTATACGAAACTCGGTCCGCGATACCCCAAGCATTCTTCTCCAGCACCACATTTCGAGAGCGTCTATTTTCTGCCTTTCCACATCTCGCAAGGTCCACGTTTCGGCTGCGTACAGAAATATGGGGAATATAAGTGTCTTCACGAGCCTGGTCTTCGTGGCTTTTGTTATATTAGTGTTTCTCCATATCTTTTGCATCTTGTCCATCGCTGTTCTCGTAATGCCCATACGACGTTTGATCTCGTCGATGCAGCCGCCATTGCTCGAAATCTGAGCCCCAAGATAAATGTACGATTGGACCACGTTGCATTTCGCGACTTGAGTCACTTGAGGCGAATTATTTCCGGCACGGTCAACAATCATCACCTTGGTTTTGCTACGATTTATCCTGAGTCCAAACTCACGGCTCACTCGTTCCATCTTTAACAGAAGCTCTTCCAAGTATGCAAATGGATGCAAACAAAGTCGTATCATCCGCGTAACGCAAGTTCGCAATCCTGTATCCACCAATTGTTACATCGTCTGTCCAGTCTTCCAAAGTGATCCGAATTATTAGCTCTGTGTACACGTTGAATAAGAGCGGTGATATTATACACCCCTGGCGTACTCCGGCACTGTGGGATGGAAATTACCTGATAGAACATCATCTGTGCGAACAGAAGTTGTACCTTCTTCATAGAGCCGTCTTAAAAGGTGCACAAGATGTTTCGGTGTGCCCATATCTAGCAGGGTCTTCCACAACACCGGCCATCTCACTGAGTCGAATGATTTTGAGAAATCAACAAAGCAAATGAATATGGGCTTGTTAAATTCTCTTGACTTCTCTATAATCTGGCGTGAAATGAGAATTTGTTCCCGAGTGCCTTTCCCCCTGACAGAACCGGCTTGTTCCGGAGCGATCTCCTTAGAGAGATAGGTTTTCAAGCGCTCGTTGAGGATATGCAGCAATATTTTGCTAGAGTGTGGTATTAGAGTAATGAGGCGGTCATTGTTACATTTACTCTTTGATCCCTTCTTGTGCAGGGGTGTAAATATGGTGTGTGTCCATTCCGTAGGCCAAACTCCTGTCTGCCACACCTTATTGCAGATGAGATGAAACATCTGGTCGCCACGTTCTCCTAAGGCTTTTATTGTCTCTATAGGAATTGCATCTCTACCAGTTTCTTTTTTGCTTTTCAGATGTTTTATGGCAGCTCTTACTTCGGACAGAAGGATGTCTGGTTCCAAATTCTCTGGCTCTGGTTCTGTGCTTATAGACAGTCGCGACTGCTGATCCAGGAACAATGATTGACAATAGGTCCTCCACGTTTCAGAGATTTGTTCGAGTTCTGTTACCACTTCATTTTTGTCGTTCTCGATAGCCCAGGTTTTAGCAGGTAGAGTTTTAGTAATAAGACGAATTGTGTGGTAAAGGTCTCTAGACTCGTGCTTCATAGCATGTTTTTCAAGTGCGTCACAAATGCTACGAAGGTGGGAATTGTGGTCTCGCCTGCAGCAGGCTTGTATGTTAGCAGACAGTTGATTCAACTCTCTTATGTCTGCTCCTGCGTGGAGGTGCGCCAACGTGATCTTATTAGTTATTAGTCAATCTGGTTTTTGGTTCTACCTCCAGGTGATGTCCAGGTGAACAGTCTACGGGGATGGTGTTGGAATAGACTGTTTACCACTACCATGTTGTTCTCGTCTGCGAACTGCATGAATCTTTCACCTCTTTCGTTATGTACCCCAAATCACCCATTAACCATTATAAGTAATTCTCAATTGGGGATTTTGGCAATTGTTGTTTGTAAATCTTGGTAAAAACTCTCCAGTACGAAGGGTGGAGCTTCACTAGTAGGGGCATATGCCTGTATTAGATTTAAGTTTACAGGTGAGGCTTTGAGCTTCATAGATATAATGCGGTCGCTAACTGCCTCATACTCTATCACACTTTTATTCTCTTGCTTATATGAAGTGCCCATTTTTTCTCCAGTGCGTTTCTGTTAGACCGCAAATGGATAAACCACATCTAGTGATTTCCCTTTCCACGATGTTAAGTTTACCGGTTTTTAGCAACCCGCGAACATTCCACGTGCCTATCCTCTAGATTTTTCGCAACTTTACGGAGTTTCCCGTAGCATTATATCCACGTAGAGCCTGGACTCTAACTCCAACATCAGAATTCTACGGAATTAAAAATCAGACTTATAAAAGTTATATTTACGCGTGGTATAAATTTAGTTTTAATCAGAATGAATTCTTAAAAACATATTTCATTCAAATTTTGTATATAATGTAGCTGTAATAAGTAAATTTTTAACTTAAAGTAAAAATCCTCGAAATAGATCAAACGAAGCTGTCGTTTGATATAGTAATGTTAGGCCAGTCTCAGATGATAGCTATGATGTCTGAATCAGTCTAAATAAATTAAACGATACATATTCTTAAAAAACGTATTATTCCGAAATTTACACGTGCTTGTAATTTTTTAAGGCCATGGAAACTAAAAAACAATCATAAATTTCTCATCAATATCAAGGTTGAGTAGTAATTATTTTTTAGAACAATTAAATTATCTACAATATATATAATATCAATATCTACGTAAAATAAGTAAAGTAATTCTTTTTTCGGTGAGTAATTAATATGTTGTTTTGCTTTGACTTATTCATTTTTCATGAAAATTTTCGCTTTCTCTCTTTTCAAGCTTTTAATTGGCGTGGTGAGCCTGCCTCATAGCTTTCAGATAACCCTTGAGCCCTTGAACCCAACCGTAGAGCTTTATATAGACGAGGTAGTTGTGCACTGCACGTAAATAGCGTCACCAACGTAATAAGGCGCTGTAAGACGTTTATGTATGCTGATGATATGTGTTTATATCCAACAACCCGACAGATGCACAAAGGTATATATATGCAGGAATACTTAGAAAGAATAATAAAGTGGGCTCATGACAGCGGCATTATTATCAATTTTGCATAGACGAAGGCCATGTTTAAAGTTCACCGCACAGTTAATATAGAAAGCAAGGTAAGTTAAGCAAACGTATAACGTAATTAGATGCCAGTGCACAAATATTGATATAGAAAATAAATACAGGTGCCTAGGTTTGACAGTCGTATGTATGCAATAAACTGCAATCGATCTTGGGTAATTTTTTTCCCTCAGCAGCATTGTAAATAGGAAGGTATTATATGTGGTATACTACGCGCTGGTTGACTCATTTATTAGTTATGGTTTAATCAGTTTTGGCCTAACATTCCTTAGAATGAATTAGACCAAATTAAACAATACTATAAATCAGGATACTTAAATATCTTCTAAGCAAAAAGTAAAATTAAAGTGCAAACCGAACTACGAACAATTTAAAGAAAATATAAAATACTGCAAGTGCATGCAAAAGTAGAATACGTTACAGCAATAGAGCATCATAAGTTAAAAAGCCAATAACACATAGATATAGTACCAGGCGAGTTGAAGAAGGTAAATATGTAATACCATATGTTAATAATTATTATGGGAAAAGAACGAGCCGATACATAACATCACATTATTTAATAAACTAGATGTATTAAAAAAACATTTACAAGGATAGCAGTACAAACCCTATTAAAGAAAAAAACTAAAAGATAAATTCATTACTGATCTCTTAATTACGAAATATAATATAATTAAACACATTAGTATACCTAACGTAAGTAATTGTAAAATGCACACGATTGCCATGTATTCCAATCGCCAACAAACTGTTATACAGATTGGCGATTTTTTGATGTTGTTTTTTGTATTGATGACCCATATTTTGATAAATAAAAAAAAAAAAAAAATATGTTACCATAGGTTTCGTGGTGAAGGCATCCCGTACATGTTTATACATTCAGTATTTATGTGTTAAGCTTAATTTTTCATTTTTCTAGTTTGACATCGCAGGTGAAGAACCCAGGGACTTGGTCGTATTGAGTGGTACATTTGTAAAAACCTCTTCAAAAATAGAAGCCACCTCTGAGTCCGATGTTATTTATTTCGCTTTTCCTTTTTTGTTTCCCTTTTCCCTTATTTGTGGTTACACTGAAATCTTTAAATAATTAAAGTCGTTGATAAATATACTAATTATATTTTTATTTAATTATAAGTAATGTAACAGCTTATACTTATACATATTATAAGACAAAACACTAAGATAATACAGAAAGCCAAAACAGATTACATATTAGATAAACAATTTATGTATATAAAACAGAAAAATGTAGCTACTTTAATAAACAAAGATACATAAAAAAACTGAAATTTAACATTTAAAACAACAATTAATACTTAAACAAAATCAGAATCTTGCCACTTCTCTAAATACAGGGAGTATTCATCATACATCAAACTTAAACTCTCAAAAATATCTTTATTCATATAGGTAAACATGTACACTTATGAACGTCAAAAAAAAACAAATTAAATTAATTGTAAATTTACATTTATAACCAGTTCGCAAGTCAAGGGCGTAGAGCGGGTAAGAAGAACTGGCAAGAAACTTTGCGCCACTCTTTTCAATCGCCAAGTTTTTAATACAAATTGTTTGAACTGGAGCAAATCAATCCCAAGGATTGGGGTCATTTAAGTATTCGTCACATTTATTAATGACTTTATTAATTAATTTACTTTTAACAAGGTCTTTGAATTTATTTAGTGATAATTCTCTAATTTCGCTTGGGAGTTTGTTGTAAAAACGAATACAATTTCCATATAAGGAGTGGTTTATCTTCTGGAGCCTGGTTGGTCGCACACTAAAATTAGTTCTATTACGCGTATTATACCGGTAAAAGTCACAATTTGTTTTAAAATCGTTTAAGATTTTTTGTATATACAACAAAGCTTCAAGAATATATTGACCGGATAATATTTAGTTCTAGTCCCTAACAGCCCGATAATTTTTTTGATGTGGAAAATATCTATATCCTGATAATGGATGGCATACTTCGATAAAACCCGAAAAATTGGCGAATTATGCATGTAATTCGACTTCGTACGAAAATTGTTTAGTGTGTCTAAACAATTTTGTGTATCTTGTCGTATAAGGAAGAGGGATTTTAAAAGAATTTAACGATAGCAAATATGGGCAATCTATCCGCTTATTAAGAATAGCGTGTAAAAATAAGAAGTCTTGCTGACTCCGTCGATATTCTAATGTGTCTAAATAAAAATATAAGCAAGAACCTGCGTAACTATCGAAACATTGATATTTTTTAAAGCTAAGAAATTTGATAAGCTTTTTTTGTGCATTTTCCACAGCTTTTTGAAGTGAAACTTCTTTAGAATCGATGTGATTTCAAACCGGATGCAATGGAAAAGGCGACAGTAAAAAGAGACAGAAACATAAATTAATAAGATTTAACGTGGGAGAAAATGAGATAGAAGGCATTATTCAGCCTCTTTTTACTGCCGCTTTTTCATTTAATCGAATTTCAAACGGTCGTTGTTTTAGTTTTTGTCAAATTAAAGATTTATATTAAAATATAAAATTTAAAATTTATCATTAAAAATATACTCTTTTTAATGAAAAGTTTAATACATTTAGATATTGAAAAAATAATGTTTAGTTTAAATATGATTAATTATAAAAACTTTGTTTTTGAAGGTTTCACTTCTATCACGTGTGAATTGCACATATATTTTTTTTTAATATTTTTTATAAAAAAGCTGTATATGGAGACCAAATTATACTTCCGTACTCCAGCAAGCTTCTGACATATGCAAAATAAAGGCTTTTTATGCAATTTATAACTTTGAAATGACTTGCATGACTGCTTGACAAATCCTAACTGCTTATACGCTTTGCCTGTTATGTCATCGATATGTTCTGATAGACCCATTTTTTCATCTTATATATATATATATATATTCCAAGGTCTTTTAATAATTTTACATGTTTTATGGGGGTATTCTTGAATCTATAAATATATTGTATTTTTTTGCTTTTAGGTGATAAAGTTATCTTATTGCATTTGTTTATATTTATTGTAAGCTAAAACCATCCTTCAACCATCGGCAACAACAAAGAAGCAGGAATGGGTGAGTGATTTCATCATACAGCTAATGGAAGACCGGAGATTGTGCAAGAATATAGATCCTCTACGCTACAAGGAGCTCGATAATCTTATCCGAAAGGAAATTAAGAGGGATCGTGAGACGCATTTAAAAAATAATAATTGTGAAGTCATGGAAGAACTACACCACAAACATGATAGCTTCAATGTGCACAAAAAATATTAAGGAAATGTTGGGACTAAAGTGAAGCAATTTAACTAGCTTAGCCAATCCAAACGGGCTGCTACTTTTCAGTATTGAGGCCAAGAAAAATAGATGATTAGAATACATATCAAAAATGTTTGACGATCCAACAAGACACCTTGCAATGCCGTTAACTGGTTATGATACTGGCCCACCCATAATAAAAGCAGAAATCTTACATGCGTTAGAATCGGCTAAATTGGATAGAACTCCAGGTCCAGATAAGATCCCAATAGAGGTCGTTAAACTCTTGGAAGGGGATAACATAAACTTGCGTAAACGATTATTCAATCACATTTATGACACAGGTGACCTCCCAACGGAGTTCGTTTATTGCCCTCCCGAAAAAGAAGAACGCTCCAAAATGTGAGGAATATCGTACAATCAGCCTTATGAGTCACGTGCTTAAGTTATTTTTAACCATCACATATATAACCAGGGAGATAACCAGTTTAGTTTTTGCTCTGGTGTAGGTACACGGGAGGCAATTTGCGCTGAATGACATGCGGTCATTCTACGAATTTTCATACAAATTGAACGAACAGATCTGATTACCGCTAAGGTCACGTGGGAACCTAAATTGTTTCGTTTTTACGATGTCATGGTACGAATAAGCGATGCAGTTCAGTTGTAGGTTGTCAATAGGCTCGCAATAAGAGCTCATAATAGGCCTCCTGTCAGTAAATGTCAAATTAGAAGCATTTAATGTTTATTTATTTTTGACTTGGACTTTGAATAACTCGGTCCTTTCCTTCGATGCGTGTAGAAACCAAGCAATTCTAAGCGAGACTGTGTAAACTCCACACAGCCTCATGAGGATGGCACCTGGTTGTACGAAGGACCCCAGACCTAGTGCTTTCCTCGCTCAACGAATAAGTATAGTATAATACAGCAAGCAAATGCTTCTAGCACACTGCTACTTTTCTGTTTATAATTTTTTTTTACTCTTAAACTAAATTTTTATATTTAAGTCTTTTTGTAGTAATACTTATATAATTAAGTGAATACGAAATAATTGCTCCACCTTGTGACACCTTATTTTAACAATTATTAAAACCTTTCTTAAAAAGAAAATAAGATTTAAGCAACAAGCTGTAGCGGAACAAGCAGCCAGCCGGCTGCTTGTCCCGCTACAGCTTGCCTACGCTACAGCTGCCTTTTGTCGCTTATTCTTTGTGACACTTGTGATGTAATTACACCAGTAAAATAAATACATATATGGAAATAAAATTCAATTCTATTATTAATTTGAAACACAAATTATTCCGTTTTTAATTACACTTTTGTAATTAACAATATCTTGACTTGAAAAAAACAAATTCAAATTTCTTTGTAAAAAATATTTTGTTTCCTTGAGTTTATTACAAACATATAAAGATGTGTAAATTATTTATAAAATTATTTGTATAGTTGCTATTACAAAAATCTATACTAATGCCCTAACCTCAGAGTCTAGAGTGCTAGAAAACTTCTTTTGAGGTTATCCCTCAACATACTAGGCGTAACACCAGAGTATTGCTACTTGATAAACGCTGTCTGACCTGACTTGACTTGGTTTGATATAGTAATTAAGAATTGCGTTGCATTTAGAGGTTTGGTACACGTATGATTTTTCCTAAATCTCATATGTGCGAGTGCCGTTTTATAAGACATAAGTCCTTATAAGTTATTAATATTGTGAACTGTTTTATAAAAAAATGCCAAATCTTCCTCTAAAACATACACACGAACTCGGCCCATAATCTTTAAATGCTTTTATTACGTTGGCAGGATGTAAAATAAAGCGAAAAGTCTTAATAAAAAACGTAAAAGAAATTTAAATTTGATTGTAAAAAAAATATAGGTATATTATTTCCATTTTACACAGAACCTAATTATTTTTTGTTCGAAAGTAAATATAAATTTCGATTTTTATTCTAGAATCAATATACATTATCATGTTGCGGTTCTTGGCGTTTCTTTGCGTGTTGATATGGACTGCACAAGGTAAGTTTTTTTAAAGGACTGTTTCTGAAGTTTCATAAAATTATTACCTACGAACTATATCTAATATTTAAACTGAGATGACATCTGACTCAAACGCTGAGATGAAAAAGAAATAAATTAAAACATCTTTTTTTAAGCTTCGAAAGCAGTTCCGAAAATAGTAGGAGGAGAGGATGCTGCTGAAGGAGAGTTCCCATACCTGGCTTCATTAAGAGTATACAATTCCCGAAATGATCTGATCCATTTCTGTGGAAGCTCGATAATTTCCCATTGGCTGGTGATGACTGCAGCCCATTGCATGCTAGAGTAAGTATTTCTCACTAGCAACCTGTCACGACATGGCTAGTTCCTATTTATAAAGTTAATAAAGTTTCAATGTGACAAGATACAAAACACAAGTGTTATCTCTATTCCATAACTGGCATCACCTCCGACACGACCGTAGTATCAATAGCATATTTAAATATTTGTCCACTAGGAAGTCAATCTAAATTCATGATCAAAATTGTTTTTTTGCTAAGAACTAGGCCAATGGTGCATATATGTGTAATTAAAACTCATATAAAATGAATTGTAGCTATCCCAAAGACAGAATAGAAGTAGTGGTCGGCACAAACAACCAGTGGAGTGGCGGTGCGAAATACAAAATTGATAAATACATCAATCATGAAAACTACAACAATACTTCATTCGCAAACGACATAAGTCTTATTCTAGTGAAAAGACAAATTCAGTTGGGGGAGAAAGTTGGTCTAGTTAATTTGCCGACAGAGGACATTGGGGGCGGACTCGATTTGATAATAGCTGGATTTGGATATGTTGATGTAAGTGCTTTATTAACCACTTGGAATTATATTTGTAATTGGAATTGGTAATTATTGAGTATGATTATATCGTAGGTATATCTAATATCTAGGGAATAAAACCATATGTCGAGATGGTATATTAGGTATATTCTAAATTAGGGAACTGGTTACCTATAAATTAAAGACTAACATTTAAAAACTTAATATATCCGAACGAGAGCTTTGTACCAATATTTTTTTTTGTACCTAGCGCCTTTACCGACTACTCTATTATGAATTAACACGAAACAAATACAGGAATCTTAGACCAATGCCAAAGGTAGCACTACTGCTTTCTTTAAACAAAATTAACTTTTCTACGTCCCATTTTAGACTTATAACACACGACCCAGAAGAATGCAAAAGTTGACTGTGACATCGCTAACAGTAGAAGAATGTCGAGCCGAACATAAAAATATTGAAAAATATAACCCAATAACTGATAAGCTGCTCTGTACATACAAAGATTATGATGAAGGCATCTGTCAAGTAAGTAAAAAAAGTATGAGTAATAAACACACATACCTAGCTGGGGGAATTTGTCTGAGATACTTAATACAAAGTAAATTTTCAACATTTATACAAGTACCTGACTTTATCGATTAGTGAAACCCTACATTTATTAAAAAACGATTTTTAATACATTATTGCAGGGTGATTCTGGAGGTGCTCTTGTACGTAATGGAACAGTACATGGAATCACATCCTGGAACATTCCATGTGGTAGAGGGAAGCCAGATGTATTCACCAGGGTTTATAAGTACCTGGATTGGATCTCAACGACTGTTGGAAAACTTCCAATACCTACTTAAATGTATGTTATGTGCTACGTAATGCAGTGTTATTAAAAAAATTAATAAATATCATGAAAATTTAATAAATAAACTATACACTATGTTATTTTCTCAATTAGGTATTTTAAACTTGCTATGAAAATGATTACAATTATGTTGATAAATGAATGAAAAAATAATAAGGTCATTTGAAGACATTTTAGCTATAGCTATATTTTTGCTTAAGGAACGAATCATCATATTATTTCTTTAATACTGCGATACTATGAAAAAGACAAATAATTTAGAAAAACCAAATGCCCTATAACAATTTATTCCGTCTCTAGTAGTCTCCATTGTTTTAGTTTAAAATACAATAATCTGCCTATAATTAGTAAATTACCTTAAATGTGAAAACGAGCTAAAATTAATTTATCTGTTGCCTATACATTTATAATCAATACGGAATATAAGCCTTTTCCAGAGTTAAGATAAAATAAGTAAAAGTAACATTTTTATGAACCATTTTATAACACATTCTAAATAATGAGTTATGAAAATACGCTTTGAAATTAGAATATTGTCGAAATATATAAATATATATTCGAAATATTACATGAAATCAAAATCAAATATCATTTATTCATATAAAATAAAAATATATATGCTTTGAATCTATATATAATATGATTTTTATGCTTTTAAATCAAGCGTAAAAGGAGAAGAACTGGTGAAAATCTCTCTACCATTCTAATTAATTGCCAAAATAGAGAATTAACCTCCGTCGAAATTCTCAATAAAGAGCTCAGCTGTTGTCTTTTACTTCGTCGATCGAATTTTGGAAGTGTGTGTGGAAGTTACTTTGTGACCGGTTTGATAACAAGCGTTTATTGTATTAGATTCTGGTAGCACATCTAGCCTATTATCGTACAGGATGTTTCAACAGTTAAATTTGTCGTAAAATAAAATTAGTCAATCCGTTCAGAGTATTAATAATGCAATCACCTAAATCGATAAAATGTGTTATTTGCGGTTTAAGTCATTGGATGACTCATTTACATGTAACATTAATTGTTCTATTTTACCGTCGTTAACCGATTATATTTTTTTATTATGATTTGATTTGAATATTCCTACGAATAAAATAAATCAGTGGCGCTACAACCTCTTTAGGTCTTGGCCTCAGATTTCTGAATCTTTGTTCCATGATCCAAAGTTCCATGATCATTTTTAAATAGGTGAGTGATCAGCAGCATGCCTGATACACGTCGTCGACTTTTTGTGTTTAAGACATGTCGGTTTCCTCACGATGTTTTCCTTCACCGTTCGAGCAAATGTTAAATGGCGCATATAGAAAGAAAGTCTATTGATGCACAGCCGGGGATCGAACCTACGACCTCCGGTATGAGAGTCTCACGCTGAAGCCATAAGGCCAACACGAATTATATAATAATATTCCTACGAATATTAAATTTAATTATTCCTGAGAGCTTTCCAATTAAATACGGTAACTTATGGTACCGGAAGTGTACCATTTCTCGCTACAAGAGGTCTGAAACAATTGGTACTCGAATGTCAAGACGTCCATGAATTGTTGCCTCACGTATTCTTAACGTTGGAGGAATGAATAAGTAAGACCTTAGGTGCATAGGTACCTGTTTGCGATGATTTTTATTTCCCAATTGGGCTTTCTATTGCGGCAAAACCAAAACGTTGTCATTAAAACATCATTTACTATTATTATCTACACATCGATTAACACATTTAGTATTTCAACATGAACAAATAAAATAAATAAATAAAATAAACATTTGAAACTTATGCATGCTGGGCCACAGTGGACTCGTGTGCCCCGTCTCATCTCCTTCGGACAAGCAAAAAAGATGGGGCCGCCGAAGAGCAGGCAGGAGAGAAATTAATAAACGGAAGAATACAAGAGTTATAAATTATCACGAATATGAATGAATGACATATATAGAGTTGTCGTGCGAGCCAGTGAGTAGGTACTGGCGTTGAAATAAAAGTCCCTCTTCTCGGGACGGCTACTTCCTTCCTGAGGCGAGAATCGTACTCCTCAGATTTCTAGATTTTTCCGTCAATTCAAATAAGGTGTCAGATATTTTTTTTTAATTTATTGAGAAAGATTTACAGCTTATTACTAACTACATTTACAACTTACTAAATATAATGTTCTATTTACGCCAATAATAAATCTTTACATATAGTCAAGTACTAATAATATTACCTGGATAGGTAACAATAAATGTTTTTATTCAACTATATAAAAATATATCAAAAAAGTAATAAAATAAGTAACAATTGGTTAAGTAACACTTAACAGTGTAGTATAACTTATACACTTATAAAAACTTATGATTATTTATTTTATCTTTTCACTATTTATTCCACTGAGGAGCTCAGATGTCTCTCCTTGCCGACGCCACACTTGAGGCGAATAGGTCAATGTCACAAGTTAAACTGTTAAACTTATTCGCCGCC
The DNA here is from genome assembly GCA_028984075.1 of Pieris mannii. NCBI lineage: Eukaryota > Metazoa > Arthropoda > Insecta > Lepidoptera > Pieridae > Pieris > Pieris mannii. The sequence continues at coordinate 12,925,228 of CM054777.1, read as the reverse complement.
CTAACCATACAGCTGTTCCCTCTGTAATTACTTACTTCGCTTCTTATTGCACCAAATGTGGTGCAATAAGAAGCGAAGATAAACTCGTTAATCTCAGAATAAATAGTATTAACTAAATATACATTTTAGTACAACATCCACGAACATTCTATAATAAGTGATACCGCCGCCCATACTTTATAATTACTAATAATATTAACTGGTTAAGTAACAATAAATGTTTTTATTCAACTATATAAAAATATATCAAGGAAAGTATGTATGATGTAGGGGTTAGGTGTTTTTTTAATTATAAATAGTTTTATTTCAAACCAATTTTATTTTGATTCGATGTAATCATCTTGAATTATTAAATAATTCATTTAATTTTGTTCTGTATCCAATCGTAAAAACCATGGACTGAAGAAAAGACATCGGGATATTCTTCGGCGCAGGGAATTCCCCAGGACGCGACTCCTATTTGAATATGTTTCTTGTTATCGTCCTGAATGACGAGAGGACTACCATTATCACCCTGCATGAGAAATAATAACATTTATAGGTATTGATTTACAGGAATGTATTATTTTGTTGTTTTTTGACGTTTATAAGTGTACATTATGTTACCAACATGAATAAATGATTTTTGAATTTTTTTTTGTTAATGAACACTTATTGATCTGCTTCTCTTATTAATAACAATATTCCAGAAGTGTGTGATTCTGGCTGGTTGACCTTAGAGCGAACAATCTGCTCATTTATTTTTATATATGTGAAGATGATCAGTCATTTTACCACCAGGTTCACCGTATGAGCGCGTGTTTAATGCAAACATAGAAATCCGGAACTCAAGACATTCACTAGCCAGGTACTAGGACTGATCTGACCTTATATTTAAAACTATTTTGATAAAGCCCTATTATAACATGAAACTATCATCTATTTAAAATTGTGTATATTATTTTGATTACTTACAATGCATATACCTTTGTTGTCCGGGCGCTTAGCGCAGAGTTGTCCGGCGTCTACGGGCACATATCTCGGGTAAGGCGAGCGTTTTAATTGTCTAGTGCAGATCTTATTGCTTATAGTTTCGAACTCCAACATTTGAAGATTGTTTGGAAAAATTCTCTTCCCCTGTAATAATCATAAAATAAACCTATGTTTATCAAGGAGAGAATTTAGTGTTTCTATATTTTTTATAAATAATGAAAATTGACGAAACGATGTTAACATAATGTAACCTGTCCTGTGCCATTTTATTACTCATTTCTTCCTATGTAAACGGCCGTTACGTAATGCGTTATAGACAGCGGCACGTAAGTCTAGCGCTGGCCGATACGTGGAGGGAATTGCTGCGCATGTGTACTGTGGTGCGGGGGACGGAATGCGACTGGAGAGCCAATCGACGCTCTTCATTCCGCTAGCCCCCCTCAGGTACCTTATTTTTTACTTGTGCGCAATAACGGTCAGCGCGAGAGTTTCGTGCCGCAACTTGTACGGTCCCAGAACGCACCCGTTTTTTTTTACATACATACATACGTACGTACATACATAAAATTTTGGCTAAAAAAAATAACTTTTGCTTGTTATAAAATTGTAATAATTTTTGAAGACACACAGTGCCTATCCAAGAGGTCGTGATTTCCATCGAAATCATGGTCTCTCTTCAACTATTACATTGCAATCGGTCGTTACACAACAAATAACATTTAATTATTGCTCCTATATTCTATTGTTATACGCGAGTTTTCTAAAAACATTTAGTTAAATAAATTAAAATACGTTTATTTTGTAACATAAGATCATCAAGGTGTCACTTATTCCACGTCATTAAATCAATTGGATAATCACTAACTTTATAGTAAGCCTTTTATCACAGCTTTTCTTTAATACATTTCTTATATTTTATTGAAGAAAAGCTGTGTTATAAGAATATTAAAAGGCAGAGATAAAAGAGAGGGATTTTTTTAAAGATGACTATCCCTTTTCCCAAAAAAGAATGACTAAATTTATGTAGTCTAGTACGGGGAAATTGCAGCCTGCGTTTTTTCCGAGTATACATATATAAGTAACATTGTGCGTATGGTCTATTCTAGTATACTTATCACTATTTTTGTATACAAACATAATATTTTCATAAATATATTGCGAGGGTAAAGTAATTATTTTAATTTCCAAAGTAGTAAAAAATTAAAATTTTAATTTCCAAAGTAGTAAAGGTATATTAATTTCCTTGAATTTATCTCTCAGAGTATCCCCACATTTTAAATTATAGATTGCACGAATAACCCTCTTCTGCAGGATGAAAATAGATTCGACATCAGTAGCATGACCCCATAATAATAAGCCATAAGTCACTGAGCTGTGAAAGTAACTATAATAAACAAGTCTAGCTATATCGATATCAGTCAGTGAGTGAATTTTTTTAACCGCGTAAGCTGCAGAACTAAGTCTTTTCGCCAATCCATTGTTATGAGGGGATTCACCATTCTTGGAATCACCTTCCTTTCCTTGGAATCCATGTTGATACCAAGAAATACAGTTGTATCATCCAGATTCAATTCCTCATTATTTATAATTGGTCTAGTATCCATAACCCTTGCATTTTTTGCACAACATTTAATTTTTATTTCATTTTTTTGCATTAAGTAGAAGGTTATTCATACTAAACCAATGAATAATCGAAGAGAGCGTTGTTCACATCGTGAAAATTCGTTATTTGTCGTTTGATTTTAAAAATCAAGGACGTATCATATCATCGCAAACAAAACTATCTGATGTTTTTATCTTTACCATGAAAACAACAATTATATAAACAAGAAAGAGGAAAGGGCCAAGAATTGAGCCCTGTTGTACCCCCATATTATGTTCTGCTGACCCAAAGGACGTCTTACCATTCACTTCAACTTTCTGACGTCTACCGTGTAGGAAGTCAGAAGATTCAGTGCGGTATTCTTGATGCCACAGTGGCCCAGTTTCCCGATTAAGGTCTCGTGTTGGACACAATCAAATGCTTTGGATAAGTCGCAGAAAACACCTAAGGAGTCATGCGACTCCTCCTAAGCCTAAACTATGTATATCTATATAACTCAACACCGGCATCGGCTGTCGAGCGACCCTTGGTAAAACAGAACTAATCATTATGTAATAATTTGTTTGTATAGTTTTTTCAAAGATTTTACTACAGGTAGTACGGAAATTGGTCTAAAATTACTGGGGTCGGACATATTACCTGCTTTAAAATAATGAAATAATTTTACTATGTTTCATTAGATCGGGAAACTCGCCACTTTTAATACAATTGTTGAAAATTATAGCTAGTTGGGGGGAAATTACATCAATTATACTAACTATTATATATACAGGATGTCCCAAAAGTAGACGTCAAGTGGAAATTTTCTCATAGGTTATGCCACACCAGTTATCAGAAAAATTAAATATACTTAATACTTATGTATAAATAATAGATAAATAACAAGTTATAATAACAATATACACTTCATATGATTAAAATTAGTATTTTGGGAGAAGTGTATTGAAGTAAGGGGTACTGTTAAAAAACAGGTTATCAAATATATGAATCTACTCACATAGTTTATGTATCCCCAGCCAGTCAAGATACATTTCTTTCCAATGGGTGCCATTTCTTTTAACAACTCAATTGGTTGAACCTTATCACCGAATTTGAATTTACCTACGATCTGTACGATGGCTATGTTATTCTTTAGAGTCTGTGCAGAAAACTTCTCATGAGGGATAAATTTCTTAATCTTGTATCGGTCGCCGCCTTTATCCATCGTGTATGTGCCAACGACTATTGACATATTTTTGATAAAGTACCTAAAAGTTTTTTTAAGCAATAAACTATCATTAAAGTAGGTTTTTGTCAATTCTTGCAAACCAGACTCGTGAGCAAGCATACGCAGATATACATATGTAAGCTCATACAATTAAATAATATTATATTGGAAACGAAGAATATACTCACTCGTTAAAGGAATTAGCCGCTGTTAACACGTACTCCTCGTTTAAAATAGATCCACCGCAAAGTAGATATTCTTTGTTTCCGCTAGTAATACGAATTGAAACTTGGTACTTAGCCATGTCTGGAGTGGCATCACTGCCACCTATTATTCGGCTGTTTCCATCAATAGCTTCCGAAATGTCCATTTCGCCTGTGAACGAACTTTATTTTATACGGCTACGGTTCCTGCGTGTTAGTTTAATATACTTCATTGAATTCAAATTACGGTGCACATGGTGCGAAGTTAAATATTACTCATATGGATTGACATTACTTACAAAGTGTAACATTATCATTTAAAAATAACTATCAAATTGTGCATTCGCCAATAAATTAAACCATACGCTATTTGACTTGCTGTTCCAGTCGTGTTTGTATCCTTCGTAAGAACACAGTCTTCACAGTATTGGGTATAAATAAGTATTATTTAAATGAATATTATCTTACCAAGGAGTCCTTGGAAGAGAAGAAATAGTATTCCAAAATGGAGAAACATTTTCCTTGGTGTCCTGTCCTTGCTTTGAAACTTGCTTTTTATAAATGTCTACTCCATATTTATATTAAAAACATATAATGAAAAAATATGCAAACGACGAAAATAGTAAAAAGAAACATAATTACTATTGGTGTTCAATGATACCGGTAAATATAATTGAATTGTATGTGTGTTACTCAATGTTTTTTCATGCATTGTAGTCGTTGATGCTTTTACGCACCAACGGGTTGCGATGGTGTTTAACCTTGTTGATGTGGCGTGTAGACGCCAACTTCATCCATTGGGCGTCATGAGAGACGCCGTAGTTGGCGCTTTGGTTGGCAGATGCGTGAGTGACACTCTCTGAGGCTAAAGGTACATTTTCTGCACGGGGTAGGATCTCAAACCGCGAGTACAAGATCGTATTCCTCTTTGGTCGCTCTGTTGAGCATGCGGAATACGTCCCTTACGGGATATCTCTGCTCAGTCTGGTCGATCACGTCATCTATCCCTTACGGGATGCTACGGATAACTACCCTAAGAAAGCGCTCTTCAAATAGAAGGAAGGAAGGGTCGAGCATCGGTGCTGTTGCAGTAAACATAAAAAAGAAGAGTGGCGGAGAGTTTATAGCCAGTTCTTGCGTTCTGCGCCCTTGATTTGAGATCTGGCAGTAAATGTAATGTTAATAAGTAAAATAAATCAGCGCTACAACCTCTTTAGGTCTTGGCCTCAGATTTCTGAATGTGTTTCATGATCATTTTTTAATCTAAAAGGCAAGTAGGTGATCAGCCTTCAGTGCCTGACACACGTCGTCAACTTTTTAGGTCTAAGACATGTCGGTTTCCTTACGATGTTTTCCTTCACCGTTCGAGCAAATGTTAAATGCGCACATAGAAAGAAAGTCCATTAGTGCACAGTCGGGGATCGAACCTACAACCTCAGGTATGAGAGTGCACGCTGAAGCCACTAGGCCAACACAGCTCAAAATTTGAATGATGAATCATTTAATGTATATTTCTTTTTTGACGTTCATAAGTGTACATTGGGTTACCTACATGAATAAATGATTTTAGACCTTGAATTTTGTCTTAATAATTTATATAGCACATTTTTTTATTCACTTATTGAATTCATCAATAAGTGAATAAAAAAATATAAGATTTGTGGATTGCCCAGAATTTGTAGAACGTGTATCAATAGAAGTTCCTCAGGCCGGGAGTCGTTTAAACAATCGTAAATGATTTCACATTCCACATTGTCGAACAAACGTTGGCAGAAACTCTCCAATTCAATTAATAAAATTGTTATGTCGCCACCATAATGATATTGCACAGAGTTTTGACATTTTTCATGGTTCGCTGGCCTCAGCAAAGAGTAGAACTAGGACACAATACCAATAATTTATTTTCTTCTTTCTAGAGGTTTAATTCTTTATAGCTTCTTTATTTTTAAATTTATGGTTGTTTTTGTATTAACACTGTTTTTTGTATTAACCTGATTTCGCTGGTCGTGTCCACATGTTTTAGGGACGACACCGCTTTTTATATTTTCGTATGTAAGTTGATGTTGACATGTGTTTGTCCTAATTTTGTGGTCCATATAAAAAAATAAATAAATGTGTTCACTCTAAAAACGTAATATTCCGAATTTTCTGTGTAATTTAAATAAAATATTTTTTTTAAGTCAAGGAAACTACGAAACATTAATATTATAAATTTCTCATTAATATCAAGGTTGAGTGGTAATTATTTATTGAAAAGAATTGCGTTTAACTTGGCAAAAAGTAATTTCATATTATTTAACTAAAAATACCCATTTATATTGTGATATTCAAGGGGTATTATATACAGAGTGTCCCATAAGTCGACGTCAAGTCGAAATTTTCTCATAGGTCAGTTACCACACCAGTTATCAGAAAAAAAAAAAATTAAGTCATGTATTTTTGAAGTTATGGAAATTTTCCTTTTATTCCAGAAAATGTACACCATGTGACAGTTTTTTCATTCCTGTTGTTACAAATATTTACTTTTTTCCAATTTTTTTTCTCTTACGTCATCCCGAATAGTGCTTTATGTAACCTATGATCCTAAACCCTGTGCCGATCACTCCAACTTATAGGAAAATGTCATTTTATACCGAACCAAGTTTTCAAAATTAATTTTTTGCACTAGTTCAACGGATCAAGTTCAAATAATTTGTATTAAAAACTTGGCGATTGAAAAGAGTGGCGGAAAGTTTCTTGCCAGTTCTTCTTACCCGCTCTACGCCCTTGACTTGCGAACTGGTTGTAAATGTTAATTTACAATTAATTTAATTTGTTTTTTTTTGACGTTCATAAGTGTACATGTTTACCTATATGAATAAAAATATTTTTGAGAGTTTGAGTTATATACAATTCAAAACAAAAAAAAATATCTTTATTCATATAGGTAAACATGTACACTTAGGACTGTCAAAAAAATAAATTAATTGTGAATTTACGTTTACTGCCAGTTTTCAAATCAAGGGCATAGAACGGAAGAGTAGAATTGGCAATAAACTCTCCACCACTCTTTTTAATCGCCAAGTTTTTTTCTTTTACACAACGCTTGTAAGGAGCTGCAACCATTACACCATGTTCCATATGACATCCTGAGTAATCAAGAATAATAAAATAAATTAAAAACAAAGATTGCCCTCTACCAGCAGGAGGCATGGTGAAATAGGAGCATGCACTGACATACTCGTGTGAACAACACGCAAATATACCGCAATAGACGAATTCAAGCACAAACAGTCACCACAAGTAGCACCCGTTCACGTATGACGTGGACTTGGCTATACAAGAAAATAGTTATAATACTAATTATACTGAAATAATTTGATACCACATGAATCACCATTTGTTCACAATTCACATTTAAAAAAGTTGTAGATGTCGACGATCGCCCCATAGTCTGAAAATGCAACCGAGAGTTTCAGTCGCGTTACCTATTTTTTTATTATGAATAGATTTTGAAAGATATCTATATTTTCCCGCACATAGGTACAAAATATTCTCATAAATGCCAAAGTCAAAATATGTAATTCCTTAAAATTCCTTCAGACTAACTCCCGTGGGGACAACCCACAGATCGCTCTTATAGCTCGCTTTTGCACTACAAATATCGAATGAATGTCAGCAGCATTATTCAACAAAATAACACCATATGAACGAGCTTTGCTGTATATATTTTGCTCATCTGTAAGATCGCGTATCTTTTTCACTGCGAACTCTGCAGAACTTAGCCTATTCGAAAGACCTTCTATGTGTCGGCCTCACTGGAGTTTACTATCTAAGGTGGTCTATGCAGTTGTTTTCTCTTGTGGGGTACGTATGACCTGGAAGAATCCCATGTGATGCTAATAAATTTAAATAGCCGAATTGTTATCTTCGTTGTTAGACTTGATATCTATGTTTAAATCACCAGCTGTAATTAGGTTACGATAATTTTTGTATTGCGTAAGTAGTTTGTCCCGTGAAAGTAGAAAAGGATCGATGTTACAAACATCAGAAACAGTAGATACCAATTACAGCTGTGTGGTTATCAATTACAAATGTAATGCACGTGGCATCATTAAGGAGTATTTCTTCGACTGAGCAGTTTAATCATTGTTCGGTATAGATAACAATCCCGTCATTTTGATTGCGATGTTCCCTTGAATAGTGCGAATTATAGCTCAGTAGATATGGAAAGTTAGCAGCTTTTGAGTTCCATGTCTCTGTTAATATATATATTTCACAGGGTAGATCTAGTGTTTTTAAAAATACTTCACGTCAAAATTTTTCGTTATATTTCTGATATTTTGCGTAAAGATGTTCAGATTTTGTTTATATTTCGATGCTAGGATTGATTTGCAGGATTCAACATTACACACAATTCGGCAAAGTTCGGCTTTACTTTCCAGTTTTTCCGGCAACGGAATATTCCGTATTTCAATACTGAATGCTTTTGTAGAACGTTGCATTTCGTCAAGTTTCATTTCCACTTGAGATATTTTGAGTAGACTTTGCTTGCGTTCCGCCTCGAGAGCTTCCACCTTCCTCTTTATATCTTCGTAAAGTCCGTTTATCAAGACATCGATTTTTCAATTTCCTCAATTTGCGTTTGATAACTTTGTTATGTTCTTTTATCTCTAAAATCTCAGCCATCAGTTTTGTTAGCTTAGTATCCTGGGATTTTTGCCACTCCTCAAACATACTCTTTAACTCATCTCTAAAGGAGGGAAATCCATCGTCATCACTTGATTGGCGGCATCTTTTGTTACGTTGGGACACAAAAGTTGGCTATTATTTATAAAGAGTTTTGTAAAGAGATATTATAAAGAAGCTATTTTAGATACATCAGAATCAGAAGATGTATGTTGCAAATTGCTTGCACATGGGGAACGAAGAATGTTAGGCATTTTCCAAGTTCGAAGTTTCAGTGGTCGTTTATAGTGTAAACTCTGTACCTCGAGGCGAGGGTCCAACAGTTTTGGTTGCTGCTTTGAGGTTGTCGGTGACTCACAATTGTAAGAACGCAATTGTGCACCTGGTACTTGGTTCCGAATTTCAATCAAACTTTTTGAAATATTTGTTTAAGAGAAATCATTTAAATTAAACACACGTCTATTTGCTTTCTCGGTCCGGAGGGAAGAGGAAATGACGTCAGGTCACGTGTACTGTGCACATTAGTTTTCGATAACGCTGACTCATTTGTACCAACTATGAACTACCGCCGACATATATATTATTGAGTAAAATTTCAGCGTAGTCGGCAGTTAATGTTTAAAGAACTTTATTTCTCATTACAAAAAATTTTTATTTACATGAGAAACTTAATATTAATATGTATATATACGAGCGAGACACACGTCGCCATAAGCCGTCTTAATTTCAGTCAACTGTGTTCATTCTAACATGCATCTTTACTGCCTTTTTGAATTTGTCAAACACTCCAATATTGCGAATTTGAGATGGTAATTGATTAAATAATTGCACACCCTCATACCTAATAGATTTCTTCAAATAAATTGTACACGGCTTCGGCAAGATAAGCAAACTCGCTCGATTTGTATTTGATTTTTTTAAATGATAGATAACTAAGGAGAGAGTTATTTAATTTTTTTTAAAATTAAGATACAGGTGCTTTATACATATTATAGTTGTTTAATTGTCATAATTTTAGTTTCTTGGTAGATTTTATTAGTCGGTGTTAAAAAATTCTAAATAATGCTTTTAATAATTTATTTTGTAGTGTTTGTAAGTTAGAAATTATGTTTTTACATGCCGTACCCCATATTTCAATTAGATATATGAAATGTGGCTTGACTAAACAATTATAAATTAAATGAAGTACGGATTGAGGAATACATTTTGATATTGACCAAAATCTGCCTATAAGTGATTTTAGTTTGGTAATTATGTGTGATATATAAAAGTTCCACTTTAAATATGTATCTATTCTAAGACCCAGATATTTTTCCCATTTTTTGTTAGTGATTTCAACGTCTTGAACTTTTAACTGTTGAAAGATAGGAATGATTTTATTTTGCTCTGAATATTACATGAGATGTTTTTGAGATATTTATGTTAGTTATAGTTAATAGTTAACGACAAAGATCTTACAGATTTTACAAAGCTCGTTCAAGACTTCATGCTACTTAGTTATAATTAAAATAAGCCTGGTCTGTGTATATTTGTACCAACTATGTGAGTAATAACTAATTAAAGTAAAAAGTTTATTATTAAAATGAACTTAAGCCCTAAACCTATTCATAATAAAAAAAATACATTATAGCTCTGTTCGCGCTAAATCGGTGTCAGTCAAAGAAGGATGACACTTGTCGATTTGACTTTGACACACGAACCGGAGACGGTAGGTGGCGTTCCGGCATGACAGCGCAAGAGAGTTAAATTTTTACCGCCGTCGCGTGCGCACTGAATGTATACCGCAAACCGTACCGCATTTACTTATATTCATAGATTTTAAGGATCCAGGGTTTGGAGTGAGACACACCACCGTTGATGGTAAGTGCTAGTTATAGTCTTATCGTTTGTTGGATTCCTTTCTTTATTATACTGACACGCGACAGCCGAACCAGCGCAAATTTATTTTACCGAGGGAAGGGATCATCCTGGATATAGCTTCCGGATACCCAGGCCCACACAAGCTCTTTTGTACTTTGTTTTGTTGTGAACGTTCCACTGAATATCTCAGTTTCCTTATAAAATTGTCAAGCTTTTGCGGAGCCCCTCATGCCAGGTCTTCTGCACCCTTCCCGTATTAGAAATAGTTACTTAGCAATAACCAAAACTAAGCGAATCTAAGCAAAAATGTGTAAACTCGACAGCTAATGGCACCTTGATGTACCGGTGACCCCAGAGCTTTGGTGCTTTCCCCGCTGAACGAATAAGTATCGCAATACGGCGAGCAAATGCTGCTAGCATTTAAGGTATGTCAGGTCTGTTTGTTTTAACAACTTTGTTATAATTTTCTATTTGAAATTTTTTTATAATTATTATTACTTTTCATTAGGTTAAGATTATTGCAAAAGCGTGGTAATCTTTTTGTGGAAGTATTTTTATACTTTATGTAATACGAAAGAAATGGTGCACCTTGTGGCAAAGAACTTATTTAAATAATTATACAAATTTAAAATAAGATTTGCAATTCAACAAGATGAAGCATTTGTCTGATGTATTTATAATATTCTGTGTGGATTTTTTTAAAATTAATTTTGATAACACTGATAAGACCAGTAAATTTTCCTTTTTTTTTTTAATTCATATTTCGTTTTTGTAATTACTTTCTTATTTGTATTAATTATCATTCACTTGACTTGGAAAATAACTAATTTAACATTAATTCTTTATACAAAATAATTTGTTTCCTTGAAATGTGTAACTAAATTATAAAGGTGTGTAAAAGAATTATAAAATTATTAAATATATTATGCAATTGCAATTAAATTCGTTTTATGTTGTATTATTCATTTAATTTCGTAAGTTAGGTTATTCATTTATTATTATTAATACAAAACGAATACCAGAGCTGATATAGCATTGGTTAAGCCCGATATGCATCATCCCTGTTTGAGTTTAGATGCAACTGACTTACTCCTACGCAAAATGTCTCCAAAACTAGATCTGAAGTATAATTTCTACCACGCTGACTATAATGCTATCAATCAGGAACTAAGCAAGGTCAACTGGACGCAGCTTCTAAATGGAGATACTATTGACGAAGTAACTGCAAAGTTTTACGATATTCTGAATAAGATTATTGTAAATTATGTCCCAATGAGTCGTAATAATTGTAATAATAAGTACCCCGTGTGGTACTCTAAATCTCTGATACATGTTATCAAGGATAAACTAAAAGCTCACAGACGTTGGAAAATGTATAAGAACCCGCGAGACTATGATGAATTTTCTTTGTTACGTAGTAGGCAAAAGCGTTTATCCAAAAAGAGCATGCTATCTTATGAACAGCATATACAAGAAAGCATGGCTAAAAATCCTAAGGCGTTGTGGTCATACTTAAGAAATAAGAGGCAATGTAAATCTGAGTACCCAAGCATAAACCCAAGCATTTGGCGATGTGTCCTACAAATCGGAGCCTGAGATTTGTGATGGTTTTAACAAATTCTTCAACAGCGTCTTCCACTCTCCCAGCGATACTTATGATCTACCTGACCTACCCGAGTCAGATGTTATATATACTTTTAGCAACCAGAAGTGATAATTTAATAAAAATAAACAATTCGAAATAACCTATGAAGTGATTTACTCATTAAACTAAGAAAACATGGTATTCTCAAAATCACACTAATATTATCTTAAAACTGACTTATACAAACAAAACAACACGACTTTAGATATTCTAAAAACACAACCGTTAATCTTAAAACAATAACACAAAATCACACCGAATAAAAATAACATGGAACGAACTCACAGTACGCGGATTCGAAACCAACCACCACTCTAGTCAACGTCCGGGCAGCCAATGCTCGCGTGCCACACTGAGGCCTTTCTTTTATAATAAGCGGGTGGGGATCGAAACCACCTACTGCCCTCTGTTCAGTTTCTGCTTATAATACTAACAACATTCACATAACGGAACATGATGTCTTTAAAGCTATAACAAAATTAAATATAGATAAGGGTCCAGGTAGTGACGGAATACCTGCAGTTTTCCTACAAAGATGTAGTAAGGAACTTGCAACACCACTATCATATATCTATAATTTATCCCTTAACACATTCTGCACATTTCTTTTAAAATGGAAAGAAGCACATATCGTTCCAATTCATAAAAAAGGCTCCAAAAACAAAATTGACCACTATAGACCAATCTCAATTCTTAATTCTTTTAGCAAACTGTTCGAAAAACTAGTCCATAATGTTATGAGTCCATAAATCTCTAAACAACTACCGGAACAACAACACGGCTTTTAATGCGCTTGCTTGTTTTCTGTTTTTTATACATAATTTGTTAATCTATGTAATCTGTTTTGGCTGTCTGTATTGTATTAGTATTTTGTATAATAATATGTATTAAGTAAGCTGTTAGATTACTTATAATAAAAAATAAAAAAAAACTATTAACTTTGTTTATACAAAACAATACAAAACAAAAACAAGCAGGTTAAATAAATTATAAGTAAATGATAATATAATATATATATCAATTATTGTTTAGAAAGTATTGATTAGAAAAACAGAAAATTAAGTTAAGACCTAGTGATAAAAGTATTAAGTACACAAAGTAAAAAAAAATCCTTTAATATGAATATTAATGTTTTAAATACTTCATTTTCTTAAGTCTCAGATGTGCAGAAGTTTGGATGTAGATGTGTCGGATGGTCTTTTATGATTTATTTTGTTTTATAATTCATGACAACAAGTCTATCTGAAAAGTAATTTAACGGGTAATCCAGAACTATTAATACGCAACTTTTCGGCTACAGACGCAAACTACGATGAGGCTAGGAACCAGTTAATGAAACGCTATAATTATAAACGGTTTAATTGCAATGCTATTTTAAGAACTTTATTTACACAGAAGATTATATTTAGAGAGACATCGAGTTCAATCAAACAATTTGTAGACCACATTGCAAAATCGTAGTGTGAAACCGATTGGGATATGATTATTAACTATTTAGTGATAAGTGATGAGTAAAATCAGCATACCCAAAGCCTGTTGCTACACCTATGCTAAACCTAAGTCTTTTCATTCAGGTATACACAAGGATGTGAAAAAGCAGGAAGTCAAATGTGTGTTATGCAATGGTGAACACTACATCTATTATAATTAAAGAGTTTGCAGGCATGTCTACAAAAGAGAAGTAAGAGTTCGTCCAGCAGAATAAATTAAATTTAAATTGTTTTGCTCCGTCACATTCAGTAATCAGATGTCGTCAGCCAACGAGTTGCAGAAAATGTGGGCGTCGTCATCATTCACTGCTAGACTACGAGAGAGATCGAAACACCGTGAATACGAGCGAAGGGGGGATCTACGTCGATAAGTTCTATGACTGAGCCAACTAAGATAAGCTTAATTTGATAGTAAACGATGTACATTTTGTAACTTCCAAGGAAAATTATCAAAATAGTATTAGCTACTGCTGAGGTATTAGTAGAGAGTAGGAATGGTTGCAAACATATTATTAGAGCATTGTTAGACCTAGGGTCGCAAGCATCTTTTATAACTGAAGCTGCAGTACAATTACTTAATCTTACGCGCCGATCAGTAAGTGGTTGGGTGTCAGGTGTGGGAGAAGGGCAAATGAGAATCAAAAACATGTTTTGCACTTAGCGTGAAATCTCGATCCTAAAACAATAATACGAGTGAATGCATATGTATTGCGTTCAGTAACAATACTTCTGCCTACTACCAAACTAAGTGCTCCTGAATGATAAGACCTAGAAATTTAGAGTTGGCAGACTCAGGCTTCAAAACACTTGGAAGAATTGACATTTTATATATTATTATATAAAATATTATAATAGAACATTCTTTTAGATGGTATAATCAAACATGCTAGGGCAACTTATTAGCACAGAGAACATGCCTAGGATGGGTGCTATCAGGGTATCTGCCTCAAGAAGCGGTTTCATTCGATACAAATATTGCAAGTTTGCATATTCAGCATAATGAAGACGAGATGCTCAAGAAGTTTTGGGAAATCGAGAACCAATCAAATAATATAGAAAAGAGGCTCTCAAAAGAAGAGGAATATTGTGAAAAAAATTCATGACGGTACAACTATAAGAGATGAAGAAGGAAGATTCGTGGTTAAGCTACCATTTAAGACTGGAAATCCACAGTGTAGGAAAATCTTAAAGAAATTGGTGCTAAGAGGTTTAAAATATTAGAGAAAAAATTATCAAGAAACCAGAAACTAAAAGAAGAATACCATAAGGTTATAAAAGAATGTTTAAATTTTAATCATATGGTTGAAATAACCCATACAGAAATTGATAGTCCCACTGCAGTGTATCTCCCGCACCACGCGTAACTTCGAGAAGATAAGGAGACGACGAAACTTCGTGTAGTCTTTGACGCTTCGTGTAAAGGAGTCAATAACGTTTCTCTAAATGATGATCTACATATTGGTCCTAAATTGCAGCAAAAATTGTGACACATACTGATGAGATGAAGGCTTTATACAATATGTATCCCTTATTGCAGATGTAATTAAAATGTATAGAATGGTGAGGGTGTCAGAAGACGATACAATTTATCAAAGAGTCCTATGGAGATTTAGTCCGAGTGAGCCAATAAAACATTACAAGCTTTTATGATTAACGTTTGGGACAGCATGCGCGCCCTATCTCGCAGTGAAGTCACTACTGTGATTAGCTGATAATGAACAATCGAAGTTCCCTGTTGCTGCTCATATAACTAATTATGGACATATGATTTCATTTATTGTATATGCTCATTAATCCAGTTGTAGTATGCTGGTACATATACGAAAACATCTGGGAAGCCTTGAGCGCACGCTATCCCCCAGGATAGTATGCCCACTTGTTTTCCATTCCATACTAGAGGTCCGCCAGAATCACCCTGAAATTTATATAAAACTGTTTTCGAACGCCTTAGTGATTCAATAATAGTATGCAACATTATATATTTTATACGCCTAATAGTGCTATTACAACGTAATAATAATGTCATAATACAGTACCTTAAAGCGCTTCAAATTGTATCTGTGTCCTTGATGAATGTTATTAACAAGAAGGTACAGGCGATAGCGCCTTGGGTTTTAGAGATGTTGGCTTCCACACAATACCTTTACATAGCACGTGATAATTTACCCATAGAACGTGAGTTCTATGAGAATAAAGAGCGTGGCAAGTCTTAATAAAGATAGGCTGTATTGTACCAGTCTACTTACATTACATGGCCCTTCCGATCGTCTAGACAATGTGCACATTTGCGTTTCTTCAATAGGTGTAAGATCGCTTATCTGTGCCAGTCTCTCCGAGCATAGCCAATTACTCAATACCGTTACAGTTAACACCTGAAGATTGTCCGGTACTGTTCTTTGGTTCTGAAAATACGTTGTTCACGTTAAATCCTTTTGCTTACAAAGAAAAATCTGTTTAGAAAAGGTTTTTTGAAAGACTCGCTAGAATAGCCATTGAAAATACGTATCGCGGCGTATGAGTTTTTTCCAACCAATCGTACATTTTTATGAAAGAAATAATTGGTAGTAAAAGTCTAAAGTTAAAAAATACAAACTTTTCATAAATGATATTTTTAAATAAATTATACATAGTAAGTGGAAGGGAAATTAATAAAATCGGACTCAGAGGTGGCTTCTAGTTTTGAAGAGTTTCTTTTAAATGTACCACTCAGTACAACCAAGTCCCTGGTGGATTCTTCACCTGCTGCTGCGATGTCATTACTAGAAAACCTAAATGAAATGTTAAATTTCATTTTAAACATATAACTTGTAATGATATCGTTAAAACCTTTAAGCTTATCAATTTAAAAAAAAGTCAAGATATATGGGGTATGTCAGTACAGTCATTTTAAATTCCGTTATTGATGTTCTCTCTGAATTGTCTATTATTTTTAACAGATGTATCGATTGTGGAGTCTTTCCGGACGAAATTAAATTAAGTAAGATTATTCCATTGTTCAAGGCAGGTAGTGAGTCTGATCCGTCAAACTTCAGACCTGTTTCAGAGCTCCCCGCGTTGAGCAAAGTTTTTGAAAAGATAATGCTAGACCAACTTTCTTTACATTTTAATAAAATAAACTCCTACATAACAAACAGTATGGTTTTACTAAGGGTCGCTCCACAATCGATGCCGGTGTGAAGTTGATTTCGGACATATTTATCGCCTGCCAAGAATCATAGGATGGAGTCAGCGTCCTTTGTGAACTGCCAAAGGCCTTTGACTGTGTTCATCTAGATATGCTAGTTGGAAAGCTTCAACACTATGGCGTTGATGGCAAAGCTTCCAGCCTGATGAATTCATATTTAAAAGGAAGGATCCAAAAAGTGCAAATCAATGGAGTCACCTCTCCGGGTTCGCAGGTGTCAATCGGCGTCCCCCAAGGCTCGATTCTGGGGCCTTTCTTATTTCTGATTTACATAAACGACCTCCCATTCTTTTTCAACGAAGTTCATGAGATGGTATTGTTTGCTGATGACACTTCACTTTTATTTAAAGAAAATAGGAAAAAACATATTATTGAACGATGTAAACAATTCCATCTCTCGTATAGTTAACTGGTTTAATGTGAATAACTTACTGCTTAATGAGAATAAAACAAAATGTATTAGATTTACAACTAATAACGTAAAGCGAGATATTGGTAACCTGAAAGTTAAGGACAGTGAACTAAACTTTGTTGACAAAACTGTTTTCCTGGGCATAACTATGGATAGTAGACTCCAGTGGGGCCCACACATAGAGACTCTTTCGAATAGGCTGAGCTCTGCAGCATATGCAGTAAAGAAAATCCGACAGCTTACTGACAAGGATACGGCTAAAATTGTGTACCATAGCTACTTTCACAGCGTTATGTCGTACGGTATTCTACTGTGGGGTGCTGCTGCAGAGGTTCAATACATATTTGTGTCGCAGAAGCGGGCTGTTCGGGGTATTTGTTGTGTTTCCCCGAGGGAGTCGGTACGGAATAGATTTAAGGAACTAAATATTATGACATCCGGTCAATATATTCTTGAAGCCTTGTTGTATTTACAGAAAAACTTAAACGATTTAAAAAAAAATGGTGACTTTCACCAGTATAATACGCGTAATAGAACTAATTTGAGTGTGCGACCAACCAGGCTCCAGAAGATAAACCACTCCTTATATGGAAATTGTATTCGTTTTTACAACAAACTCCCAAGCTAAATTAGGGAACTATCAGTAAATAAATTCAAAGCCCTTGTTAAAAGTAAATTAATTAAAAAAGCCTTTTATAAATGTGACGAATACTTAAATGATCCTAATCCTTAGCATTGATTTGCTCCAGTTCAAACAATTTGTATTAAAAACTTGGCGATTGAAAAGAGTGGCGGAAAGTTTCTTGCCAGTTCTTCTTACCCGCTCTACGCCCTTGACTTGCGAACTGGTTGTAAATGTAAATTTACAATTAACTTAATTTGTTTTTTTGACGTTCATAAGTGTACATGTTTACCTATATGAATAAAGATATATAAATATATATATATGTGTGTGTGTGTACTTACTATATCTGTGTATCCCCACCCTGTCAATACACACCTCGTCCCAGGTCTAATATCAGGTCTAGAAGCTAACCTTATCGGTTTCACCAGGTCACTCAAGTTAAATTCGCCTTTTAATTGACAGAGTGATATATCATTCTGGAGACGTTGAATTTCAAAATTCTCGTGAATTATAATTTGATTTATCTCATAACGATCTCCTCCAGATGAAAGTTTGTTTGTACCCACCACTGCAGCTATCTGGCTTGTTTCTATGCTAAAATTAAGAAGAATTGAAAGCCATTAATTTCACTAAAAAAAATGTATATAATTAATTTAAAATGGTTCAATGTTCGTGAAACAGTCAATATTTACAAGAATCTCAATAATACTGGAATAAAAAAAAAATATTACTAATTTGTACCTAAATAGTCATAATATATTATTGTGCCAGGAAATAAAATCTCGTTTAATATAACGGCAAATTGCAGACTATTTACTTAAATGAATGAAAACAAAACCTGCTGGGTCCTTCTCTCAACTGGTACATGGACCTGCCATGAGAATCAGATTCGTTTTTGTTAAGATTAGTACGTACCCATAGGTGCAGTGTGCGGCGGTTAGAATCCAATTTTCGCTAATAATAGAGCCACCACAGAAGTGATCATCTGATCTGTCGGTTCTCCTTAACGAAACTTGGTATGGAGCCAACGATTCGGAGGCATCCGTACCGCCTACAATTCTCGATTCCTGAGCGTCACCTGTAGAAATTGTTTAAAAAAAATTTCGAATTTTAAAGTATTCATTAATGAAATGTAAAAATACACATATTTATGTTCTAAATAGCATTGTAGGCCTAGTGCTACACCCTGCGACTCTCATCCCTGAGGTCAAAGTGCGATCCCCGACTGTCCAACAAAGTCAACAACAATCCCTTGATCATCATTTGAGCAAGCATGACTGATCTGGCTATCCAGTTCATAAACTAAACCTAGTGTGGATGTCACGCATCTCCCATCTTCCAAGCGCAGCAAGCAAGTAATCTTATACACATAAACATTACGATGACTTTAAATAAATACCACAATCATTATTTCTAAAGTAAATCGTCAACAAAAATTACATAGTTACCTTGAAGAATCCATGACATGAAAAACAGTTTTACGATATTCAAAAACATTATAGTATAATTTAAATATTTAAATTTCAATCACCAATACGTCCTACCCCATGCAATACTACTTGTATTAAGATGGTACATTCAAAGTACATATACATATTTATACTAGGTATGTCTGTCAATTATATGGTTAGCACAATTCGCGTGCAATTCTCGCAATTACGTGAAAAGCAAAATTGTAAGAAGAGTATATTTATTTATTTGAAGAGTATATATATTTATTTATACCTCGTAACATTAAATGGAAAACATTTTTTTTATTCAGTCTTCACTAAGACAACATGGAACATCTAGCCTAACCTAAGATGAATAAGAAATTTAAGTCTAAACCACTTTACTAAAAAGGATTTTTATCATAAGAAGTGCCCAATAACACTACTTATCTCTATTAAAGGGATGTTGATGACTCTCTGTTCTTATGTTAAATTTTTTTTTCATTCACTGTTTAGCACTTAATATTAACGTATAATATAGGGTACTTCAACGGCAACGCACTAGCGAGCCCTCTGGCATTGAGAGTGTCCATGGGCGGCGGTATCACTTAACATCAGGTGAGCTTCCTGCTCGTTTCTATAAATAAAAAACACTTATACTAATTAACTAGTTCAAATGGTTTTGTCCTTTTCAGTCTTCTCACTAAGCCCATGGTGTCAAGGAGTAGAGTAAAGAAGAAGCTGGTATTTGGGAGCACCGGCCCAGAGATGTTAGCAATAATTATGAGGCCGTACTTGAACCTTGTAGAGCGGCATACTTTGTGCCTCATACATGTAAATATGTTTGTAAATACAGGCACCATATATATATATATATATATACGGGTGTCCCAAAAGTCGACGTCAAGTCGAAATTTTCTCATAGGTAATGCCACACCAGTTATCAGAAAAATTAAAAAAAAAATTAAGTCATGTATTTTTGTTATGAAAATGCGAAAAATTAATTTTGAAAACTTGGTACGGTATAAAATGACATTTTCCTTCAAGTTGGAGTGATCGGCACAGGGTTTAGGATCATAGGTTACATAAAGCACTATTCGGGATGACGTAAGAGAAAAAAAATTGACAAAAAGTATATATTTGTAACAACAGGAATGAAAAAACTGTCACATGGTGTACATTTTCTGGAATAAAAGGAAAATTTCCATAACTTCAAAAATAGATTACTTAATTTTTTTTTAATTTTTTCTGATAACAGGTGTGGCATTACCTATGAGAAAATTTCGACTTGACGTCGACTTTTGGGACACCCTGTATATCGACAATGTAATATTCCAAAATGGAGAAACATTTTAATGCAGTCCTGTCCTCGATGTAACATTTCTCAAATAAACTTAAATTTTAACTTAAAGCATAATTCGGCAACAACCAGGTGTCGTCCCTGTCAATATCTGATTTTGATCATCAAGCAACCAGCTGGAACTGTGGTGGCAGCAACCAGCTGGTGGAACCTGTTTTGAGGCGCAGAATGTTTGTCTTCTGCCCTGTATGACCCACAGCTCTAGGTAATGCCCTGCGTAGCTGGGCAATGTGCAATCATTTTCACATGAAATACATTACTCGAACCGTTCATTATAATTAACTTCCTTGAATTTTTCCAAAGTATTTTAATTGTATTCGATAGGTGTTTGTGATAATAATTATTTAAATTACAATATACTCATTACTTTTTAATTGGAAACAAAGGGTTAAATTTATATAATATAAAATACATCTGGTATGGCTTCTTGTAACCTTCGTAAAAATTTAAGCGGCGGGTAACGTAAATTTTTTGTGATAATAAGGAAGGAAACTATCTGTAAAGAGTGAGAGGTCAGAAGCAACCATATCCACAGGCAACGAAAATTTTACTACTAACGTTCAGGCGATAGGTAAATACCAACACAACTACTAACAACATATGAAATGTATAGTATGTATATATAGGTTGTGAAAATGAAACAAGGCTGAATTATTATTATGGAGAAGGTAGTATCTCTCTATCGTCTTAAATGGAGCTAGTACCACCTCTGAGGGCTGTTACTTAATTAGCGCACCTACGCTTACATCTGCTTATTTAGTCCGCACAAGACTCACTGGGTCTTCCGAGTTGAAATGGGAGGATGGTCACCATGGGCGCAAACCACATTGTTGCTATTTATATACAATATTTGTAATTGATCTCTTGTTATGTTTAATCAACTTAATTTCTCATTACAAAAAAAAATATTTACATGAGAAACTTAATATTAATATGTATATATACGAGCAAGATACACGTCGCCATAAGCTGTCTTATACTGAAAAAATTTGATACCACATGAATCACTGTTTGTTCCCACTTTACAGTTTAAAAAAAAGTCGTAGATGTCGACGATCGCCCCATAGTCTGAAAATGTAGCCGAGAGATTCAGTCGCGTTACCTATTTATACTGAAGCAATTCATATCCAAGCACTATGATCGTTTAAGTATTCATTAATATTATAATAGGCCTTAGCAAGTAGTTTTACTTTGATGTACGATTTAAATTTATTTATTGACAATATTTGTATCTCACTAGAGATTTTGTTAAAAAAACGTATGCAATTGCCTTGGAAAGAATTGCTCGTTTTATACAGCCTTGTGGTTGGTGCGCAAATTTTGTCTTTAATACGAGTACTATAATAATTATGGAAGCTACTATTCTTTTAAAAAATATCTATATTTTTCCGCACATACAAAATATTCTCATAAATGTATTGACTTGCCAAAATCAAAATATATAAAGTCAAAATATAGTAATGTTATTTAAGGATTGCAGTAAAAGGCTTTTAAAATATGAAATAATGAAATATAGTTTTATTTCAAACGATATTTATTTTGATCACATGAACCACCTTGAATTATTAAATAATTCATTTAATTTTGCTCTGTATCCAATCGTAAAAACCATGGACTGAAGAAAATACATCGGGAAAGTTCTTGGCGCAGGGAACTGAAAATGACGCTACTCCTATTTGAATATGTTTCTTATCGTCCTGAATGATGAGAGGACCACCAGAATCACCCTGCATGAGAAATATAACATTTCAAGATATTGATTTACAAGAATTTATTACATATATTGTTAACTTAAACTTATTAATCTGCTTCCCTTATTAATAACTATAATCCAAAGGCGTGTGATTGTGGGTTTTAGCGTTAGATCTAAGAATTTTCTCATTAGTTTTTACAGGTTTTTAAATGATCAGTCATTTATTCTGCCAAAAATAACTGAACATTGAATTCCCTCACGATGTTTTACGTTTACTGTATGAGCAAATGTTAAATGCAAACATAGAAATCCGGAATTTTGAAGACATGCACTATCCAGGTACTTTTATTGCACTTTTTTTTATCTATGTGACCTATACGATAACGAAATATAAGGATATTTAAAACCATTTAGATAAAGCCCGATTGTAACGTGAAACTATCATCTATTTAAAATGTTGTACACATTATTTGATTACTTACACTGCATAAGCCTTTGTTGTTCGGGCGCTTAGCGCACAGTTGTCCGGCGTTTACGGGCGTCAATTGCCAGTAAGACGAGCTTTTTAATTTTTTAGTGCAGTCGTCATTGCTTATAGTTTCGAACTCCAACATTTGAAGATTGTTTGGAGAAATTCTCTTCTTCTGTAATAATCATATAATCAATCTATGAATATCAAAGAGAGAATTTAGTGTTTCAATATTTTTTATAAATAATGGAATTAACGTAACATTCAAATAATGTGACATGTCCTGAATGCCGTTTTTCTACTAAACCCTTCTGATGTAAATAAACCGCTTCGTTACGTAACGCGTTACGCCCCCAGAACGCACAAGTTTTTTTTATTATTTTGTGTTATGTGTTCCATGCATAAAATTTAGGCTAAAAAAATAAATTTGTAATAATTTTTGAAGACACAGCGTCTTACATGGAGTTCGGGAGATTCCAGCAAAATCAGGGAAACTGATTGTACAGACATTTTGCTAGGTTTTTTAGTTTAATAAGCGTGGCGATTTTGGGAAGTTTAAGGAATTACATATTTTGTCTTTGGGAAGTCGATAATGAAAAAAATTTGTATGTGTGGAAAAATATAAATAACTGTTTTTAATTATAGTGGCCGTAATAAAGACAAGATTTGCGCACCAATCACAAGGTTGCATAAAACGAGTAATTATTTCCAAGTCAATTGTTTAAGTTTTTCAAATAAATCCCTAGTGAGATACAAGTGTTGTCAATAAATAAATTTAAATCTTACATTAAAGTCAAAGTGCTTGCTAAGGCCTATTGTGATGTAAATTTAAATAAAAAATTAAATGATATGATAATGATATTTGACTAGGATACCTAAGCACTAGCTTCGTCGTACTTGAATTCGGTCTTGTGGTGATTTTATTAGTTTCGACTATGAATTTGTGTGTTATTCCCACGGGAATGTAAGTGCGTGCTCCTATTTCAGCATGCCTCCTAGAGGACACATTTTTGTTTTTAAATAATTTAATTATTATTTAGTACTTAAGATGTCATGTGGCACATGGTGTAATGGTTGCAGCTCCTTACAAACATTGTGTAAAACAAAAAAACTTGGCGAGGAGAAAGAGTGGCGGAGAGTTTATTGCCAGTTCTTCTCTTTCGTTCTCCACTCTTGATTTGAGAACTGGCAGTAAATGTAAAATTAGAAGCATTTAATGTATATTTCTTTTTGGCGTTCATAAACGCACAAGCATTTACTTACATAGTTTTTTATTCCCCAGCCAGCCAAGAGACATTTCTTTCCAATGGGTGCCATTTCTTTTAACAACTCAATGGGTTGAACCTTATCACTGAATTTGAATTTGCCTTCTATCTGTACGATCCCTATGTTAGCCTTTAGAGTCTGTGTATGAAAATCCTCATGAGGGATAAATTTCTTAATCTTGTATCGGTCGCCGCCTTTGTCGAACGTATATGTGCCAACGACTACTGATGTATTTAGTTTGCTAAAAGTTTTTTCAATCAATAAATTATCCTTAAAGTTAATAATCAGCAGACTTGTGAGCAAGCATACGGAGGGAAAGGAGAATTTGTATATTAACTCATACAATTAAAGAATATTATAATAGAAACGAAGAATACACTCACTAATTATGGCAACGAGCTGCTGTTAACACGTACTCTTCGTTTAAAATAGACCCTCCGCAAAGTAGTCTTTCTTGGTTTCTGCTATAATAACGAATTGAAACTTGGTACTTAGCTATGTCTGGAGTGGCATCACTGCCACCTATTATTCGGCTGTCTCCATCAATAGCTTTCGAAGCGTTAATTTCGCCTGTGAACGAACTTTATTTTATTCAATATTCGGCTACGGTTCCTGCGTGTTAGTTTAATACCTATACTGTGCACGGGGCATGGCATAACAATTATTTTGTAGCGGAAGCCACAGAAAGAAAAAATCCTTGAATTCAAATGACGGTCCAGATGGTGCGAAGTAAAATATTTCTCATAAGCATTGAAATTATTTATAAACATCATCATTAATTAAAAACAAATTGCAAATTGCGCATTCTTTTACCAAAAAACACTATTTGACTTGCTGTACGAGACGTATTTGTATCCTTCGTGAGAACACAGTCTACATAGTATTGGGTATAAATAACTTTTAATTAAATGAAAATTATCTTACGAAGGATTCCTTGGGACAGAAGAAGTAGTATTCCGAAATGGAGAAACATTTTCGTTGGAGTCCTTTCCTTGCTTTGAAATTTATAATTTTCTACGCTATATTTATACTAAAAATATACATAAATTATTGAAAAAATATGCAAACGATGGAAATAATTAAAAAAAAAACATAATTACTATTGTGTTCAATGATATCGCTAAATATAATTGAATTGTATGTGTGTTACTCAATGTTTTTTCACCATCTGGTCGCGATATGACCTTTTGCTGCATGGGGTAGGGTATATAACCGCGGGTACAGGTCAGTCTGGTCAATCACGGCATCTATCCTTTACCGGATGCTACGGATAAAGGAAGCGCTCTTCAAATAGAAGGAAGGAGACCTCCACTGCTTGTCCTCAGTGCTGTTGCGGAGAGAAAATAGGTTACATACCCTTTTAGGCAGAGCTTGGGAGGGTTGGTATGGCCTTTTAGCAGTCCTCCCACCAAAAGGCCCAAGGCCCAAATTTAACTTATAGTAAGCGTTAACGTCGCCTCGGCTAAAGGCGGACGGGACCTTTTCGAGCAGATGGTTTCGGCATTTCCTATGGGAGGGAAGAGAATGGGTCTCGTAAAAATTGAATGTACTGTGACCAAATAGGCCAAAAAATGAGCCAATTTTTAAATAAGGAACAAATTCTTTTAAAACATAAACATTTAAGATATATTGTACTGGAGTTTTCCAGTAAAACTGATAATTTAATGATATTTATATATAGAGATATAGAGGGAGCTTATTAACTACTATGAAAAATTGTGCTCACCAAAAATTTGATTATGTTTACATTGCCGTATAGCAAAAATTTCACACAGCATGCAAAATAGTGTGAGACATATTTTAAATCAGACAGTGCATTCATTTACATTGTTTGATAAAAAACTTTACACTAATTGATTCCAATAGGTACATTAGTTGTAATAATTACTTTTTGACAAAGGATAGATATAATCTACCTACATACTTTTAAAGACTAAGCTGAGCTATCATATTTTTTGTTTATACAGCCAAGAATCTGGCTAGACCTAATTCTATCCAGTAGGTTTTAGAATAACTTTTTTTCCCGGTTAGGTAAATATGAGGATCGGTTAAACTTTTACATGGAATCTCTAAGCATTCGTAGGGTAAACAACGACTGGCTATACCTTTTTAAAGTGATTAATGGAATTGTGGATTGCCCAGAAATTTTAGAACGTGTATCCATAGAAGTTCCTCGGGCCGGGAGTCGTTTAAAGAATCGCAGATGTTTTCACATCCCACATTGTCGAACAAACGTTGGCAGAAATTCTCCAATTAATTGCTTATGTCGCAACCATAATGTTTTTGCACAGAGTTTTGACATTTTTCACGTTTCGCTAGCTTGAGCTAAGAGTAGAATTAGAACACAATACCGATAATTTCTTTTCTTGGTTCAAATAGTTTAATTCTTTATAGTCTTTATTTTAAAATGTATGGTTGTTTTTGTATTAACACCTATTATCTACCTGATTACGCTGGTCGTGTCCATATGTTCTTGGGACGACACAGCTTTTTACATTTTCGTATGTATGTTAATTTTGATATATTTTTGTCCTAATTTTGTGGCACAAATAAAAAAAGATACCTTGAAAGATATCTCAAGAAGTATTATTTTTAATTTAAGTTAGGTACTGTACGGTTCCTGGGTCATCAGGTGGTAGAAATAATAGAAGATTTGTAGATTATCTTATATTCACCACTTCCGTATAACAATAGACTAATATTCATCCATCCATCCAAATGTATAACCATGGCACGTACATACATTGGAAATCTTCACGTTTGTAGCTGGGCATGATGTATGAGCCTTGGCACGTATATAGCGAAACATCACGCTTATAAAACTAAGAAAACCTAAGTGAGCAAAATGTACAGCCTTGGCTCGTACAGGTACTAAAACAACAAAGAGCCTCTCTGGCGTAAAATTAGTAAATTAAACAACAATATTATCAATATGGTTCACCAAAATATATAAAATATATTTTTAAAAAGAGTCCCTATAGGCAAGGTTCAGAAGATACTGACAATGTTCCCTCTTTGAATAGCTGTACTAATTCTTTGTCCGAGCTAGCTGCCAGCTCTACGGTCTCCAATGATGTCGACTAACCTTTTTGATAATTCCTTAAAAAGCCTTATAGCGCTAGGACCCCACGGATCAAGAGTCTCGAAACCGAATGGGATAAAATCATATTTGGAGCCTAGACCCCTGTATTTGCAGGCTTTAGCTTTTTCAGCCGCTTCACAAGCCGCACCAGCTCTGTTTTTAGTTCCATGTAGATGGGAAGGGGCCAGTGTGTCTGAACAGGTTACATCCATACCAACACCGGGCCCATCTTCCATGGTATGAAACTCATACCATCCGGTCTCCTGCCAACGTCTCTTGTGCTACATGTCTCGAGAAGCGGCCAGCACTTTTTTGGCATGGTAATCTGTGATGTCTTGTCGATATCACTGCCACAGGGACGCTTATGAGGTGCGCAGACCGGAACCCCAAGAAATGTTCCTGTATATGACGATGAAAATTAAAATAGGTTCTGCCAGTTTTGAGTACAATTGCTTATGTTACATTTCTGGATGAATTGTGACAAATGTGCAGCAACCTTTAATTGAGCTCCTCGTGGGATTCTTTCAACTACGGGTATACTATTTTTCAAATGGGTAAGATATTTGTGGACAGAGTTCACTGTTAAATTGTCCATTTTGTCGGACTCACATTTTTCCTCATCTCAAGTTTTAATTTTTGATTTTGTATATTTTCATTAATTATATTTCACTATATCCTAACATAATCAAATTAATTATATTTTAAAATTCTTATTAAAACGAACTTACGTACCTATTCAAAATAATAAAGTACATTAAAGCTCTTTTGTAATTTTGTTTTGTTGTGAACGTAACACTGAATATCTCAGTTTTTTACGCCGGCTTTTGATGCCTACAGGTTCAAATTTAACGACGTAGGATAAGTGATACCTGTATGTTCGATAATTAACGTATTTTTTTAATGAATAAGTATCACAATACAGGAAGTAAATGTTGCTAGCATTAAAAATATACTGTAAGAGGTCTTTTTGTTTCAACAGCTTTGGTAAAATTTTCTATTTATCAAGTTTTTATAATTATTATTGTGCACCTTGTGACACAGGACTTATTTAAATAAATATTAAATCCTTTTGACAAAATATAAAATAAGATTTAGGCAACGAAATGAAGCGGAACAAGGATCTGCCGTTTGTAGAATAATATTTGTGATCTTACGATATGATATTACGTGGGAAAATGAAATTTAATTAATTTTAAAAACAGTGTCGAGTGACAATACATTGTAATTTTCTTTTAACATGTATTATTCCGTTTTTCAATTACACTTCTAAAATTAAAAATAGCTTGACTTAGAACAAATAATTTTTTCTCTGTAAAAAATAACTTGTTTCCTTGAGTTATGTTACTAAAATTATATACTAATAAAGGTAAAATCCATTAAAAAATTATGTGTGTGTTTGACGCATCCAAAGACAATGCGTGCCGATACAGCGGCGAGGCGCGTTATACATCTAAAATGTAGTGGAGCAATTACGTCAGGTGCAGGTGCGTTGCGTACGTGTGTTGTGTACGTGCATTTCAGGTGCGTGTACACGTGTCAATAGCCTTCGATAATGCTGTCTTATTTATGCTAACTATCAACACTGGGCTATGCTCGTTGGGTTTCCTTTGTGATGTACTTTTTATCTTTCATTAACATACACATTTTATACAAAATAATTTAAATAATCAGTGTAGTTTGGTAGACTCTTCGCATGGGCCAGAGTTTCATTAGTGATATATGTTTCTGTAATGAGTACGATATGAACAGTTCTAGAAATTCTTTTTAAAGTGCATTTGAGTTCATGAAATTTGCCTTTCACTCGGATACTCCTAGTATTAAGCCATAAAAATGATAAGCGTGGCTTGTGCAGCTGTAGCTGATTATGGTTTTGCAAGACTTCATAGGTTTTCGTATCAGTCTTGAGGTGTTTGATTGTGTTTATTACTTCGAGTTTCTGGATGAGATTTTGATAAAATTGGGTATTCCAGATTTGTATTTAATAGTCATGTCAGTCTCTCCCGCGGCTTGACGTCGCACTAGTTCATCTTTTACATTTTGCAGATATTTTTGCTGAGCTGGAATTAAGTCTGAATAAATTTTAATGGCTTCTGGAAATTTAGACTTGTTACGTAAAAACAATTCAGCTGTAGTATTTGTTTCATAACAAACTTTGATTCTACGGTTTTTGCCTGGATTAAATTTTGCTATACAAAAGACCTTAAGGTGTTTTGGTAGATTGAGGTTAATGGTGGAAATCATTTCAGAAGATGCACAAAATCAGAAGTCTGTGAACACACATTAGATAGGTCTCATCATTACATACGCTTTGACCAACCGAAAGTACTTGCGAAAGAAAAAAGATTATTCACGAGATTGGTACGCGAAGCAATTGAAATAAAAAAAAACACCCCAATTTTAATAGAGAAGATGGCCTATAATTATCAAACACCTAGGATCAAATCAAAATCAAAATGGAGAACACCGTGAGCAATTTCTGCAAAACCCCTTCTTTAGTCGATATAAACTCCGGGGAAATAAATACAGATAATATAACTTTTTCTACAGCTGTGATGCTTTTTGGCATTCAACACCTTTTGTCTTCAGTCATCGTGACCACGCACGCTGTAAAGCATGCGAAACAATTAAAAATAAATGTCAGTATAAACTTATTATTATTTTACATAATTAATAATGGAAATATAGCTTAAATTCGGTAAAGAAGTGTTTTCTTTAAATGTTCCTTTTTTAATTGATTTGTTAAACAAGATGTTAGATATAATTATATAAAGAACGATCTTCTGTTCCTAGAACATGTCGCTGATCTAAGAAATAGTGATCTTTCTTCTTCAAGCTCTTTGAACACCGGAAATATAACACATTTGATTTGTTTTATTTATGCTCTCAAACATCACAATATGTTAAAAGGATGGCAATCAGATGCTTTTGAAAATATTTTCTAGAAAGGATATGTGTTACTTTACTTACATGGCACGTGCCTTGGTTCTTCGGGCGCTTAGCGCAGAGTTGTCCATTATTCACGGGCAAACCCGGCCGAACAGAAGGGCGTGTAAGCAATTTTTTTGTGCACTCGTAATTACTAACAGTTTGGATGTACGACATTTGAAGATTGTTTGGATAAATGTTATTTTTCTGTCAAATGAAACGCCATGTATTATTAGTATGAAAGTAACATGAAATGAATGCTCTTCAAAAGATCAGGTTTGATGAAGTACTTGTACCCAGAAAGCTATCAGACTAGTAGTCCCCGGTGAAGGCAGTTTCTTACACTAGTATCTTTACTTCGCTCAGTCCAGTGACTTCCTTACACTTTGGGCGATTGACCATCTCGTGACGGCCCCAGACCGAGGTCCGAGTCTCGCAGGAGACGCTGTTGCGCTAGTCGCGGAAAAAAGACAATGTCGGGCAAGCTACGCTGGCCAAAACAGCCCGAGATGTGCGTTAAAGGCCCTTATAACATGTGTCCACATATGTGTGCGTATCCGTGTAGATAGTATCAATTTGTTCTCCCTCATCCATACCTCGCAGTTTATAGTCAGTGAAAATAGTTAAGTTTGAAATAGTTGAACGATTTTTAGGAAAGCCGTGTTGTTGTTCCGGTAGTTGTTTAGAGATTTATGGACTCATAACATTATGGACTAGTTTTTCGAACAGTTTGCTAAAAGAATTAAGAATTGAGATTGGTCTATAGTGGTCAATTTTGTTTTTGGAGCCTTTTTTATGAATTGGAACGATATGTGCTTCTTTCCATTTTAAAAGAAATGTACAGAATGTGTTAAGGGATAAATTATAGATATATGATAGTGGTGTTGCAAGTTCCTTACTACATCTTTGTAGGAAAACTGCAGGTATTCCTTTCTTTCTTTTCTCCTTCTGACAACACCAAAATTCATTTTTTGAAGGATTGATATTGATTAAAAAATAAAAAAACAAAAAGAATTGACATTTGTTAGAAATACTGTGACCGCCTTGAGAATCGCGGCAGTTTGACTCAAAGTTCTGCATTCAGGGGAGAGAGATTCGCAGTTTGCTCTATAAATACCGACTATGACTTAATTCGAAAGTTACTGAGCAAACAGTAAGTGCGCTCTATAGATCTTGCCCTTATATAAAGGGAGTTTTTGGGTTGAAAAGAATGAAGTATAGTAGTAGGAGATGAGCGTCTCGTCTGAGTTAAAGATTTGGAAAATAATATATAAAACAGCAATTGTAAAATAATAAATATAGCTACACCAAACACTGAATTGATCATTGTTTTAAGTTAATTTCCATTATAAAGATATGTCTTGAGATCTTACAACGTTAGTAAAATGTTAATTAGTTACCTAGTTAGATTTCGTTATTGCCGATTTGTGAAAATAAATTACCGAATCATGTTTATTATGAATATGCCTAGCACGTCCATCATCTGGTGAGCCCCCCTTTCTATAAAAAAAGAGGTCTCAGTTTAAATCCCGGATAAAGCTAGCTCTATGTCGTCAGCAAATCTGAAATGATTTAGGTTCAATTTGTTAATACTGATTCCAAAATGCTTTCAGCCTAAGTTCCTGAATATATTTTCTAACACTGCTGTGAAGAGTTTTGGGGAAAGTGGATCGCCTTGCCCAACGGCTTTATTGAACGCTAAATTCTTCTTTTTGTTGTTCAAGTTGGACTGTTGCTGTGGTGGTTATGTAAATTTCTTATATGTATTTTTCTATAATTTGCTTCACAACAAGAATATGGTCGATGGTGAATAATCTCAAAATTACATCCAACCCCTCATTTAAAAAATCGATTTAAAGACGTAGACGTACTTCGCACAGGAGCACCTATGAGCCTTAAATAGTAATAGTAGCCCAGGAAATTCTTTTTGGCATTTATTTCTTTTCAGCCTTGGCATTTATTCTAGGTTGAAAAAAGTCTAAATTAAAAATGGCCACCAAATTATTATAAATACCAATACAATATAATATAATACATATATACCATATCAATTTGTAAAAATACGTACTCATATTCTAAAATTGAGGAAACTTAACTCGAACAAACTTACCACGGAGCAATGATTCAATATGTATATAATAGTAACAGAAGACATCGATTCGTGACAGAAGAGACCGCTCGGAGCATCCAAACAATCAAAACAAATTAAATATCATGTTCAAATGTTTTACTGCCATAAAATGGCCGTCAAACGTTAAGTTAATTGTTACTTGTTGTATAAACGAAAACGTGGAAATAAATCGAAGGTAACAATACAAAGAGTACCTACCAAATGCGTATTTTATAAAACTTATAAAAAACAAATTTTAAATATATAAGCGCGTTTTTTTTATTAAAAGTAGACTACTCCCCTCTACTCTACTCTACTCCCGCGAGACCCGCTCTTTCTGTTTTGTTTGCCGCCTTTAATATATTTAAGAATATTTACGAAGAACCGTTCCGGGCACGGCCTATGCTTTATTAACATGACCGTTAGGCCGTTAGGCCGTTACGGTCTACAATCGTCTGCATTTGTTGCTCTAGGTCGTGCCTGGAAGATGCGAATATAGGGCAGTGTAGAAGCACATGTTCCACTGTTTGATCTTCATTATTGCAGGCACATGTTGGGCTGGGAAAAAAAAATTGACAGGACAAACTCGTAAGACGCATGTTTTTTTAAAGAATTATGAAACTTCGTGCTAGGTATATAGTAACGGTTTTAATTCATTCGTCTCTTTCCTCAGATACATTGATGCATGTGGAATTGGACCTATCCCATATTCTCATAAATGTGTTGACTTGGCAAAGTCAAAATAGGTAATTCCTAATCGGCGAGTGATTTTATCAGTCTTCTAATGGATTTCCAAACTATTTCTAATAACAAGTGCAAGCAAAAACGAGCCCAAAGGTTATTCATTCGTGACGGTAGACTCCGCTCGGAGTGAAAGTATATGAAAAAAAGTTTCACTTCTAAGTTTCATCATCGGACGTCGAGGCAGAATACGAAATTCCACCCGTGTCACCTCGACGTCCGCCGTTTCACAACTGCGCGATTTTCAAGGCAGTTTTTGCCGCGCACCACCACTTTGTGGAACCAGCTGCCGACTGAAGTATTTCCGAACCAATTCGACTTAGAGTCCTTCAAGAAAAGAGCGTACAAATTCTTAAAAGGCCGGTAACGCACTCGCGAGCCCTCTAGCATCCAGAGTGTCCATGGGCGGCGGTATCACTTAACATCAGGTGAGCCTCCTGCCCGTTTGCCCCCTATTATAGTATAAAAAAAAAAACTTCAATAAAAATGGCCGTCAAATAAATACTGGGTGTATCACCGAAAACGTGGAATTCAAATAAATCGAAGCTAGATATAGAACGATACAAAGGATACCAAAAAAATAAATAAAATATAATATAAATAAATTAAATTAAAAACGTAACATTGGGCGTTTAGAAGGATGACCAAAGCCTCACCACCACCAGTCACCCGAGAACTAGGTAATATGTATACGAGACTCTAAAGACAATATTAGGTCTTAACAGGATTAGAAACAGATATTACTGTTCGCGGCATTTAATACTTCACGGCACTTCTATAGTTTTCTATTTGCAGCATTAAAACTGAGTCTATTTAAAATACTCCAATTATATACCTTTGAGAGATGAAGATGCTCGCAATCAGAACTATTTTCAATTTTTTTGAAAATCTTCAGGTCATCTGCAAACAATAGGTATCTGCTAGAACTCAGGACCTCCGGCAAGTCGTTAACCATAAGGACGAATTCGAGGGGTCCGAGATTCATACCCTGACTTACTCCAGATGATAATATTAAAATTTAAACAATCTCCATGGTTTTTTAGAAAAGTTTAGAAAACATTTTAGAAAAGTGCCCTCTGTTGTTATATCTTAGTTGTTTTACTAAGTTGTTCTACACTCAACAGTCCAATTGTCCTTACTGAACTTCAATAAAAAAAAATGAATTCATTTATTTTTATCTGTATGTAGGTATTTAAGTTTTTGATTCATTTGAAAATTCTTGTGGTAAATCTCTTAATGTCTAAATATATAAAACAAAGTCGTGTTAGTTACACCACTGACAACTTAAGATCGGCTGAACCGATGTTACTTATCTCTTTTTATATGGATTCTTCTCCGCTCCGAATAGCAGAATGCAGTAATAAAATATATATCGGACAATAAACAATAAATAAATTTTAAAAATGCAAACTACATGTGGTGCCATCTATTGACAAAACTATGCATGGTACAATAAAATGGAAACCAGATAGGACACAGTACAGTTGGCCTACTACGTACTGAAAGTCTTGAGGGGTATATTGTGCAACCCGAGTGTACTCCAAGAACTGGGTTTCTTAGTACCTATGGGATATGTGCGACGGCGATGGCCTCGGTTATTTGCGATACCAAAGGCAAGAACCAGCCTGTTCCACAGATTCCCGTTATCCAGGACGTTTTGCCTACTGAATGCTGTATCCGACACTATCGACAAATTTATATGTTCGCAGAGTGTATAGTGTATATTTTAATTAATGTTTCTTTATTATTTATTATTATATTTTATTAATAAATTTCTGTATTTGCAAAAACAGTTATATTAATGTTATTACCTTAATAAAATCCTAAAATAAGTTTAACTAAAGCGGCGGAATGAAGTTAGCCAGACCGGCTAGGAATTAATAGTCTTAGAAATGCTGATTCTTGATGTTACAGACGACTTTCGCCGAAACGGCGTTTGTAATGGGGCAGAAGTATAGGTATTAACTTACTCATGTAATAACTTTCAAAGATTAAGTTTAGACGCAGACCGAAATGAAGTGTTTTTCCGTCTAGCACCTAAATGTAGTGTCCTTACATGACACCTTATCATAACGCGTTTATCATTATTTACATTCTGTGTGTGGCATCCGTGACTTCCTTGCAGTAATAGACAGTCGCTGTTGTTGTTTTCAATAGTTTTTCTGGTTTAATCAAGATTTCTTGAGCTGGAAGACTCTGGTGGACCCCTCATCAGTGATGGTGTACAAGTTGACATGTCTGGGGGTGCTAAGGGGAAAGGTGATTTTTTACGATTTTTCTATTACGTAAAACAAATAAAATAGCATACAAAAATACAAACAACCCTTAACTTTCAACGCTCTACAGTGAACTATCACCTAGGTCTAAAATCACCAATGTTTTCCAAGTTCCAAACCTTAAGTGGCCTGACTTTGCATCCGTATGGAAAAGTCATACTTCTGCGACTGAGTAATGTCGTCGATTGCCACGTCATACCATACCTATCGACAATTATCTTTACCGTCCGAGCAGGTATTTATTGCCAGGATTTGAACGTACGATCTTAGGGTTAACAAAACTAGCAGGGAAAACTACTACTTTACCGTTTTGGCACTTTTAAACCTTACATTGAGAAATATTTTTCAAACTAAATACCGAGTTAAATAAAATAAAAATATTTATTCAAAATATTTAATTTCCTCATTTTACTTATTCATCTACATACACTGGAGAACATTCAGTAATTCTTTGTCAAATTACACAAATCACAAATTTAACCCTAGATATAATGGAACTAATTTAATTCCCGTCTTAAATGCGTCATGATATTTTGAAATTACGGTCGATATATTTAGCTGACAACTAAAGACGAAGCTTTGGAACCTACGGAAAACTTTCTGTTGGGTTTTCACAAGAGAGTCACGAAACCCAAATTTATTAATAAAATATCGTTTTGAAACTTTACTAGGCTTCCCTAAACTTTCACATTCTAAGAGAAATATTGCTTCAGTAATATTTTTTCTGAAACGTTTGTAGTGTACACGTGACTTGACAATTGGGAAGTCGACGACGGCAAGTATGTCAACTGCGCGTGACCGAGTTTATACAATATGGGGATTTTCTTATTCGACATATCAAATCAATCAAATCAAAAATCATTTATTCATATAGGTAACGTAATGTACACTTATGAACGTCGAAAAAAAGAAATATACATTATACGATTCTAATTTTACATTTACTGCCAGTTCTCAAATCAAGGGCGTAGAACGGAAGAGAAGAACTGGCAATAAACGCCACTCTTTTTAATCGGCAAGTTTTTTTACACAATGTTTGTAAGGAGCTGCAACCATTACACCATGTTCCATATGACATCTTGAGTAATAAAGAATAATAAAATAAATTAAAAACAAAGATTAGTCCTCTATCAGCAGGAGGCATGGGGAAATACACGCAAATACGTAGTATAAACTAATATCACCGCATACACGAATTCAAGTACGACCAGTCACCACAAGTAGCATCCGTTCACGAGTATGACGCATGGCCAGCCATCGGCCCCCTCGCCATATTTTAGGGAGAGAGACAACCCGACGCATGGACGCTGCCACAAGCAATGACATTTAAGTGAGCATGACGATCCTAGAAATGTGGACTTGGCTACACAAGAAAATAGTAATAATACTAATTATACTGAAATAATATGATACCACATGAATCACGGTTTGTTCCCACTTTACATTTAAAAAAGTCATAGATGTCGACGATCGCCCCATAGTCTGAAAATGCAGCCGAGAGATTCAGTCGCGTTACCTTTTTATACTCAAGCAATATCCAAGCACTATGATCGTTTAAGTATTCATTTATATTATAATAGGCCTTAGCAAGCAGTTTTACTTTAATGTACGATTTAAATTTATTTATTGTCAATATTTGTATCTCACTAGGGCTTTAGTTGAAAAAATTAATTACCCGTTTTATGCAGCCTTGTGGTTTGTGCGCTAATTTTGTCTTTATTGCGAGTACTATAATTATGGAAGCTACTATTCTTTTTAAAGATATCTATATTTTTCCGCACATACAAATTATTATTATATATTCTCATAAATGTAATGACTTGCCAAAGTCAAAATATGTAATTCCTTAAACTTCCTTCGGACTGACTCCCATGGGGACAACATCGCTCTTATAGTCCGCTTTTGCACTATAAATATCGAATTAATATCAGCGGCATTACCCCACAAAATAACACCATATGACATGATACTATGAAAATAGCTGAAATCGAATCCAATCAAAGATGTTTTCTCATCCCACATTGTCGAACAAACGTTGGCAGAAACTATCCAATTAATAGGTTTTGTCGTCACCATAATATAATGATATTACACAGAGTTTTGATATTTTTCATGGTTCGCTGGCCTCAGCTTAGAACACAATACCAATAATTTCTTTTCTTCGTTCAAATAGTTTAATTCCTTATAGTTTTTATTTTTAAATTTATGGTTGTTTTTGTTTTGTTTATTGTATCTACCTGATTTTGCTTATCGTGTCCACATGTTTTAGGGACGACAAAGCTTTTTATATTTTCGTATGTATGTTAATTTTGACACGTGTTTGTCCTAATTTTGTGGTCCAAATAAATTAATAATAAAAAAAAAATATTTCGGTAGGTCATTCGGCATTATCAGAAATTCCAACGGTCCAAATTACTGCCTTGTGTGACACCTAATCTCGTAAAGTAAGCCTCTGCCTACACCCAGCGCATTGCGTTCGATCTTCCATAAAACTGGCCATAAAGTTTAATAAATGTGGAGTGAATCCAATATGTGCAAACTTCTGCAAAAGCACGTCATTATCGACCAGATCAAACGCTTTTTTAATATCAAAATAGGAAGCGTCTATCTGTTTTCTACTGTCCACTACTGGGCAAATATTAGGCAAATATTATTTAAGAGGTTGCCAATGGTACTCCTCATAGGCCGAAACCCGTGTTGCGCTCCTGATAGTTGGGGACTCATTTGTTTAAATATGCATTTTACCCATTTCAGGAACTGGGATTACCTAACTGCTTTTCCAACACGTGGGAAATGTTGCTGCTTTGAGACACAGTTTATATATGTGGAGCTGTGGTTCAGCAAGTACAACGCCACAATCTCGTAAGATATAAGGCGGTATACCATCCGGGCTTTGGATCCAATTTTTATGTGTGGTTAGTTTCTTGACGACTCTTTTCGTGCTTCTGTACTTTCTGTGTGTTCAGTTTCCAACTTTTTTTTTGATCTAGAGATTTCTAAAGTACGACAATATGTTATGTAATTGTTAAGGACACCCACTGCCTTTTTTAGAATCAAATTATGAGATGAGTGTTCAAATTTTAGAAGTGAGCGATTATTGAGTTACGTGTTTTCGACTCACGTGTACAATATTTTTTCTTAATTTTTTGTTATGATGCTTTATCCAAATGAATATTTCAAATCTTATCTCTTTTTGTCAGTGTCGAAAAATAATCATTCATCCTAACATTGAAATCAACAAATTAATGCCCTAGAACATTTTTGAGAAAGTATTTTTATAAATCCTTATTCAAAACCCGTAAGCAAAATTGATATAATTCAATTTCAATAACTTTACAGTAGTCTCTTATTAACTAACTACACGCGTATTCTTATGTCTCGTCCAAATAACTATTGTGTATCCATGTTGCTGGTGAAACTACGGTTGTAAACTTTATTATAAAGAAATAATGTTAGAATAGGTATCTATCAGTAGTGAAAATTCTCGTTTGTGATGCATGATTTGTGTAGTAAGTATTTTTTGAGTATTGTGGGTCTCAAGAATAAATAAAGATTTTCCAAATACCTCTTGACATACAAAATTCAAAATAAAATAGTAAATAGATACATTCATTAAAGAGAAAGTTGAGAGCTTTCACAAAACCTATTATTGGCAAAGGATCTTTGAATCAAAACTTGGCTTTAATCAAACTTACACTGTCACAAAATAGTGTGTTCCTCATCGTACAAACTTTTAACGAATGCAGATTTCAGGAGCCCACGAACAAAGTCGCCAACATCACGTGGATTTCGAGGCTTTTCAACTTCTTGACACCACGGGCCTAGTGAGAAGATTGAAAAGAACAAAACTCAACACAAACAATCCGCGAAAATGGAGGAAAACGTGAGCAATTTCTGCAGAAACCCTACATCTTATAGTCGATACCAACTCCGGGGAAATAAATACAGATAATACAAAATTTTCTACAGCTGTGATACTTTTTTGACATTTAACACCTTTTGTCTTCAGTCACCGTGACCACGCACGCTGTAAAGCACGCGAAACGTCGGTTAAATTTAAAACTATGTTTAAATAATTATTAGTTTACAATAATCCGTTAAAAAAGTGTTTTTCTTTAAATAAGAACAAAGCCATTAGAGATAGTGAATTAGTGCTAAGACACAACAGTGGTATGTCTAATAGAACACAGGAACAGAGTGTCTTCCTATTGGATATTTTCTTGTGTTAAATATGTTTTTTAGTAAAATAGGTTTGACTTAAATTATCTTTTAGTCTTAATTTGAAAAGATCTAGATATAGATCGAAATGTTTCATGTCTCAGTGAAGACACATGTATTAAAAATAATTATATATTATATGATAATACTATTTATTTATGAATTAGAACAAAAAGCTGCAAATTTTGAAATTACTATATACATTGTAACATTAAAAACTATATGATAATTAAAATTCAGCTACTAAATATACTTTATAGAATATATAATTTTAGGTGAAAATTAGAACTTCACTCGTAAATTGAAAATAGTAGATAGAGAAAATAAGAGATGAAATACCTCGTACTTCTATTCATACAGTCCGAGATCCGGTTGCAGGATTAGTTCGCTCATCAGTTATTTGCTAATTACTTAAGAGAATGTACATATCATATAAAAGGTGTTGCGAAGAAGTGTGGTAAAATCTTTATGTGAATTGCCGTCACGTAGACGATATTTTAATTAAATAACAAGTGAACGAAATGCTTTCCCAGAAATCAATTCATAATAATTTCACTTTAAATACTAGCGGCTAAATTTTGATATCAAATCAAATCAAAATTTATTTATTCAGTTTAGATGCGACTCAACGCATGCTTATGAATGTCAAAAACGTTTACAAAATTCGCGTAAGAGCAAAACTACGCCATCCGTTCGCAAGACTACCAGGAGGTCTTGTTCTGAGAAGAACGGGCAAGAACGGGCATAGGCACCATCATATACATAAAAATTGTTTTTAGCAAATAACCGATGAGCGAAGTATATGCAGCCGTATCTTAGACTAATATCTTGAATATCTGGAAAATGCTTCCTGTATGGCCGAGCGTTATAATCTATCAGACGCTTTTAAGACGAGGGACGTTCAACACGTCTCGCAACCTTACCGTTTTGTTTGTGTTTGGGTTTTTTGTGACCTGCATTTTCGGAGGCTGTTTGTTGAAAAGCTTTATAGGTAAATTTTCATTTTAAATACGATTTCTGGTTAAGACAAATGGGTCTCTACTTTCATTATTGTCATCTGTCTGACACTTATTGGGTTAATCATTGAAATTTTTAAAATGTTTATTTTTTTTATTTTTTTTTGTGGTTGATTAAGTTACTATAGATAAAGTCGAGTAATGGGGAACTGTGGATTTTTTGATATATACTCTACTGACTTCCGGTTTAATCTATTGAGAAAAATATTTTTTTTATAACATAAAATGTGATTTCAAAAATTAAAAAAAAATCTAGTATCTTCTTAACACTTGAAAGAATTGAGACCTGAAGAAAAAAAAGTTTATTCACCATTTTTCGAAAAGTTATTCAAATGTTAACTAACAAATTTTTTCCCAATCTCCATTGGCGTAAACAATGGGATGAAAGGTATAAATAATTGGCCTATAAATCTAAAACATGTACTTTATAAGATGCTGCGGTTAATTTTCATTAAACTTTGTTAATTTGTTAATTAAGATTTTTTATAACCATTAAAAAATTTAATAAATTTAATTTTTCAATAATTAACAAATTATGATGTTTTATAACTATTGAAAAATAAAAAAATATTTTAGACTATACATAATTCTTAAGGTCTACCAGAATCGTTAATTTACTAGGCTATCGCTTATCTATCGTTTACTATTGATACATTTTGTAATTCAGATGTCTTCTTATTTTCCTTGGTTTTTAGGCATCCGACCGGGAATCAAACCCGATACCCCTCATCTAACGGACACTTAAAAAACCGCTAGGCTATGAGACCCTTAAACCTAACCTAATGTAATTCACTGTGAAGTGAGACAGTATCATTTACATAATGCATGTAATATTATCAGTTCTATATTCTTTTTAAGGGGTCCAAATCCATGCGCCTTCTTAACATAATATCTTAAAGCCAAAATTTTGTACCATCTTTTATTCACTTCACAAATCATGTCTTAAATAATTTATAATAATAATAATAATATTTATTTGCAAGAATATGATACAATAATGTGTTGGTGGTACAATCTAATGTTCGCATATTCTTATACACATACCTACAATGGCGTGCAAATTTGTCTTAAATTGAATTTTACATAGATATTACATATGAGTCATAACATAGTCAATCCTTGTAATATATGGGATTAAAGAGTAAACACCACGTTATTGCATGATATTGTATAATTGCTTTTGCCCAATAATGAAAATATGTAGAAAGAAACATGTACAGAACAAAAAAATATGTGGTAGAATACAGTATTTATTTATTGAGCTATCGAAGACAAACATGACAACTTATATTTCACTAGCAGACTCGGCCAAGCGTTGCTGTGGCTAAGGTTTTTGTTATATTACATAGTAGTAAGCTATTCAAGGGAAACTGTAGGAGAACTGATGTGAAAGGTAGTCAGCTTATATGAAACGTTGGTACTTTTAACACAGCGCCATCTGTTAGAATTGTATCAAATAATAAACAAATAATTTGCAATAAAATAAAATTGCTACTTTAAGCTAAGTTGGACCAGACTGCCCACGCTGTGCCAATTTAATTTAAAATCGGTTAAGTAATTTAGGAGTCCATCGCGGAAAAACATCGTGATAGGAGATTTATATATATACGCCGCGCCAGCTGTATTCTCATATCCAGGAACTGCAATACGTTGTCAGTATTTTTTGTATCAAACGTATTTCTTGGTTACAGGTTGACCGTATCGATACCCCCTAAGTATAATGAGTCAACTGACATTTTAGTCATTTTGCAGGAGAGCCATTTTAAGGCAAATCGTTTATATTTTTGTGAAATCAAACTAATTCAGAATAAATTTAATGTTTTTTTAATAAAGATTGTAAGCTCTTCCTGTGGTATACCATGATTTTGCTGATTTTTGTTTTTAAATGATATTTTATGTACCTACATGACTTAGTATACACGGGCGGGACTCAATAGTAAAATGGTTTAACTACCAGTTATATTCATGTACGTTGTACATCAAAATCCATAGTTTACACCAACGTATTATGGAATATAATTATCATTTGATTAATATCATCTTACTTTTGGTTATTTTCGGAGTTTTTCGTCTCACTTAACAATAAAATATTGAAATTACATCTCTTGACTCATTATACTAGGAAAGTACTTAGCTATTTTAGAATTTTAAACCTCAACGTATACTGGACTAATATAATTAATCGCGGCTTTTTAATTACTAATTTTATTTCTAATACCTTACGAAATTAAAAAACACTTAGGAAGAAGTAGACTTATTAACAAAAACAACGCATTTTTAAGAATCATAATGTATTTTAGTTATAATTAAATATTCTTTTTCTTAATATTATTTAGCCTTACTAAATACCAGTTTAACAATTTAACTGAAACAAATTATAAATGTAGTATCAAACATCAATAAAAATAATAGGAACTAAAAATGGTAACTTACGTTAAAGAATATTATTAAAAATAATATAAATGTATGACAAAAATATATAAAAAGTTTAGGACTCTATAAGGAAAGCTTTAAACCTTATGTTTTATCAAAACAAATTAAAATATTAAAGATGTAACGAATCAAAAATCAGTCTGAATCACTGTCATCTGCTCCATTAGAGTTTTTTGAAATCAAATTATTAAAAAAACATATGATACTCCTTAGGAATCACCAGTGTCTTACAAAGATCCACGAAGTGTTCCTACTTATTTTGGTCAATAGGAATGGGTCTGATAAACTAAAGAAATATTATCTATGTTAATATTCAACTCTCTTCGATTTCGTGTAGCTTTAGGTTTTTTTACATAATCTATCCACTTGTAAGCATCATCTTTGTAACTCGTTTTATAAAATATCCTAAATGGATTTTCTGATTTAACTACTACTTCCGTGACTTTGTTTCAAGGCATTTTAGATCCATCATTAGTAGTTGTCTAGTTGTTTATAAGTCTTAACTTGATTTAGTCTTTTATTAAACACTTCAATAACTTTGTATGGTTTCGTCGGATTTGGCAAATCTAAAAGCTGTATAGCATTGATCAGGCGTATAAAGCATTTTATCTTTTGTCTGTCTTTCAATGAAAGCGTGTACACTGTCGCCTTCATTTTGAGTATGACCTACTATTAGAAAGCGATGGCTAATATCTATACTGAACAGCGAACTAGCTAACAGATACTATTTTGGCCTCCTCAGTTGTCTGGCCGAAACCGGTAATCTTTGACACCTTTACCCACCGTATCTTCTATAAACTTAAAAATGCAGCTAGAAATTTCATTTGGACCTCTCTTTGCTGTCTGTTGATGCCATTAAAAACAATAACCTTGTCGAGATCCAGATCGAGTCCCAAACTGAATATCGTGAGAAGAAAAGTTTCCGTTTGTAATAAAAAGTACTAACGTTCCCGTAAGGTACATTAAGACACTTTTGATGATCAAATGCTGCTGTAAGGATTTCATTATTTTGTATTTTTTGCGGGGAACATCACTTCAGATGTTATTAAATACAAGAAAAAGAAGCCTAACGATTAAATCGTTGTATTTTTTAGATAAGAATTATTACAAACAGTTTCGGGAATTGCGAGCTTTTTAATTGTTTAATATTTTTTCTTTTTTTAATATATAATATAGAACGAAGCCTGTACTCTTGATGAGCTAAAGTATTTCTGTCAATTTAGTCCTCTGTATTGTTTGCATAATGTATAAAATGGTAATGTACCTATATAATTAGTTTGTTGACAGTTGTATTATCTGTACTTTTTACATAATAAGCGATTAAACCTAGATTGTGTTCTTTGGTTCAAATGAGAGGACTTAAAAGG
The DNA here is from genome assembly GCA_028984075.1 of Pieris mannii. NCBI lineage: Eukaryota > Metazoa > Arthropoda > Insecta > Lepidoptera > Pieridae > Pieris > Pieris mannii. The sequence goes on along the minus strand of CM054777.1, from coordinate 12,880,973 downwards.
TTGCCTGGAAGAGATCGCTTGTTAGCGATAAGGCCGCCCGTTGCATCCCTTTTAATTTTTATGTATTGTTTTATTTTTGTTTCTTTGCAACGAAGTGTAAATAAATAAATAAATAAATAAACGCTGATTCTTTATCTTTTGTTTTCTAGCTTTCTCTTTCTCTTTTAAATGCTCTTCATGTTTTTATTTATCTGTCTGGGTAACTTGCTTGTTAATTTCATAAATATGACATTGTTCACAAACATCTTTATTGGGTTTATGAAAACATACATGAAAATATTTGTATTAATTATATCTCGATACTGTCTCACGGTAGTCGCTTTAGAAGAGTATTTATTAGACTCAAACCATTCGTTATATTACTTAAACATTTTTGGGAAGGATAACAAGCCCTCCAGATATTTTTTACTTGATTTTTGCGAATGTAATGTGACTCTACGGGAGAAAATGGTTGAACGTGATCCATAACACTGCGAACGATATGGTCATTCATAATCTTTGGATGATTAATATGTCTACCACGCTGATCAGTTTTAATAAACCAATTTCCTTTATCGGATTTTTCTAAAGTTGTATAAAAAAAATTGAAACTAAAGGGTAAGGGTTCCCAAGAACCTAGTTTTGCAAACCGATATTTTTGTAGTTTCAATATTATCTCCTTGACTGCTTGGAAGGAACTTATGAAAGAAACATATTAACTTAAATTGCATGCGCCCTGGCTGTAATTTTAGTTTTAAGATTAAGTTATTTTTTTTTAAAGAACTATAGTAACCGAGATAATTTCACGTATACTAAATCAATTTCAATCATTCCATTTTCAACCGTGGTGGAAGGTAGTCCATAGCCGTGTTAAAAGTATTATTAGCCGTGTTATAAGTGTTATTATTCAATTTTTAACAATAGTGTTAGCTTTTATAAGTCAAATTTGAAGTAATACAGAATACGTAAAATCAGTGAAGTGAATAATAGTGAATCTAATCAAGCTATGAAGTGCCATGGCTGTAATAACGTATTAAATGTCGATCATTTTTTAAAGTGTAATAATTGCAAACGCAAGTTTTGTTATGAATGCCTTGATGTTGCTGCCGGGTCGACTAAGCAGCTCAGTGCTGAGCAATTGGCATCACTTAATTGTCCTCTGTGTCAGAATGTAACTCGGCGTAAAAACAATGACGATAATACTCCTGTCCGGCGGGGTCGCAATAACCAATCACCAAGCGCCTCCTCATATATAACGACGTGTAAAGAGCCGGAGTGTGATTTTGCTACGAAAACTTCTGCAGGCGCTGACTTTTCTAAGCAGCCGGTTACGTTGGACAGTATTAGCAAACTTATAGACTTGAAACTGTCCCCTGACTCATCGTTTATGCTAAATCTACGGTCCGCGCTTAGAAAGGACTTGAAGGACATGGTGACCGACGAGGTTAGCCGAGCTGTTGAGTTGGTAAAGGCTGACTTCACGACGACAACGGATTTTATCATCTTAGAACAAAATGATTTGAAGTCAAATATTGCAGACAAAGACAATCGAATCAGGGTACTCGAGACTGAACTTACGAAATCTCAAAACACGTTATCAAAACTCCAGAGTCGTTTATTTACAGTTGAAAAGATTTCACGTGACTTAAACCTCGAGATTCACGAGGTACCCGAAAGCAAGACTGAGAATCTGATGGAGTTATTCAAAAAACTCTGTGAGTGTTTAAATGTTGTGGTATCTGAGAGTGATGTTAAAGCATGTCGTCGTGTAGCTAAGATGGACTCAAACTCCAAAAGGCCGCGAAACATACTAGTTACCCTCTCAACGCAGCGTCAGCGTGATACACTCTTGTCTGCGTTGACTCGCTTCAATAAGTCCCACCCTGACACCAAACTATCTACTACCGATATTGGTATTGGCGGCTCGTCGTCGAGCAGGATATACTTGTCTGAACATTTGTCTCCTGAAGCTAAAGAGTTACACCGTGCGGCACGTAAATTTTCTACTGACAAGAACTACAGGTTTGTTTGGGTGCGATTTGGCCAAATTTATGTTCGTAAGGATGAATCAAGCCCGGCCATTCTAATTAAAAGTCATGATTCCTTCACTAAATTGTCTTAATTGTTATTACTACTACTAATTTGTTTGTTTATCATTGCTTAGTAAGTTACTTGATCAATTTTTGTTTTTATATACTGAATCACACGTTATTTCCACAATGATTAATATATTTTATCAAAATGTAAACAGAATTCGTAGCAAGTTAACTCAATTTTCTTTAAATCTGTTAAATTCTAACTTCGATATTATATGCTTGACGGAAACGAACTTAAATATGAGTGTTTTCGATGGCGAAGTTGTTGACGCCCGTTACAATCTCTTCAGACGAGATCGTGCGGATTCCTCCTGTGCTAAAACCGAGGGAGGTGGAGTTTTACTCGCCGTCCATAAAAAATACCAGGTCATCCGTCAAGCATCGTGGGATTGTGATATGGAGGATGTCTGGGTTACTCTTATTCCTGAAGCACGTGACACTTCTCGCATAAATTTATGTGTTTGCTATTTGCCTCCTGATATTAGAATTAACAAGCTTGAACTCTTTTATAGCCATTGCCAAAATTTACTTCTTAATCGTTTCCCTTTGGATAATTTCTTATTAATTGGTGATTTTAACACACCTGATTACTCTGATTCGATTAATCCCTCTCTGTCAATTTCCCCTAACCCGAGTAAGAAGCTCCTTCTACTAAATGAATTAATGTCACTGTGTAATCTAAAACAGCATAACTTTATCACAAATGCAAACGCTCGCTTGTTGGATTTGGTGCTTTCTAATATAGATTGTATAAGTGTCAATGAAACACTTGCATTAAGTTTGTTAGATAAAAATCATCCCGCAATTTTGATTACTCTTTCTCCGATTCAGATTTCTAAAGGGCTTCAACGCGCTAACATTAAACGGCTTAATTTTGCTAAATGTAATTTTGAAAACATTAAATCTGAACTCCAGTCTGTGAACTGGTCCGAAATCTTATCGTCCCCTTGTATTGATGAGTGCACCGAAGCTTTTTATGAGCTTTTATTTGAAATAATATCAAGAAATACACCAAGTTGTTGTAGCAAATTCTCATCTTATCCAGTCTGGTACAGCAAATCCTTAATTAAATGTAATAAAGAAAAAAACTTATATCATAAACGGTTTAAGAGGTTTGGGAATCCCCGCGATTACGACGTTTTCTCTTTGCTGAGGGAGAGATGCAAATTTCTTACCAAGATTTGTTACGACAAGTATATCGCATCCATCGAGGACTCGTTGGCCAAGGACATAAAATCATTTTGGAGATTTGTGAATAATCGTAAAGGCCATATTTCAGTGCCTCACACCATGACACTTGAAAATACTTCTGAGACAGACGGTCAGGGGATATGTGACCTTTTTTCGCGATACTTTGGTTCAGTTTTTGACGATAAAACTAATAAAACTATATACACTGACCAATCTGGTGCTGTAAATAACACGTATTTTAATATATTATCTGGCTTTTCTATTACGGTAACAGATATCAAACGTAAAATAGATAGTTTGGATATTAACAAAGGGGCGGGTCCTGACCTTCTGCCTCCTATTTTCATAAAAAGTTGCGGAAAGGAGTTGTCCATTCCATTATGTGTTCTCTTTAATAAATCGTTAACTAGTGGTGTGTTTCCTAAGCGCTGGAAAACTGCCCACATAATACCTATTTATAAAAGTGGTGATAAGTCCAATTGTAAAAACTATAGACCGATAAGTATTTTATCTTGCGCTGCTAAATTATTTGAGTCAGTGATGTATACTCATCTGTTCAGTCATTTTAAGCCTGTTCTTTCAGACAAGCAACATGGTTTTGTTAGAAACAGGTCTACGGTCACTAACCTTCTGGAATACAAAAACTATCTCTGTCAAGTGTTTGCCACAGGTGGCCAAGTTGACTCTGTTTACACTGACTTCTCTAAGGCTTTTGACAAAGTAAATCACCATCTGCTCTGTCATAAGTTAGCGTCACATGGTATCCACGGCAGTTTATATAGATGGATCTGCTCATACCTAGACTCTAGAACTCAGTTGGTTGCGTTAAAGGGCTTCATCTCTGCACCTATCGCAGTTACATCGGGAGTACCTCAGGGATCCCACTTAGGGCCATTATTCTTCGTAGTTTTTATTAATGACCTTATTCAACAACTGTCCTGCAATTGTCTCTTATATGCAGATGACTTAAAAATATTTACTTCTATTACTAATTTAGATGACTGCTTAACATTACAGCGTGATATCAATACCGTATCACTATGGTGCAAGACGAACTACATGTATTTAAATATAGACAAGTGTTTTGTCATATCGTTTACTAATAAACGAAACAAAATCGTATGGAACTACGTCATAGATGGTCAATTAGTTAACAGATCAGATGTTGCAAAAGACCTAGGTATCCTGTTCGATGACAAGCTTTCATTCCGTGCCCACTATAGTCACATCACGTCTAAAGCAAACCATCTACTGGGTTTTATTCTTAGATCCACAAAAGGTTTTAAAAATCCTCGTAGCACCTTGTACTTATACTTCAGCCTCGTAAGAAGTATATTAGAATACGGTAGTCCAATATGGTCGCCGAATTATAAGGTGCACATTGACGATATTGAACGAATTCAGAGGAAATTTCTCAGAATTTTATGTTATCGTATAAAACCTGGCCGGTCTAACTTAAATTATTGCGATAGACTCCTGAAATTTAAAGTTCAACCATTAGAATCCAGACGCATAGTCTTCGACTTAGTTTACCTTTACAAAATCACCCACTCCATTATAGACTCTCCCGAACTACTAGCTCACATTAGCCTTAACATTAGATTTAGTGCCCGTAGAGCTAACGAAGTCAATTTATTTTCCCTTCAAACTTATAAGAATAACATCTCTTTTTACAACCCTTTGACCAGGATGGCTCGTCAATATAACGAGATGGCAAAGAGCAACCACTTACTTGTGGACATATTCTGTCGCAACATCAATAAATTCATTAGTGTCGTTAAAGACATCCTCCATCGTAGGTTAAGTGCTGACCCTTGTGGTCCTGTTTAACGTTACGTTAAATTGGAGTCGAGGAACTTATTATTATTATTATTATTGTTTTTTTTTTACTATGTTACCTTTGTTAGTTATGAGCCTTTTATTGATGTAACATTAATTTTGCAGTGTGCACATGGTTTTACATTAGAATCCTGTTCATAACTATTAGTTTTAAGTTTATTTTTGTAAAGATTATAATGTGTTTTGTGCACCAAATAAATAAAAATAAAAAATAAAATAAAATTTCAACGTCTGTTAAAATCGTACATCGTATACTGAGCCAAAATAAACTTGTATCAATGCGTCCCTTCTCACGCCCCGCGAACACTGGTACAATGTTATTTGGCTCAGTATACAATGTACGATTTTAACAGGAGTTGAAATTGATTTAGTATATGTGAAATTATCTCGGTAACTATAGTTCTTTTAAAAAAATTAACACTAACGTGAAGATCATAGTTAATTACCTATGTACGTTTATGTAAAAATAACAAAATACCTAAATTTGTTAGATGAATGCTTAGGAGGTATCGGTATGATGACTCCAGAAACCGCTTTGAACTCCCAAGGGTATGTTGTGTCCTTTTCTTAGACTTTATAATTATATACACACTTTAATGTGCATAAAAATTAACAAGAAAATAAATAAAAAATAATTTCCAAAAAGAAAAGAGTGTGATACTTATAAATAATACAAAATAGTGATGAATTACGTAATATGTATTAAAGGCCGGCAACGCACTCGCATGGGTGGTATCATTTATTATAAGGTGAGCCTCCTGCCCGTTTTTTGTTAAAAATCTCAAAGCCCACAAAGGAGCCCCAATAAAATTGTCGACTTCTTCAGTCGAGTTTTCTAATAAATAAGTTATTATGAAACAAAGTACATAGATATTATTTTATTTATTTTATTGTAGGGGCCTCGCTGTATAATGGTAAACGACTAATAACCTATATCTATAATATCCGTCAATATAAGTCATATGTTTTAAGAGTGCTAACTTCTACGTGGGTAACACTAAAATGTTTTAAATTTGGGTTAAAAATATTATTAATGAAAACTTTTTTGAATTTCGTCGTCCGTGCGTCGGGTTGTCTCTCTCCCTAAAATATGGTCGATGCGTCATACTCGTGAACGGGTGCTACTTGTGGTACGTACTTGAATTCGTGTATGCGGTGATATTAGTTATTTCTACTATGTATTTGCGTGTTGTTTCCACGAGTATGTAAGTGCGTGGTCCTATTTCACCATAATTAATTTGGTATTAATTTACTTCTTCCAAAATGGTAAATTACGAAATTAATAAATAATAAAAGAAAATCAAGGTAGGTTGGGTTGGGTAACCTTCCCTCTTTAGTGGAATTTTATTCACATGTTACTAATATGGATTTTCATTTGAAATATAAATAATTACATAATCAGTATCAAATAAAACGAGTGAATACTCGTTTCATTTGATACTGATCTGCTATCCTAAATAAACACTACCAATTCACGACCAGCCCTCTATTTATATGTTGTGTGTAGATTAATTTTATAAACTTAAATAATAATTCAACTGTTTACAGGATGTTCAAAAATTCATCGCCCAACAAAAAGCTGACATTATACCTGGAGTCACGGGACTACGTGGTGGATAACGGGAGGGCCGATAAAATACAGGGTGTTCTACACGTGGAGTCGGGCGAATTGAAAAACATGAAGCTACTCGGACAAGTTACGGTGATCTTTAGGTAATTTTATTGAGAGATAAAGGTTTACGCAGTTAGGTCTATATTAAAGACCTCTGGGTCTGTAACTTACAGACCCAGAGCTAACTTCAGTGTAAACACATTCGGAAAACATATTGATAGGGAGGAGAATTTCTATCCAGCGAGCATTCTCGTGAGATTCTATTCTCAGGAAAAAATCATTAGGGCCAAGTCTGCAGAAGAGTTTTATTCGAGTTTCGTGACTTATTGCAAAAAATTAGCTAATAAATGTTATGTTAATAATCAACAGATACGGTCGCGACGCCAAAGAAGTAATGGGAGGCAAATCCTGCAATGAAGCAATAGTGAGTCTCACTCAGATCTGGCCTCCGTATTGCAATCATGTTAAGCAACCGATCTCAGCATTTCAGGTAATTGCTGTCCTGCTTAGAAGTAATAAAAAAATAACCCCGAATTGTTGGTAGTTCAGTTGAATAACAATCACAGTTCTTTTTGGCACACTCCTTTACACTTTTGACGTTTTTGTATTAACACAAAAGTGTAAAATACAATGTGCAAAGGGTGTACAAAATCAGATTGAAATTTTACATAAAAAAGATTCAAAGACATTTTTGTCCGGTCAAATTTGAACCAGGGAAGTTTTTAAGTGTCAGGAATTAACGTGAGTTAAAAAAATCATAGGTAGTACGAAAATAAGTATTTTTTATCGCTTAGCAAATTTTATCTTTAATTGTTTAAATATAGTTAAAATTCTGCTGGTCGTATTAACGTTATATTTAAATAGTCAAAGAAATAACTCCAATCTTTACTGAAGAGTAAAAATAATATACAATGGATCAATTTAAACGGAGCTCTAAAGATTTTTAACTCTTCTTTTACGTAAAATATCAAAAGAAATCGTAGCGTATTTATAGCGTATAGCGTAACAAGTACAGAATCGAAATGTTTATACATTGACATCGATTGGTAAATCGTTATGTATTGAAAAGCAATGAAAAATGACGACTCAATTTTCCCAAATAGAGTCAATTTCCCCTTTTAGCAACCAAACAACAAAGTATTTTCGCAACCGAATAAAAGTTTGTTACCTTAACCATCGGTCTACGCCACCATTAAAAGTTGAATTCTCGTATGGAATTACATACGAGATACTTTGTTTGATGGATACTTTGATCGGATTGGAATGCGATCTGATGGAAGTTTTTCATGCAACAACTCAATTTCTTCATTAGATATTGGAAAATATATCCCTGAAACAGCATCCATACTCGTTCATTTCATCCAGATTTGTTTTCTACATCTTTAATTTAGAATTTTGAAACAAATAAATTTCAATCATTTAAATAATGCCCAAAAATAATACAGAATTTTTTGTTTCGTGCGGGGTAAATGTTTTCATAATCCGTTATTAAATAATAATATAAAAAAAACTTTAATTAATACTGGTTTATAAAGCGATGTTTAAAGTCATTTGAACATAATTAAATGAAGAGCAGGTCATCTGGCGGCAGTATCGCTTTAGAGCGATCTCTTTCAGATAACCATTGTGAGAAAGAATGTGTTAAATTAGATAAGGTAAGTGCAAAAATGATTTATACAAATAATTATTAAAACAAAACTCAACAGTAACATAAAAACTAAACTAAAAAAGGGGTACATGAAAAATAAAAAGTGAACATAAATCATGATAATTTTGTATCGCTTTCGCTAGTTAGTACGAAAGTAAGGGACCCGATGTGAAAATTTAAAAGAAGATAGAGAAAGATCTAGACGAATAGGGGCGGGAAGTGAATTCCATAGCCTTACTGCAGAGACCTTAAAGATTTCGCCAAGACAGAAGGTAAGGTTGGTATATTACATATTTGGTCCGTTTTAGCTCTAGCTCCCTCCAGAAGCACAGTCTCCTGGGCACTTCACAGGCTTTATGGAGCGACCTCACAGTTCCGAGAATTTTTTTGGTGGTTGTTTAGCCACGGCCTCGAATTACAGGACTACGTGGGTGACTGATTCCTCTGCGCTGAAACAGCCTCTGCACATGGGGCTGTCCGTCGCGCCTAGGCCAAAAAGAAGTTCATTAAAGAGACAATAGCCCGTAATTGTCCCTATCATTGTTTTGATATTGGTTCTATTTAAGCTTAGAAGTCGCCATGTCAGTTGCGGATTCACTGTTGGCAGAGCCATTTTGGACTGTTTGCAGTCCGCACTTCCCGACCATCGTTGATGCAGGAGAGTATACACCCCAAAGATCTTTCGTTTTTTTAGCTGTTTAAATATTTTTATAACATCACTAGCAAACCTGGCGAACTCCGTTTCGCCACCAGATGGCTTTATTTTTTGTAACATTTCGTTTGGTGATTTAAAGAAAAAGAATTTTTTTTTGTTTTATATTTGAAAAGGAAAATTATATTTCATTTCACAACAGTAATGAATTCATTTCGATTACAAAAATCAAGTGTTATTTAGTTGAACTTCTCTAAATAAATGAAAGTGAATCCAAAGTAAATACTGAATCGAAGCGTTAAGGTGTTTGCCCAATATCCCGTAGCATACCATGACCGTGCTAGGAACGTATCCAGCACGGAAAGCTACGGTACGTTTACAACCCGTATGTAACCCGTATATAATCTGTATGATGCCCGTATGTGACACGGCAGAAATCTTTTCAATACACTCGTAAAGCATCGGTTCGTTCTCGTACAAATATTAGTGTTGCGTAGACGCATTAATGTGGTGAAATATTTAAATAGTTATGGCTATAAGGAAACTGGGACAAATGCAAAAAAATTGTACAGTAACAAATAGGAAACAAAGATGAACTATAAGGATTAGTTCATGTTGTTCATTATATTTAAAAGGTAAATTTGTAATTGAGTAAAAAGCAGTATCTTGATTGATTATTTTAATAAAGAATGGTAGCAAGTCTAGTTTGTATTACTTTCGACTTACTTAACATTTGTTTTGCAAATTAACCTAAAAATTAACTGTGATCATAATATTTTAACTTAAGTAATCCAAGTCATACAAATTAAAAAAATAACATTACAAAGTTCAGTTCTTATAAAGATCAGGTAGTTTGTATTATTTTAGAATAAGAATTTACTACTTATATATTTTTTGGTAAATCAACCCAGATAAAAATTTAATTGTCAACATAACACTATAACTTCAGTAATCTTAGCTCTTTTGCACATTATTAAACAAAATTATGTTCAGTGTTGACTTACTTAACATTTTTTTGCAAATCAACTTAAAAATTAACTGTGATCATAGTATTTTACCTTTAATAATCCAAGTCATATAAATTAAAAAAATAACATTACAAAGTTCAGTTCTTATAAAGATCAGGTAGTTTGTATTATTTTAGAATAAGAATTTACTACTAATGGTTTTTTCATCGGAAAAATTTCTACAGAAATTTTTGCTGCTCCGATACCAAATAGGAAAAATAAACGTCAAAAGCGGCTTTTACCCGAGACAACTGATGAAGAAAACATCACACTGTTGAACACTGATCAATATATTGTAACAGCACGTTCTGATGAAAATACTTCAACCTCCACTGATTCTATTAAGTTGCCCTCGATGCATAAGCGCCAAATAATTATGTCATCTGATGATGATGAGGATATTTTCACTTCTCCAAAAAAGGTTAAAACTATTTCTGATAATAATTTACTTTCACAAACTGAACGTCCTGCTCTAGTGATACAACCTTAACTGGCTCACCAACTACAGTTTGTGATAAGAAGTTTTCAAAACTAAAAAAGAAAACGATCTTGTTATCTGGACATCAGACTGGGGCTTAGCATTTTTCTTGTACCCTACGCTGGTATGTAAGGTAATTTGATATTGAGAAGCCCCAAAGTGGACAGCTTGAATTTCTTCGTGCATTTTGCATGTATAATTTTCGGAGAAGTCGCAGTGCAGTACAACTTCATTCGATTGCAGGCTATCTTTCAAATTTTTATAACAATTGTATTGGTGCCTAATGTTGAAAATATGTACTTTGTGATTAAGTCTGTTACGTTTCCATCTTGTATTTGTTTTATCACTCTCTTCGATGTCTTAATTTCTTTGTCTTTCTGGTACTCAATTTTTTTACAACCCATTCCAACCACGTCACATTTTCTTGTTCTTTAGGTTCGGTAAAGTCATATATAATTTAAAAGCAAAATAATAATGATTAAGGCATTAACTTGTATGTTATGGACCTCTAACAGCACCAATTCTCGTAATATACAAAAAACTAACTTTTAAAAAAACTTAAGAACTATAACACTTGTCATAACACTATATGTGGTTTAAAATGATCATAAAGGTGCCCTCAATCAGCTCAGAAAATATCTAAATCGTTCTACCAAACAAACTGTATAATATATTGAAACATCCGAATGAAAAAGTTAAAGTATCAAAAGGTACGGAATAACATATTAACTTATAAAAGGTTTAATTATGTGTATTTTCTCCGCACAATTCAATAAAACACGTTACAGACCGCTAACCAGAACTCCAGCAAAACGGCCGTCGTGCAGAACTAGCGCCATGTACAAGACGTTTTATGATTTTAGTGTTTCCAGGTAAAAACTTATTTTTCTACTAAATAACAATAAACAAAGATGAATAACAAATATGAAAGAAACTAGGGACGGCTTTAAAAATGATATTTAAAACAGTTTGTAATAGAGAGACCTGATTTATTGTTTAAAGTATTAAAATGTATGTAGTATTTTACAAATAACTAAAAATATTTACGGTATAAAATCACTCACCTATATTTTTTTCCCATTCACACAAAGCTGAACACGGACGAGTAGGACACGCGTACTTGTATGAAGAAAACTAAACGTATGCTGATGATTTGATTTTTATTTAATTGATTTATTGGAAAAAATATTATTTATTTCTTTTAGTTTGTTGATAATGAAATTTTGTAAACATAATTAAAAAAAAATATGAAAAAAGTTATGTTTTGAGCGATTATTGTAACAGGACGTCAAAAATGTACAATTTTTTGCATTTCAACCAACTAACGATTGAACAACTGGCAATTATTGCTTTAATTTTGGATGAAGAGGATGAGGAATGGGTTTGTAACGGCCATACTACCCGCTCAGTCACCGTTTAGCCGCCTGCGCGCAGCGGTGTAACAACGGCGCGTGCCATGCACGTAGCGTGTCCGCACCGGCAAAATATTCCCTCCGTCGAATAGTTGACGGCCCGTGCATGGCACGCTACGGTGTCGGCCGGTGACGGAACGGTCTAGTGGACACAGTCTCATACTTCTCAATACAAAGAATAGTTTTTTGTCTGAAACGGTCCTAGTACGGTTATGGTATGCTACGGGATAGTGGGCAGACACCTTTATACGTGTCCGCAAATTATCCGTTTCATTGAAGTGCTCTTTGGTAAACCACATTTTTTGTTTTTTGGTCTGATCCATCGCGATGATCACTTCCATCGAACAATGGTTTCAGTGGCTGTGGTGGTGTAAGTAATGGATCCAGTTTGACTTTTCCACTTGCGCAGCACAATCCAGCCGTTTCTCTTTTGAACTTTAACGCATTGCAATATCGGCATATAGTCGTCATTGGTCCAATATCTAAATTTTCATCATCACTGTAGTTCGTAGTGGGATCATATTGGAATGCCAAGCGATTGTATGATGCCAATGATCTTCGTGTGCTCACGCATTGTCTCAATCGGGCATTTTCTCTTATTACATTTTGTCTTTCTTCACTTAAGTTCTGTGAATACAATTGTTGCTGGCTTGCATGTCTTGTGCGCCGATGTTCGCACGTCGTCCTCAAGGCATTTTGGACTATGGACAGAGTGGTGAATTTAACCTCAAATGCACGATCCACATAATTTACAAAGTTCAACTTACCACCTTAAAGATAAATGCCTGCTGTTGAAATTGAATAAAAATTTGCACAGTACACGTTATGGGATTTTCTATATTTTTATAACTCACAACCCACAACCCATTTTTATCTTTGTTAAATTTGTATATTTCTTCACAAACAACAGTGATTAAATTATATTCTTATACAAACGCTCAAGGAAAAAAATACATGCTCACTCGTCTTAAAACTCTGTTCTGAGTGACGTCTGTTTTATTCTTTTTCTTAGTGTCCTGTATTTAGATTACTTAAAATATTGATTGTTGGCGCACCTCCATTCTTAATGCCCACACGCTCCCTGGGGCTGATTGCGGTTCCGATCACCAACTCGTTTTCGCAAAGATGAGCTTGAAGCTCAAAGCCACTCGATCCTCCAAGATGACAAGACGGATTAAAGTAGCAGATAACGAGAAATTCACTACATCCATTGAACGGAATTGGTAAGATTGGAAAGTTGTGAACCGCGTTGAAGCAACACCAGACACGCTATGGAATAAGGCTAAACAACTCATCCAAAATGCAGTCACTGAGTCTAATCCGAGATCAGAAACACGCAAACGTCAACACTGGATGACCGACAGTACCCTTGCCATTATAGAAGAGAGACGCCTAAAGAAAGCCGCAGGAGCAGACATAAGAGAGTTGAATCAACTGTCTGCTAACATACAAGCTGCAGGCGAGACCACAATTCCCACCTTCGTAGCATTTGTGACGAACTTGAAAAACATGCTATGAAACACGAGTCTAGAGACCTTTACCACAAAATTCGTCCTATTACTAAAACTCTACCTGCTAAAACCTGGGCTATCGAGAACGACAAAAATGAAGTGGTAACAGAACTCGAACAAATCTCTGAAACGTGGAGGACCTATTGTCAATCATTGTTCCTGGATCCGCAGTCGCGACTGTCTATAAGCACAGAACCAGAGCCAGAGAATTTGGAACCAGACATCCTTCTGTCCGAAGTAAGAGCTGCCATAAGACACCTGAAAAGCAAAAAAGCAACTGGTAGAGATGCAATTCCTATAGAGACGGCAGTGGCGACCAGATGTTTCATCTCATCTGCAATAAGGTGTGGCAGACAGGAGTTTGGCCTGGATGGACACACACCATATTTACACCCCTGCACAAGAAGGGCTCAACGAGGAAATGTAACAATTACCGCCTCATTGCTCTAATACCACACTCTAGCAAAATATTGCTGCATATCCTCAATGAGCGCTTGAAAACCTATCTCTCTAAGGAGATCGCTCCGGAACAAGCCGGTTTTGTCAGGGAGAAAGGCACTCGGGAACAAATTCTCATTTTACGCCAGATTATAGAGAAGTCAAGATCTTAGAACGCCTTGTCGTCCAGGGGAAGGTGGAAGGCGCTAGACCGCGCGGCAGGTCACCTACACGCTGGACTGATCAGATTAAGTCCGCCGTAGGAGAAACACTGAATCAGTGCAGCAGGATGACCTCCAATAGGCAGCGGTGGCGGGGCGTCGTGAAGCGTCATCTGAAACGTCATGCGAAACATCTGCGCCTTCTACTTCTACTACATAGCGATCACGACCGCTCTGGCAAGAGCGTACCGAATGAGAAGAAGAAAATATTGATCGGTGGAGATTCATGCTATGTATCAGAGATGGCGCTGTATGTGAAAAAAGATTTTTCTGTTGAAATACTTCCTGAATTTTAATAAATAATTGATATAAACCTTACGCAGCCCGAGACCTTTCCAACGAATGCAAAACCGTGGAAATCGGTTCGTGCGTTCTGGAGTTTTAGCGTCAGGAAGGAAAACCCGACTTATTTTTATATAGTAGATTGCAGCTAATGCGGCTAAATATAAACTCACGATTGCATTCTGTTGCAATAATAAAATGGCGGCTGATGGTGAAGAATTTAGAACGCTGGTTGTATTTAGTGGAATGTTAGTAAAAAACTCGAGTGCATCTGCTACTTGGAGGTCGGAAATTACTTTGCCGTTTATGTTCACCTTATATTCAGTATCCTTTCTGGAGGTTTTTCCAGTCTCCTCATTTATAATTTCCCAAGTAGCCTTTATCTTATCAGAGCTGCTGTTTATTTTAAAACTTAAGTGCTCTACTCTTGCTTAATTTTTTTTTAGAATTTCCTAACATGAGTTAAATTGTTAAATTCTTCACTGTCATTATACTGTTTTTCAGCATACTATTCATACAATTTTAGCTTTCTTTTGTGTAGCTCCGGAGTTGCCCAGTCACAAAAGGTAGGTTTCACCGAGACCAAAAAAGTCTTTGGAGTGAACACATTCAAAAAATGTGTTATATAAATTATTAGGGCATTGGTTACTATGCAAAAATGGGATATTAAATATCATATTTTTCCTAAATTTGTCAAACCGATCATCTGTTATAGGAGTTGTGCATATTGTCTTTTTTGGATCTTAACATTTAAGTATTCGAAATTCAAACAATTGAGCAGAGTGGTCAGATGTAAGTTTGTTGATAATACAGTTGACAGAAACTATATTACTATAAATATTGTCAATACATCTTGCCGTGGTGGCTGTAACCCTAGTAGGTACAATAAAATTATTAATTAAATTACATGATTTAAACAGACTAAGCAAATGTTCATTTGAACTACAGTTGTCAAGCAAATTAACATTAAAGTCTGCACTAACGATCATTTTTTTTGCTTTTTGCAATTTGTACAGAGCCTGCTCTAATATTTTTTCTAAGCTATCATATTGAGCTGAAAGAGGGCTATACAAACTAACAATGATAAATTGCTCCAGCTCCACACAAGAAACTTCAATAAGGCGTTCCACAGTGAGACACTATGTCCTTCCTTTCTTTAAATTTTGAATTTTTACTAAGCAATATTAATGAGCCACCGCGTATTGCATTTCCTCTGCAGAACGAACTACCAATCTGATGATTGCAAAAATTTAACATAAGTTCACATGTCTTTAACCAGTTTAAAGTGTTCTGTAATATACAGTATGTCAATATTTTAATTATTTATTATTTAACAAGCAATTTCAAAGCAAGAATTGAGAATATTTATTTGTCACATTACGTTTGCTATTATTAGTAGTTATAATCTCTGATTGTGCTTTAATAACAATAAGTAAACAAAGGTGAAGGTTATAAGATACCAAATCAGTAATTAAAAATTGAGCCTGGAGATTATCCAGGTAGAAGAGATCAGAACTTTTAAATGTTTTAAACTCACTAGCATGTGGAGTTGGTCCCACCGAGAGGGACCTATCTGTGTTGCAATAAGGAGCTGCTGAATTTCTTCCATTCTGGAAGACACCATCTCGGATACGTCCCATAAAGACTTTTTAAGATCCTCTATAATAAGGTGACAGTGAAAAATTCATTGTTCAAGTGCAGGTACTTAAAAGAGTGATTATAAAACTTTAAGTTGAGTTAATTATAAATAATATTATTAATGAAACAGCGATTAATGTATAGTGGGGCGCTAGAACCGTAAGTAATAAAGTTAAAATGGAAATATTATTTTATTTTAGTACAAATTACGAAACACAAGAATACACGCTTGCATTACCCACATTTTTTCTCCATTTATGTTTCTTTTGATTTGAAATGTTAACTATCACTTTATGTAGTGGACAACTAAGTTGACAATTTCTGTATATAATTATCATTTAATTCACGATTATACTATTGAAGTGACATTTCTCAGGAGACACTTATAAAGCGTTTAGGAGACTATGCGTTTCCATTCTACTTGAAAATAAACCAAAAAGCGCCATCTAGCATCCAATTAGAGCCAGCTAAGCAATACTATGGTGCACCTATGGAAACTTCGTATGATGTTCGGGCTTATATGGGTAAGATTAATACTTTGTTTGTTAGAAGTGAAACTTCTTTACGCGCCATCTTTTTCCTGTCGGTCGATTCGAAAAGATTCGAAGCCATTAATAACAAAAATATAGCGGTGATAGAAATATTACAATGATTGAAATTATGTAATAATCTTGTATAAAAAGGTAAAATGAAATAATTGTATTATTTTGATTGTGGTGGGTACCGCGGAACGGTTAACGTTACCTCTGTATATTTTTTTAAATTAAAAATAGAATTAGTGCATAAATAGGTTAAAAAACGGAACACGGGATATTTTAAGTGATAGTTTTACATAATAAATTGTGAACAAATAACACAGTGATTAGTTAGTCGTGATCGAACAATTTTTTCCCATCTGTCTAGAAAACAATAACACCACAAAATGATGACTCGCAAAGCTACAACTAAAGATATTGAAATGAGACTGAAGCAGGCTTTGTTGGAGCAGAAGAAATTGCAGGAACTCAATAATAGATTGCTGCAAGAACGCGAGGATAGTGAATGGGAAATTCAAAATATTGTTAAGAAAAACACTGAACTTAAATGTGAACTATCTGAAATACATATTAAATATTCAGATATTGTGGATCAGTGTGTGCATTTACAGGATATTGTTGACTCTTACAAACAGTGCTATGATACTCATGAGCAGGCTTTGAATCGCATCAGTGACTTGGAATTAAGTTTGTCAGAGGCACATAAAACTGTGCAAATACTTGAAAATAAGGTTGCCATAGAAGCTGATGCCTCTCAGAGCTTGTTCAGTGAGTTAAACAGCTGTGATCCAGGTATTGTAAATGAACAATGTAACAATATTGATAGTGGGTGCAATAAGTCAAACCCAATTGGTTCCTTAATTATAAGTAGGAAAAGAATTAAAAAATATGTCCGGCTTAATAAATTTATTAAAAAAACCAACAAATTAATTAAAAGGAAAAATCATTTGAAACATCACTTATTACTAAGACAACAACATACATTATTAAAACAGAAATGGAAAACTTGTAAAGAAAATGTAATTAAAAGTCAATGTTCATATGAGAACATTAACAAACAATTAAATATTAAAATTAATCAACTGGAGCAATGTATAAATAATATGTGTCATAATCATCATGTTATGTTTAAACAAATTATAGATTACCAAGTATCTGCAAGGCATGACATGATTGATTTATGTAATTATAGTACTGAGAGGTATGCATCTCTCACTAGTAAGCATTGTACTTGTGCTACTGAGCAAAGTAATAAGTTAATTTATAATGACCAAGTTCCTTCACAGTTGAACAGAGATAATTCATCACCAAAGTCCCCCGTGCCAGAGTTTTCTCCTACAAGCAGTTCAAACACTCAAAGAACTAATACATACATATTTTCAGATAGATTGGGGCAAGGGCTGGGACAGTTACTGGGATATGAGTTATCTCAAAATGTCCTTAATATTTGTTTACCTGGAATATCTTACCAAGGAATGGTAGATAAAATATTACATTATCATTCTGTAGGTAGCAGCTCTAAATTAATAGTATTGTGTGGTGACAGTATTGGGATTAAAAAAACCCACATTATTCAAGCTATCACTAAACTTTTGGAATTTGGCAGAGAAAAAAAATGTAAAATAACACTTTGTTCTTTTCCATATGCAAGCAATATGGATTATAAATTTAATCAACAGATTTATATTTTAAATCAATTTATACACCATCTGACATGTCGTCATAGTGACGTATTTTTATATTTTGATTGTAACAAGTTTGTTACTAAATTTACACTGACCAAAGATACATTGTATCTTCCTTATAAAATAAAAAAACAAATTGCTAAGCTGTTAGCATATAATTTTAAAGAAACTGTCACAGTGGCAAAGAAATATGATTGTGAGTATAATAAAAAGGTATCTGTGACATATTATAGTAAAACAGTCATGAAAAATGTACCTTTTACAAATTTAAACTAGAACATAAGACAAAAGCCAAGCCAGTTTTATTAAATATTGTTTATCAAAATGTACAAGGTTTGGCTGGCAAGGAATTAGAATTAGAACTGTTTACAAAAAGTCGCGAAATTGAAGTTATTTGCATTACGGAACATTGGCTAAGAAGTTATGAAGCTGTTGTCATTGACAACTTCCAATTGTGTAGCATATTCATGAGAAGTAGTTCTATTCGTGGTGGTTCATTAATATTAGTAAATAGTACTGTCAAATACAAAGATCGTAAGGATATTGTAAGTCTATCAATTGAATGTGTTATTGAATTATCTTGTGTAGAACTGGAGAATTATGTTATAGTATGCGTGTACCGGCCCCCTTCCGGGGATTACTACAAATTTGAGTCAGTAATGGAAGATGTACTTAAAAGACTGACTAGTAAACGAAAATCGGTCATTATTTGCGGAGACTTTAACATAAACATACTTGAAAGTACTTCAGTAAGCACTAGATTTATTTCAATTTTTAAATGTTTCAATTTAGTAAACCAATTCTCTGAACCAACTAGAATCACCTCCCATTCAGCGACTTGTTTAGATAACATATTTTCGAGGGACAAACCTGTTTCTAAATCAGTAATAACAAACCTTACATCTGACCATTGTGGTCTGATTGTTGGCTTCTCTGATAAAATATTTGATGAAGCCAAGCACGTTAAATATCGCCCCTTCACAAAAAGTCGCATGGAAAGTTTTAGGCATAACGTTAATTCCAAGGTTTGTTCAATAGATTACTCTATTCTAAATAATTCGGAGAGTCAATACGAAAGATTGTTTAATGTTATTCAAAATGAGTTTGATTTAATTTACCCAATAAAGACTGTTAAGTGTAACAAAAAAATCAAGTTTGATTACTGGGCCACCAGTGGTATTTATAAGAGTAGGAATAGGCTTTATGAATTATATGCATTAAAAAAATATAATCACAACGCAGTGTTTATAGAATATGTCAGAAATTATTCCAAAACTTTTAGAAAAGTTTGTAAATATACAAAGGCCTTGCATATACGTGAGAAAATAAGGAATTCAAGTAATAAAATCAAAACTACTTGGAATGTCATAAATAGAGAAACAGGAAACCTTAAATCCCGTAATAATTCATTCCTTTTAAAGGTAGATGATAAGATTATTGTTGAAAGCTCGGAGATTGCTGATATTTTTGAAGATTTTTTTACAAACATACCTATAATTACTACATCTTCTCTTAATTCCTCTCCTAAAGAGGCTATTAGTTTTCTTAAAACTTACGTACCAGAATGCAAATTAAATTTTCAGTTTAAGCACGTTAGCGCTGGTGATGTAGTTAAAACTTTTAAATCCTTAAAATTAAAACATTCTGGAGACTTGTGGGATGTTTCTGTACATGTTATTAAGGACATTATTAATATTATTGCCCAAGATCTTGCGTATATTTTTAACAATTGTATTGATGAAGGAAATTTTCCAGATTTAATGAAGCATAGTAAAATAATACCTTTATTTAAATCTGGATGCAGGACAGATCCCTCGAACTTTAGACCCATCTCAATACTGCCAACTCTAAGTAAGATTTTTGAAAAAATTATACTAGAACAACTAATTAATTTCTTTAATACAAACAATCTTCTACACAACGCACAATACGGTTTTACTAAAGGTCGCTCCACTACCGATGCTGGAATAGCTCTGTTACGACATATATTTGATGCATGGGAGAAAACTCAAGATGTACTGAAAGTTTTCTGTGATTTGTCCAAGGCGTTTGATTGTGTTCATCATGAGACTCTGCTTTGCAAACTTGACCACTACGGTATAAAAAATGTAGCTCTTAACTTAATAACCTCTTACCTAAGTTGTCGAACAACTAAAGTTGATATAAATGGAACTAAATCTTCGGGATCACATATTAAAATGGGAGTCCCGCAAGGATCAATATTGGGACCATTTTTATTCATTATATATATTAACGATTTGCCTACTTATGCAAAGCTATTATGTGATATTGTATTATTTGCTGATGACACGTCATTGATTTTTAAAGTAAATAGATATAAGACAAATTGTGACGATGTGAACAACGCACTTTCTAAAATATTGTCCTGGTTTTCTGCAAATAATTTACAATTAAATGCCACAAAAACAAAATGCATAAGATTTACTTTACCTAATTTTAAAACTACAACCATGGAGCTTAAACTAAACAATGAAAAACTAAATTTAGTTGATTCTACGGTATTTCTAGGCATTACAATAGACCAAAAACTTCAATGGCGTCAGCATATCACTAAACTTTCAGACAAGCTTAGTTCTGCGACATACGCTATTAGAAAAATTAGGCAACTCACAGACGAGGAAACTGCCCGAATAGTATATTTTAGTTACTTTCATAGCGTTATGTCGTATGGAATTCTTTTATGGGGCAAGGCAGCAGATATTCAATCTATTTTTATCTTGCAAAAACGTGCTATTAGGTCAATCTATTGCTTGAAACCAGGCACTTCACTTAGAAACTTATTCAAGGAAATCAGTATTTTGA
Organism: Pieris mannii; assembly: GCA_028984075.1. Lineage (NCBI taxonomy): Eukaryota > Metazoa > Arthropoda > Insecta > Lepidoptera > Pieridae > Pieris > Pieris mannii. The sequence continues at coordinate 12,859,925 of CM054777.1, read as the reverse complement.
CGGTACCGTCACAATATATCTACAACTGTATAGTTTTTGTGCGTAGTAATATTAGTTCTCTTTTAAAGAACAGTGACATTCACAATAGGAATACAAGAAATAAGGGAAAACTTTTCCAGCCGTCTTCCAGGTTGCAGAAAATAAACACTTCATTTATAGGCCTAAGTGTACGCTGCTATAACATGATTCCTAGTGAAATATTGGAACTGCCTCTCAACAGATTCAAAACACATATTAAAAAAACCTTAATGTGTAAAGGTTACTACACAGTTAATGCTTACCTAGAAGATAAAAACGCTTGGCAATAGGTATAATTATATTGTTATAATTTGCTTTGTTCTCTTGGAAGTGTTGTGAATGTAATGTAATGTAATGGAATGTAATGTAATGGAATGTAATGTAATGGTGAATGTGGTAAATCACAGAACAGATTTTATTTTATTTTTGCTTATGTAACTTAAATGACGTTGTGGTTTATGACATTTTCTTTTGAATTATTGTATGTAAAGGGAGGATAAAACTTGCTGAGTTTCTTGCCCGTTCTTCTCAGAACAAGACCTCCTGGTAGTCTTGCGAACGGATGGCGTAGTTTTGCTCTTTCGCGAATTTTGTAAACGTTTTTGACATTCATAAGCATGCGTTAAGTCGCATCTAAACTGAATAAATAAATTTTGATTTGATTTGATTTGATTTGTATTCATGTAAAATATTATATTTTTGTATTAAAGCATTTTGTTAAACTTTATCTAATTTAACTTTGTTTAACCAATTTCTGTAAAGTTGTATAATGATCATTTTTTTAAAAATAAGGTCATAAAGAAGTTTCACTTGTTACGTGTGTACACTAAGCACACGCATAGATTTTTTTGATCTGTTTACTATGTTTATCATACATCCGGTTCGTAGGATATTGATAATGAAACATTATTGATGTATTTGACTAATCCATTTGGAGACTATGAGCGTCTTTAATATTAAACAAAGGAGACTTAAATTCCACTTATTTAAAAATAATATTGGCATTAGCAATCTTCTAAAATAAAATATTTAGGTAACAAAACGAATACTATGAACTCTTTACAAAATTCTGTTGATAAATATTAAACATTAATTTAATTCTTCAAATAATTTTCGTTCAGTTCTACTCCCATTTATATATTCAATTAATATTTAATATCCTACTATAATTAATATGTAAATTATAGATATATAATTAATATGATATACAATTTTTGTCAAAAAAAAAAACAAAAATATAATTTTATTTCCAGAGAACAGTTCCCGTCGCAATACAGTCCGTATGGGAATACGACTGCTTCGAGGTTGTGGTCGACTCCAACCACGTCTTTTCCCTTCCTACGCTCCCCACCCCACACTCAACGCCCTCGACTCGCTGCCACGATACCCATTCAGGTACAGTCGACGTTCACCAGAACTAGCATCAAGCGAAGTTCCACATCACGTATAGACCCAATAACCTATCTTAAATCCATTTTTGACCATCCAATTTGGACACCTTAATCTAAATTTTAATAAAAGTGTTCCAATAACCAATCGACGAATTGTTATAGCCATCTGTCAATACAAGCTCGATCGATGTATAGTATGTGGACAGACCTATGTATGAAAATGACTGTTCATCTGTGCCAATATCCTATCGTAAGATTTTAACTTACACCAATTTTTGAAATAATTTAGAAGCCGTTTGATATGTTTTAAACATATTATACATGTATATTTTAATATTATTTGTACAGTTTTATTTACTTTATTTGGTTTATATTGATTATCAAATATTAGTGTAAAGAGTTCGTTTGCATTATATCCGTTGCCAAAACTGGATTGTCTTCGTAGGATTTGGTTCGTGGGATGCGGGATCAGATTGAAAACAATCTGAGATTGTGGATTCTATTGGGTTCGGGCGTAAATGAAGTTCCCGCTAATAATTTAAATTTTTCCTTATCATATTAGCCCAAATAGAACCCGTTCAATTGGTTAAAGAATAAGATATATTGTAAAAAAACAGTAGCGCCATGTTTAGACGGTAGGTGAATCAAAATAATAATAAAAGCCTTTATTGCTGTATTTACATATTAGGTACATAACACGTATTTGCGTGTTGTTCTCACGAGTATGTAAGTGCGTACTCCCATTTCACAATGCCTCCTGCTGATAGAGGACAAATCTTTGTTTTTAATTTATTTTATTATTCTTTATTACTCAAGATGTCATAAGGAACATGGTGTAATGGTTGCAGCTCCTTACAAGCATTGTGCATTGTGTGTAAAAAACTTGGCGATTAAAAAGAGTGGCGGAGAGTTTATTGCCAGTTCTTCTCTTCCGTTCTACGCCCTTGATTTGAGAACTGGCAGTAAATGTAAAATTAGAATCATTTTATGTATATTTCTTTTCTTTTTTTGACGTTCATAAGTGTACATTATGTTACCTATATGAATAATTGAATTTTTTGTTTCGTTGTTTGTTAAAAGTGTGAAATACTAAAAAAGTAATAAATAAATACTAATTATCAATCGGCAAGTAATTAACAGAATTTCTAAACTTTGTCATGTCCTTTATTTCTTCTAGTTTTACTACATCATTCAATTTCAGACCTAGAACAGTCCTTTCGATACTATTCTGACATACTCTTAGTTTATTTTCTTGTTTATCAGTGAGTGACCAGGTTTGACATGCGTATGTTAGGCACAGTAATATACAGGCAGGCTTCAAGTACTTTTCTTTTGTAAAACATTTTCAAGGTTCTGTTTTTCATTATTTCTGACAGTGACCAGTATCTCCTCCAAGTATTTGTAACACTACGGTCCAGTTCTTTGCCCATGCATTCTTTATTAGCTATTAGTTGTCCTAAGTAGACATACTCATTAACATATTCAACTTCATCTTCGTTAACGTTTATTGGCACTTCTGTTTAATTTGTCACTTTGAGATATTCATTGTCCTGCTTTAGCACTGTCCTCCGCTAGTTCTTGTCGTCTGGGAAGCGCAAATGAGTTAATGGTTCTCCATTTATGTTAACTCCCTTATTTTCCCAGTCTAGGTTTTTGAATATCATTTCAAGAACTGCATTACCACACCATTTTTATTAAATGTCTTAAAAATATTCGTGATGTTTTCGAGATATAGCTTCTCCTCATAGAGAAACATAACCCAAGAATTGTACAAGAAATATAATGTTTTGTTAAATTTATACAATTTGATTATATTTTAGTTGAAATATAACATTGATAGTTATTAAACGATATATATCATTATAAAAATAGAGAGCCTTAAATAATTGGAATTTTAAAATTACATATTTATAACAACTTCCTTTTTGTACTAAAATAAACTTAAAAAAAATAATAAATATGTCTTGAATTAAATTACCTAAATGTTTTCATTTAACTGGCATTTCTTTGTTTGCTCTTTAAGAGTATCTTATTTGAACATATAAAGATTTTAAACATATTTAAAAATGTTCTGCACTTTTACAGACTTAAAGAAAAATCAGAATTGCTAGAGGTCCAAAGCATTCGAGATAAAAAGTCAATCGGTAAGTCGAGCTTCAACTCTGACAACTCTGACACATACAGCATTACATAAGCTTATCAAATCCATTGAAAGTGAAGCATGGCATATACCCACACGACACGTGGAATAAATTACAGATTTCCTGTCCAGGACTGGCTTAAAAAACTAATCCCTCAAAAAACACAACAACTTAATTTTATAATTTAATTTAAATTAATGTCAATTTTTTACACGCAAACATCAGCAACTATCGACATTTGATTGAATGATTTGTTGACAGCGGGTTAGATTTATGAAAACTTAATCAATTTAATGAGTCATGTCCCATTTAAGGGTATGAAGAAAGTAAATAATATTTTTTTAATACTCTTAATCTTCTATTAGAATACATACTTTTTAGGTATAAAAAGAACAAATTCAAGATTAATTAGCTAGTTTAGTAATTAGAAGTTCATCACGAATTCTCCAGTGAATAATTTCAATGTGTTTTCAGTGAAGCTGGAGCTAGGGGCACCTCGCGGCAAGATCGAAAGGCCTTTTCTACTTTCTGACGGCAGGTGAATATTAATACGTAAATCAATGTTATTTATTCACAAATCCTTTCTTCATCTAGGTACAATTTGTAATAATGCATGTCAATTCACGCCATCTCACCATAATTCGCGGTATTAGTGGCCACACATTGTTATCATCTACGTATTCTTGAAACGTGTACTACCCTTTTTTATTAGAGTTTCCTTGACGTAGAGTTTAAACTTATGTAGCGGAAGTTTTGTTACATGATCTGGAATATTGACACATCAGTGTACATTTCCCTATAAATGAGCAGTTTTATGAAAAAGTTCAATTTGCTGGAAAAGCAAGTCTATTCCTACTTCTTGTGTTTAAATTGTGACAGTCACTGAGGTTTAGAAATGTATTTTTTTTTAAACGTATACAATATTTTTCATACACATATTGGAAGCCAACTGTTAAAGTACTGATCTCTTTAAATTACTCTCTTAAAGATTAGATTAAATTTCTGGATCTCTTACATCTTCATCCAGTACGCTATTTTGATCTGCCGTTCTGTCGTCTGTCGAAGATCACTTTATCCGTAAGGTGGAAAAGACAGCAAGAAGCCAATTTTTATTAATCCTGTACAATTTTACACTATGGTATATGGCCAGCACCAATCAAGTCAACTCAATAATTTTCAACCATATCATCAGATATTGATTTGAAGAAGACTTCAAATCCAAACTCTTATTTTCCCAGATATAAGATCCAGCAGGTAAATGTGATGAATGCAAAAGGTCCACCACGGAACAATTGCGATATGCAAGCGATGATAAATTTAATATTATTTAAGGCTGACGCGCGATGACAAAATATATTTTAATAGAACGTTAAAAGTAGGTGGTATAGATCTCACTGTGTATTTGAACTATTTAGCCACTCCTTCCGAATCTATTTCTTGATCATTTTGCTTTCCTAATTAACAAGTAGGTGATCATCTGTACTTGCCTGCATCTTACATACCCCCTCAGAGTTTACTGTAAGTGCGAGTGTTAAATTTCGCAAATACAGAGTAATATCCATTAAGTACGCACCTAGATTTCTAAGCGACATTATGTTGTGGTTAATAAATTATGAATGAAAATACACCTCGAACTGAAATATTGTATAATTTAACTGTTTCCAGGGTGGAAATGGAAGTGGTGCTCGACAAGGCAACATATTGCCACGGCGAATCAATCAATGTCCACACGTACATCACAAACCACTCGTCAAACATCATTCAATCGACAAAGGTACATACATTTATATTTTTACGCAGCATCTCTACTTTTATGAACAATATTGAGACGATGGCAAAAATTTAAATATGGTAAAAAATTATGGAGGAGGTACTCTACCGGACTGGAGCCGTTTTATTGTTGTTGTTGTCTTTCAAATCAAATTAAAAATAATTTATTAATGTAGGTACTATAATGTACAATTATGAACATCAAAAAAGAAATATACATTGAATGCTTCTAATTTTACATTTACTGCCAGTTCTCAAATCAAGGGCTTAGAACGGAAGAGAAGAACTGGCAATAAACTCTCCGCCACTCTTTTTAATCGCCAAGCTTTTTTTCTCTTACACAACGATTGTAAGGAGCTGCAACCATTATACCATATACCATATGACATCTTGAGTAATAAAGAATAAAAATAAAGAAATTTAAAACAAAGATTTGTTCTCTATCAGTAGGAGGCATGGTGAAATAGGAGCACTATTTATTTTTCTTGGTAATCATTACATGCTTAAATATTGTATAAGAGCTCAAACTACTTCAGGCGTACTCCGATTTGGGATACTTATTGCTTGTCCTAATTTACTAAAAGCATCGACAATAGTTAGATAATAGTTTTTTAATACAGTTGCTCAAATAGTAGCATATTGCAGGGATGTATAGCGTTCGGGATGTGGGCTATTACACACTCGTGCTTTTTCTTTGCCTTTCCCGCACTCGTGCGTTCTCTTTCCCAAATGTCAAAACAATGTCAATTAAATAGAAAAAAACAACCACGAAGGTTTTATCAAACAAAATTAATAGAAGTTTTTTGATGGTGAAGAGGAAGAGAAGAGGTGTTTATGTTTTGAATGATATATACAAATACATATTACTAAAAAGTTTACTAATAATTGGATTCAATAAGTTAGTTAGGTTTCTTTTCATTTCATATCAATAAAAAAATTATTAAAAAGAAAAAACCAACCACGAAGTTTTTACAAAAAAAAATCACAAGTTTTTATGATTCAGGTTACTACTTTGTTTCAATATCAGATTCAATGAGTTAGGTGTGGTTTCATTTCATTTCATATCAATTAAAATATTCTACTGAAGACTTGGCTGTATGGGCGAAGTTCCCTTTGCCTACCCAGAATGGGTGAAGAAAAAAAAATCTTTGCTCGTATTCTTTGACGGTTGGCGCCATATTCTAAAAATGTTCTTGCGAGTTGAGTTATTCGTTGCACAAAATGAGTAATTTCGACGATATTTTATTTGAATTAATACCACCCGAACTCTGCTTCGGAGAACATTTTACCGGAAACGTAAAAGTTGCTACATATCTACGTGCAACGAATTTATTGCCTGAAGAGAAGAGAAAAAAAGCAAATAGTTTTATTAAAGTGCTTAATTTTTTCGCAACTGTATTAAAAATAGTTGTTCAGTACACGTGCGGAACCGTCATTGCAATGACAGGCTTTCTGCACTTGTAATGAAATATACTATCACTACATAGTATAAAACAAAGTCGCTTTCTCTGTCCCTATGTCCCTTTGTATGCTTAAATCTTTGAAACTACGCAACGGATTTGGATGCGGTTTTTTTAATAGATAGAGTGATTCAAGAGGAAGGTTTATATGTTTAATAACATCCATTAAATAGTGGAGAAGTACTGTTATTTTTGAGGTTTCTAATGTGATGTCGTAAATAATTACATTTTTTCCGCTTACATTGCAAACGCAGGCTGAACCCTACGAGTTTTATCAAAATAATGTACTAAGTATTGTTGTACACATTGAAAAGGTCTACAGAAAAGTCCGTGATGGTATATGTCTATCTCTTATGGATAACCCACATTTTTATATAGGTACAACGTTCACAGATTTTCTGTAGTGTATTTAGTATCACCATTGCACCCGTGCGAAGCCGGGGCGGGTCGCTAGTTTTCAATAAACAGAAGATCCATAAAAACTTATTGGAACGGAGAATGCTGATTTTGTGTTAACTGAATATAAGGATTTAATGGTTTACGATCATACTTCATTTTTCTACATGGTTCACAAGCATTGATTACAGCGGTCACGGTTTCTTTCATGTTTGCCTGTTAATATCTGTATAAAATAATCTGTTTTAAGTTTAGTTAATGTTTCATTTATGCCTCTATGACAAGTTTTCCCCTCATGGTATTTTATTATTACGTCTCTCTGGTCAACTTCTGAGTCATTCAGATTAACAATTCTTTTTGTACACTCTACTAAGTTACAAGTTCCATTTTTTATATAATTCTATAGACTACCTTTGAAAATATCTTTTTAAATTCAGGATTCTCGAAATATATATAATATCTATATTTGAAATCTACATATTCCTTTAAAAAAAAATTGATTGCCTGTAAAGTCGGTATACGGGCGAAAGTTTTACGTGACAACGACTTTGAGTGGTAAAATAATTTTAATGTGAATATTCATTCGTATAGGAGAAAAAGGATGAAATAATAGTAACAATTTAAAACATTTATTTATACAAAGAATTATATTTAAAACATTAATTTATACAAAGAATTATATTTAAAACATTAATTTATACAAAGAATCTCGAACTGTGCTCGAGTGGAAGGGACGCGTGCCTTTCACTTTTTATGTCTGTCTCTCTCGCTCTTAGGCGGGCTAACCATGCCCGAGTGGAAGGGACGCGTGCCTCTCACTCGCTCTCATTGTGAGCGCATAACGTGAGCGGAGCGTAACGCAGTTTCTTGAAGTGTCACCCGGCAATCCAATTTATAAGACGTTGTCACGTCAAAATTCCTTTACTATACTTTCTTTATTCAGCGGCATATGTACCTCTAATATACGTTGTTTTTTATTTGAGATATCTTTAACTGAAATTTTGTCAATGAACCAAGTGAACACTAATATTTGTCGTGGTTTACAGTCTATAGCTTCCTTTAAAATAGGTATTCCCTCATGTTCCCTATTTGACACTGAATTAGCGAGAGCACCGTCGTCTGAAATTTCTACAAGTTCCATCGGCTCCTCACAATCTATGTAATGAGATATCCATTCGATTTTCATTTTCTGAATCAGACAATGATAATATATCGACCTGAGGCATAGGGATTTTGTTCCTAACTGTCACAGACTCGTCATTTAGTTCTTGTGTTACTTTTTGAAGTCTTTCATCATTATCATCTATATTAGCCAAAGTCGAATCGAGATCGTCGTCTAGAGCATTAATTCTTATTCTATTCGTCCGCATTTGTATTTTGTTGACCTTTTTTATATTAATTAATCTCAAAATCGTATTCTTCCAACCTTAGACGCCAACGTGTTAACTTACTGTTGGATTCTTTCAGAGAATATAACCAATACAATGGCCTATGATCAGTAAATATAATGAACTTCCTACCATAAAGATACGACCTAAAATGTTTCACTGCCCAAAACAGCTAAAAGTTCTTTTTCTACGGTACTATACCTAGTTTCTGTGTCACTTAAAGTCCTACTCGCATAAGCTACTGGTTTATCATTGCCAATAGTACCTTGTGATAGAATGGCTCCTACAGCAAAGTTAGATGCATAGTCGTTAATGTGAACGATTTTTCAAAATCTGGGAATTGTAATAAAGGTGCATTTGTTAAAAGGTTTTGCAGGTTTCAAAACTTGGTTTGTACTCATCATTAATTATTATTTTATTTCCTTTCTTTAAACAAATTGTTAAAGGTCTCGTTATTTTAGCGAAATACTTAATAAACTTACGATAATAGCCAACTCATACCAAAAAGCTTTTAATTTCTGTAACTGTTTTAGGTAGAGGGTATTTCAAAACTGCGTCTATCTTGTCAGTATTAGGCATAAGTCCCTCACTTGTGATAGTATGACCCAAATACAATACTTCTTTTCGTAAAAAATGAGATTTATCTAGTTGAACTTTAAGGTTTGTTTTTCTGAATCTATCGAAAACTGCTTTAAGTTTATCAACGTGTTCTGGTAAGCTTTTTGAAAAGATAATAACGTCACCTAAGTACACTAGACATTGCATGCCCTGTAAACCTCTAAGGACATTATCCATGGCTCTTTGGAATGTCGCTGGGGCGGTCTTTAAGCCAAATGGCATCCATTTTAAATTCATAATGCCCAAAACGGGTGCTAAAAGCTGTTTTCGGTCTATCTTCTTCCCTAACGTTAATAAAAATCGAATTGATGGTACCCTGATGCTAAATCAAGCGTCGTAAAATATAAATTTTTACCTAACACGTCAAATAAATCGTTAATATTAGGCAAAGGATATTTATCATCAGTAGTAATATCATTTAGTCGTCGGTAAACTATGACCATCCTCCACTTTTTCTCTCCGGACGAATCTAGTTTCTTTGGTACTAGGTGTACCGGTGCACTCCAAGGAGAGTGTGATTCTTGAATTATTTTGTCTTTTAACATTTTTTCTACCTGTTTTTTTATTTTTGTAGTTTGAACTGGGGGTAAGCGATGAGCTTTAATATTAATTGGATCTTCGTTCTTTGTCCAAATCCCGTGTTACACTTCGTTACTAAAATTTAGTGGTATCACAATAAAAAATGTCTTTATACTCCCTACAAATTTTTCCAATCGTATTTCTTTCATCATTCATATTCTCCAATCTTAACTTCTATTATCATCTAATAACTTGTCAACCTCACAATGATTTACAAAATTTAAATTTGTTTCTCGATCTGTATTTAAATAAGTCACATCAAACGGTCACATCTACTCTGAACGGTGCCGTCACAACTAATTTTTGTTCAGTCTCTGTAACATTTTGTATAATGGTTGATGCAAAACCATTTATACAGTTTACCACAGCTGTACCATCCTAATCCCTTTTTGGAATTCTATGAAGTTCAAAATTGCATACCCGGTTGTTAAATTAACTGGTAATTAAACTCTATACTCACAACGAGGCGGCAAAATATACGTTTGCCTCATAGGAGGTGAATAATTTATTGGTATTCGCGTATTTTTTTAAACAAGACTAAGTTTTCCATGTCAATTGAAGCACCTAAAGTTTGTAATAATTCGCTACCTATTAACCCGTCATACCTACTATCTACGCTGTATACATAAAATTTATGTTTTATCTGACTTTTAAAAATCTTAGGTAAATTTATATAAACAACTTCGCTATGAACACTCGATGCGTGAGCGAGTGATTAGTCACTTCAAATGGCTCAACATGTTTGTCGTTTTGAAAAAAAATGTTAGCTAGGTCTGGGCATTAGCCCCTTTTATTAAAAAGACCTAGTACTCCCCGTATCTATCATAAAAACGGCATTTAATTCTGAAATAGTTATATGAGATAAATTTATTTGTGTACAATTTATTTTAATTTTTCCGGTATTATTGAGGCTATCATAAAAAAACTGTTCATGGTTCGAACTAGTCGTGTTCGATTCACAATTATATGAACAAAATGGTTGAATATTATCGGTATCGGTGAAATTAACGCGTCTTAAACTGGCTGTTCTCATCGTAATATCAGTATTAGAGGTCGATGGCATGGGTGACGTTTGTAATGCATTGTTTGTGGAATGCTGACGCTGCTGTGTCGACGACTGTCGTACTGGTGACCTTGATACCGCGTTATAATTATTATAATGATTTTGATTATTAAATGTTCGATAACTTCTAGATTGTAAAGAGTTATTATTTGAATTTATTGAATTATTTCGATAATTTGATGCATTCGAGTTCATCTGGACGTTATGGTCCATAATCTTCTATATAAATATTTCCTAACCTTATCATATCCTATTGATCAGGATATGATAAGGTTAGGAAATATTTATATAGAAGAGTTTTAAAAGACAATAGGGAGGAAGCCAATCGTATAGACTCAGGCAGCTTATTCCACAGCCTAATGGCGGAAATCCTAAATGAATTGCCTATGAAGGATGAGCTGTGGGATGGAATTTCCAATAGACATCTATTGGAAGAGCGTAGCGTATAGTTAGAAGGACCTAAGAATTTGAAATGATTTTTGAGATAAGAAGGGGTTTTGGGATTGAAAAGAATTGAATATAGAAGTTGAAGAATATGAGCGTCACGTCTGAGTCGAATAGGTAGCCACCCCAGCTGCCTGCGGAACTTAGACACATGGTCATACTTCCTAAGACCAAATATAAAACGTATGCAGAAGTTCTGCAGGCGTTCGATCTTGTTGAGTAGCTCTTCATTCATATCGGAGGTGCACGAGTCCGCATAGTCGAGAATAGGAAGCAGAAGAGATTGCGCTAACATAGTTTTAGTGCGGATAGGAAGGAAATTAGAAAGACGTCTCAGAGAATTTGACGCGGCGTATAGTTTACGGCTGATTTCCTTTACGTGATGACCCCAGGATAGCGTTTGGTCGAAGAAGACCCCAAGGTTTTTAACATTTTTATTAAGAGCCAAAGCCACACCGTCAAGGTAAACGCCAGGGATCTGAGCCCATTTGACTCTTGAAATAAAGAAAGGGCTTCCTATGATAATTACTTGACTCTTGGTAGGATTAATTTTAAGACCAAAGTCTTTACTCCAGTTGGCTATATTTTGAAGAGCATCATTTATTGTTTGAATCGCAAGAGGAAGTCGATCCAGTGTAGACTGAACGTAAATTTGGAGGTCATCAGCGTAAAGGTGATAATAAACCAAAAGACGTGCTGTCAATGTGTTAATAAAGATAGAAAATAGAAGAGGCGAAAGTACTCCACTCTGCGGAACACCAGTACTTACGTTATTCCACTGCGAGTGTGTATCATTAATTTTAATACGCTGGCGACGACCGTTGAGATAGCTATCGAACCAAGCAATAGCGGATGGAGAGATTTTTAAAGAACGAAGCAACCCAAGCAGAATTTCAAAGTTCACAGTATTGAAAGCATTGCTAAAGTCAAGCAGAGTGAGAACAGTGAGCTGCCCATCATCCATCCCCCGACGAATGTCGTCAGAGACCTTAACCAATGCAGTAGTCGTGCTATGCCCCGGGCGAAAACCCGATTGAAAAGGATCTAGAATGGAGTTCTTATTCAGAAATCCGCTAAGCTGCGAGTGTATAAGGCGCTCTAGAGCTTTAGAAAGGAATGTTAGAATGGTCGGAAGTCAGATAGGTTAGTAGGATCAGGCCGTTTGGGTCTCTAGACTCGTGCTTCATAGCATGTTTTTCAAGTACGTCACAAATGCTACGAAGGTGGGAATTGTGGTCTCGCCTGCAGCTTATATGTTAGCAGACAGTTGATTCAACTCTCTTATGTCTGCTCCTGCGGCTTTCTTTAGGCGTCTCTCATAAGGGCAAGGATACTGTCGGTCATCCAGTGTTGACGTTTGCGTGTTTCTGATCTCAGATTAGACTCAGTGACTGCATTTTGGATGAGTTGTTTAGCCTTATTCCATAGCGTGTCTGGTGTTGCTTCATTGCGGTTCACAACTTTCCAATCTTGCCAATTCCGTTCAATGGATGTAGTGAATTTCTCGTTATCTGCTACTTCAATCCGTCTTGTCATCTTGGAGGATCGAGTGGCTTTGAGCTTCAACCTCATCTTTGCGATAACGAGTTGGTGATCGGAACCGCAATCAGCCCCAGGGAGCGTGTGGGCATTAAGAATGGAGGTGCGCCAACGTGATCTTATTAGTATATAGTCAATCTGGTTTTTGGTTCTACCTCCAGGTGATGTCCAGGTGAACAGTCTACGGGGATGGTGTTGGAATAGACTGTTTACCACTACCATGTTGTTCTCGTCTGCGAACTGCATGAATCTTTCACCTCTTTCGTTACGTACCCCAAGTCCGAAGTTTCCTACACATTTGCTGTACTGGGCAGAGTTTGCGCCAATTTTTGAGTTGAAATCACCCATTATTATAAGTAATTCTCTATTGGGGATTTTGGCAATTGTTGTTTGTAAATCTTGGTAAAAACTCTCCAGTACGAGGGGTGGAGCTTCACTAGTAGGGGCATATGCCTGTATTAGATTTAAGTTTACAGGTGAGGCTTTGAGCTTCATAGATATAATGCGGTCGCTAACTGCCTCATACTCTATCACACTTTTATTCTCATGCTTAGGAATAAGAATCGCTACTCCGTTTCCGCTACTGTCATCGCTACTGGAAAAGTAAACAGCATGGGCGTCGGTAAAGAAGTGCCCATTTTTTCTCCAGTGCGTTTTTGTTAGACCGCAAATGGATAAACCACATCTAGTGACTTCCCTATCCACGACGTTGAGTTTACCGGTTTTTAGCAACCCGCGAACATTCCACGTGCCTATCTTCTGGATTTTTCGCAACTTTACGGAGATTCCAGTAGCATTATCTCCACGTGGAGCCTGGTCTCTAACTCTAACATGGCCGGTAGTCCATTTCCCACCGCTCGCCACGGACGCGGCGCGGCGCCGCTGGCTAGGCGGTTCGCATGGCAATCGTGATTCTATTGTGTGTACTTCCATAGCGATTGTTTTGGGAGATTAGCTGCAGTGGCTTCCCGTTGCCTTCTGCGCCAGTTCTTTTAGGGGTTATTTGACCCCCAAGGCCACTGTAGCCTCTTCTGACCTCTGGTCAGGAATGTGGTTATACCGCCACGGCTCGGTCGCCATTGCCTCGTCCGTTATCTAGCAGGGGGACCACGGTATAGGAATACCGCCGCGAATGTTATGTTGTCCGCGCGTGCAGGTGAGGTTGACAGTTGGGGCCGGAAAGATGTTGAGTCCGTTCTTCCCTTCCTTACCCCCCCGAATAAAAACTAAAAGATAAAAATTACAGTAATAAACAAACAAAATGAAAACTTAAACCACATTAAGATTTAAGAGCCTTCAAAACGAAGTTACGTTAAGTTGGTAGACTGTTGTTAAACACATCAATATTGTTTATCAATGTTGTAAGAGCGAGATGGCCTATTCACTGGACCATTAAAACTATCAGATAAGCGAGCCGTAGGTACGTATAGTAGACTATTAGTTCGAGTAACTCTAGGATTACAAAGAAAAATTATATTAAGAACATAAGATTCTTACTAAAAATATATGTGTGATTATTAGGACGTCAATTTTTTAATTTTTTAATAGGTTTTTTATTGTTGAGACAAATACAAAATGATAGCCCATAATTGGTTACTCTCCTCTATATTACATAGACATAACATTTATGTCTATATATAACAGCGGCAGTAAAAAGAGGCTGTATAATGGCCTCTTATCACATTTTCTCCCACGTTAAATCTTATGAATTTATGTTTCTGTCTCTTTTTACTGTCGCTTTTTCCACACATCGATTCTAAAGAATGTTCACTTATCTTACTTCAATAATATGTAATAATAAAAAAATAACTTTTTTTATTTACTATGGAGTTGAATGCTCGCTAGGGTTGATTGAAGCTTATTGCCTTTACTGAGTTCTCTAACTTATTAGTTTCAGGTGATAGTTATTCAGCATATGGACGTTTGCATGTACTCAAATGGGAAGTTCAAAAATGTAGTGGCATTTAAACAAGAATATGGCAAACCAATTCCACCTGAGAAGACCCACCATTATTTATATAGAGTGAGGCCTCACAGAGGTAAGTTGGCGAAGGTCGTTTAAGGATAGATGTGTGATAATTTACTGATACAGCACTGCTTTCATACCTTGTTTCATATGAGCAATTTATACAAATATATTCTTTATTGATGAAAACCTAAAAAAAAATATTTATAATTAAAAATAAATAAATTCAAGCTTTACCTACATTAATCTGCTACCATTTGAGAATGTACTTGTATCAGGTACTAACTAGACAATATCAATGTGATATTATGATGATGTTTACACATTACAGGTGTCATCAAGGAATGGATAGCACTCCAAGATTCATGTTCCGAAACCGGCGCAACTCTAGCATCAACTGTTCTATGTAATTCTGAATCTAACGTGAATGGGCGTAACATGTTCGCTATTTACGTGTCCTACTATGTGAAAGTAAAGTTAACACATAGTGAAATGGAACGTCAAGTTTCCGTCAAACTACCGTTCACTCTTACTCGGTCCTGCATCAATTAAGCCGGAAACCTGCTTCTATGGGTTGCTTCGTCTGTTACGGTTAGCTTACCCTAGCTTAGCGTAACAGACGAAGCAACCCATTAAATGATTCTAGATGGTAGAGAAGAGAAAGCAGAAGTAAAGGACAACCAGAACAGCAACAGAGAAACAATTCATGAAGCGGATGAACGTCACCAGAGAATTATAGATCCATCGCGCATGTGCTGGTAAATATCGTTAACCAGCACATGCGCGATGGATAATAATGCGCAGCCAGAATTTCACGAGATCCGATGAAATAGTAAAAGTTTAATCGAATGTATGAATTCGATTAAGTGGAATTGCAAATCGAAGTCTGAATGAAAAGCAGAGAATTTGAAAAGAGCTGTCTTTCGTATTGATAGAAGAAGACAATTTATTTATTTATTCTGCTGGGTCTGTGTTCATTCTGTAAGGCTTAAATAATTGAACAAATTTCACTTCTAAATGAACTCATTCCATTTAATAATTTACAGCGAATTAGGGGTACCAAAGATAATAATAGAAATAGTGTATTGTGCCAAAGCGTATTAAAGGAACTCAATTTGATTGTCAATCATAGGTTAATGTTATTTTAGTACAATTAGTATTGTAGATTTAAGAAAAATATTTTATTCGTATTATAATTTTTTTTTTATAATACGAATAAAATATTTTATAAAGTTATTGTGTGTGTAAATTCCTGTCTACTGAGATATGAAATATAATGGATTATGTTATACATATATAAATAAGAAGCCTTCCTTACTGTTACTATAAGCGAAGTGATTCAGGGTCCAAGATGGTGCCAGTACTAGGTAAATAATAAACATTGACGAGCTTCTGTAGGCATCACACTGGCGCTAATAAGTTAAAGAATTCAGATTTACAAAGAAGAGAAAAAAATGTTCTATAAACAATATTCCTGCTAACATTTTTGTAGTATTCACGGCTTAAACTGTTGTTGATGATTGGTAAATATGCAACACAAATAGACGCGTTTTATAACTAAAAACAAAATATAGGAATAGTTATAATAAATAGAGAAGATAAACACTTTTTTACGGATAAAACTGTTAAAATATAAGTTGTCTATAATTTATCCTGTATATTCTATGGTAAATTTCGCGCCTTTCTATGACTGTTGTAACATCTGTCTATGTGAAGTAATATAGTAATAAAGACAGTTTGTTGTACTAGATAACTTTTATTACCCAAAGGAAAATCCACTATTGTAACAGGTTATGGGCCCAGTATAGCCCTGATAAAAGAGTGAAAGTTTGAAAAGGAATAGTGAATATTCGTAAAATAAAAGAACAATAAAATTATCGCTCGCCGGTAAAATAACCTCAAAGTGACTGTTGATTTTACGGATCGAAATATCATTAAACATTATACAGGTTAAACTCTGTAATCAAAAAAATTAATTATTATTTTTTCAACTAGCTCTTATTGTAATGTCAAAAAGTCTGTGAACTCGCAGACTCAAGTCTCATCTCACCAATCTTCAATCTCTCAGCCACTTACCTCAAAGAAATATTAATTATAATCTATATCTAGAAATGAGTTTAAACAAAAATATTTATCGATAAAATACAAATGTAATGTCTTCAAAATATGAACCAAGCCCTTAGATCAATTGAGTATGGTTCTGAATTAGAACAACTTTTTACTGATTTAACTATCTCGCAGGCTGACGGCGATTCGTTAAAGTTCGCAATTCTCTAGCCATTTAATGAGAAAATGGCAATTTAGAGAATTTTAGATGGATTAAAAAATTCAAGGCTCAGCACAATCGTGGCCGCTCGTGACTATAGTACTATCAAGGACGCAATACCAAGGACGAGAATCTAACAACGTATTCCACGTCGTCTAAGCAGGACGTTATGCAGTTCGAGACGCGGTTGAGGTAAGCCTAAACCTTCTTCGGGTCCTAGGGGTCAGGTTAAACGAGGCCGTAATTTTGGATTTTCGAATAATTATACCAGCTGTGGTAACGGATGTTCATTTGAGAATTCTTACTGTGGTAGAAATTTCTTGAAGGCGAATTATAACAATGGCTGATATTACTACAGGCGAGGAAATAATAACAAACGTAACAGCGTCTTCACGTTAGTTAGACTTAAGTACGTATTTATTTGGTAGACATTTTAGTTCATGACAGATCATAAGCGTCTTATTTATCAATTCAGTATCTAAATACACTTCTGTAGCTATTAAAGTTGATTTATAGTATAGTAATAGTGTATGTGCAAGGAAAGCAAAACGTAGTCGCGGATGCAATATAATATATATGCAGAGTAAATGTTTCTTCAAGTGACTTGAATGAGAAAATTTCGGAAGTGGAATAGATATCAAAAACGTTTGAAGATAAAAGCAGAAATTTTATATCCGTTAAAATCGGCTAAATTGAGCAGAACCCCAGGTCCAGATAACATCCCAGTAGAGGTCGTTAAGCTCTTGGAAGGGGATAACATAAACTTACTCAAACGAGTACTCAAACACATTTCACACAGGATATCTCCCAACCGAATGGCTAACATCTACGATTATTACCCTCCACAAAAAGAAAAACGCTCGAAAATGTGAGGTATATCGTACAATAAGTCTTATGAGCCACGTGCTTTTGGTTCATATTAGATTTGCACTAACGATGCAAATATGCCGTAATATGTGTGAGCCATAACTTAATTACAAGACTGGATTTTAGCTTAAGCTGATGAGACGACTATTATAATTATTATAATTGAGTTATGTCGATAATTGAAAGTGCAAGTGACGTGAGTGTATGAAGCAGTGTAATTAATGAGGAAAATATGGATAATTATTATAAGAATTTATTCATGACGAATGTAATTAGATAAGGATCATATGGAAATTTGAAATTTGTTTGCTATTTTAACTATACTAGTAATAATAGGAACTGGTATCCTATATAAAATACAGTATAAAAATTAAAATATACAGTATATTTTACGCATCAGTTAGAATTTTTATAGTTTTAATTTCTGTGCCGTAAAATTACTGTAGTTATATTTAATAAACAAGGCTTTATTTTTTGTGTCGCGTTAAACGAAATAGACAAAAGACGATCAGAAAATTTTAACGTAAGATATAATATACAATAGTTTCTTTAAAAATCAAGCCATACGTTATGTAATACATCGAGGTAATAGAAAAATAAATTTTGTTCGCTTTAATATATGAGATTCTTAAGTTTCAAAGCGAACAATCGTGTAGCTAATCAAAAATAACTTCCCTTTGTAAAATGACTTACCAGTTAGCTTCCTGTTAATACAGGCCATAGTTAAATTTATTTGTGTAATATCATAGAAGATGCCTTTGATGGTAATGACATTTAATATTCCGAACATAAGCTATGCTTAATCTCCTGTTATTATAAGTACATTAAGATTCACTCTTTAATGGAATTATTGGGCTGGTATTAAAATTCCAACTCGCTTTAAAGTTATGTTCAAAAAATGTTTAATGTAGGCTCTATTCGCAGGTCTAATGAATAATAAAATAATCTAAACTGTTTAATTGTGAATTTTACATCTAGAAATTAATTGTTAGAATGAGAACGGACTTTCAAACACCATAAGATAAATTTTTGTGGTCACGATTATTGTCAGGACAAGGATTATACATAATATATCAGTATTTTTCAATTTCATAATAAATAAATAGTAAGATTTGAGATCTTCAATATAAAACATTAATAGATGGAATTAAATATGATCTTGAATAGTTTCAGACTACTGTTACCACAATGACTTATATTAATTATAGCTCTCAATCCTTTTGAATATCGAATTTATAGGTAACAGTAATGAAATGTTTAATTTCCCCAATACTCTGAAATGAATTTATTAGTTCCAGTGAATTTTAATAACGTCATTGACATACCCCGAAAATTGCAATTATTAAGCTCTACAAACAGCATATTATGCAAACAATATTGACCAGTACTAATATAAGTAAATTGTTTAACTCGAATTAAACCGAAATTATACCGTATAATATAAAGTCGAGTTTGGCATGTAAACAATATTCTAATGAAGGATTACGGTTGTGCAACTAACTACGTCCAGGGTTCACTTTCTAGACACAAGGAGGCAGATACGCGCGTAACTGCCATAGTAACAGCTGGGATGCATTTTCTCGGTCGCCTTGGGGATTTGGCACGATATTTAAGAGATAATATTTTCAATATTCCCATTGTACGTTTTACGCTTCATCGCATTTCAAAAATATTTGACGTGTGTTAATAATATAGTGTAATAGTTTATAATATATTGTCGTGTGCGACAGTGCGACATAATATATTCTACGTGTTGTTGTAGTGGCGTTTCCACTGGTGAACCCAATGCCTAGGACAGACAAGTCACTCATTAATCATCAATTATAAAGTTATTTTGTCTATGCCTGAGAGCCGCCAAATATTTAGTTTTAAAGATTTTTTTTATATAGAATATCTGATGTTAAGTGATACCACCGCTCTTGGACCCTCAATTACCAGAGGGCTCGCCAGTGCGTTTCTGGCCTTTTAAGACTTGGTACGCTCTTTTTTGCAAGATCAAGATCAAGTCGAATTGGTTCGGAAATGCTTCAGTGTAGTACAAGCAGTTGGTATTGGGCAGCTCCCGTCTAGAGGTGAGAACAGTATGTGGGGCCGAATTTTCACTTTACACTATTGCAAATAATCTACTAAACTTAACTAAGAAAAATGAAATAAGTGAATCAGCCATAATAAAATCCAAGCTAAAATCAAAAATTATGCTCCTACCACAAAGAACGGTTCGGTGGCCGTCGATACATAATCTTATACTAGAATAAGTCCTGAGTACATACCTCGTTGTACTGCTCCTTAGTAGGAAGAAAGGCACACCATGACGTCAGCCGTAAGGATATGGAGAAATTGTTAGTTTGGGAAGAAAGAGAGGTTAGTCTGATGATGTACCTTGCCTTACAATAATAGCTCACGAAGACGCACAAAACACTCACTATAAAAGTCTAAATGGAGGACGTAACTATTGACCAGAAATTAACAAACAGTATTTATTTATTTATTTTGTACTCCTACAGCTAACATAAATTATAATATATAATAGCAAACAAATACACTGAGAATATAGCCAAAGATGGAATACATGATACATTATATAACAAAAAGATTTATAAAAGGGAACAAACAAACAAAGTATTTAATACAATTAACTAACTGATTAAATTTAATTAATTAAGCCTAAATTGGTTGTGTTGTGTAATGGTGTAAAAGTGTGGGTATGTACGTGATGGTGTGTATGTGGGGTGTGCTTATGATGTAGGTGATTTTGCGCTATGTATATTATTAATACATTTTTTAACCACATTCCGCGATAACCTAAACAAGTCAAGGCCTAAATAGTGGTCATTGTATGTCCGGGCAGCGCGATACAAAACTGAGTTTTTAGCATAATTAGTATTCATGTGAGGAACATGAAACAATGTACGATTACGAGTTTTGTAAGCAGGAACAAAGAAGGGCAACTTTTCCAGAAGGGAGCTGCAATCAATTTTATTTGAGATAATGTCATGTAATAGTATTATATTATCATATTGTTTTCGTATAGATTCTAAGGTATTAATATTAAAATAATCACACGCGTCTCTATACGTATTGAATTTATTAAAAGTCTTATAGGAAATAAATTTAATAAAGCTTTTTTGGATTTTTTCGATTTTCTCAATGTGTGCAGAGTATATATAAAAATGCATTTAACGTTACCCAAGTAAAACAACAAACACTAATAAAAAAATGTGAGGATCGGCCGAGTAAAAATATTTTGGAATCATCCTCATCAAATTATGTTAAATTAAAATTATCAAATTTGAGCATACTTCTTGTTCGGTGAATTTTCTGGCAAATTTTATATCAACAGGTGCCGTTTGCTACCTTTCCGGCCCCCTGGGTGGCTTTGATGTTAAAGTGCCGTTACTGGAAATGTTTTTACGGCTGGTGAACCGTTTTTTAAACCTTCCGTCGGAGGCTCCACGGCAAAATTGAATCATATCCTGTAATAACAAACATCCTGTTATAACAAACATCCTGTGCTCAAAGCGGAGTACTGCGAGAATATTAGATTTCCAGAATATCTATCACTATTTTTATCAATATCTTAATAATAAATGTCCAATACGGTTATTCAGGTCCGCGTGGGATCACGTCCAAATTATAATTAAATCTATATAATATTTTAGGACAGTTATATGTGTTATTTTATCTCAAAATATACTGACTTACTAACAATTATATGATTAAAATATATATAGGGATATTTGTTTTGTTTGCATATTATTTACAACGGTTTATTGGAGTAAGGTGCCATGATTTAATTCTGACTTTTATATTTGTAGTACATATATATACTGTTTACCGTCATTCTGTCACGATCATGCAAGTTGGTTATTATTAAGTTTACATCAAGCACAAACCATACAAGCGTTTTCTGACATTTATGACGGTATATTTTACTATGATTAACAGTTTTTTGATGTGAAACATCTATAGCCGCACGTAAAACCGATTTCTGGCGTGGCGACGCATCGCCACGCTATATGATGGTATATACATACAATCTATATGCAGTAGTAAATTTTTGTATTTAATGAAAATAAATGTTTGTTCAATAAATAGTCATCGTTATCTGGAAAACAAAATCGTAATATTTTATTTTATCATTATGACATATTTAGTTCCTATCACAATCTGTTCTTTTCTGCATATTACTTCACATAATAATTTCGATGTTTCACATCTGCCAGGCGTCCCGTGACGGCTCACATTTATTTTTTTTAACTTTAAACCACGTTTAATGTATTATCTTGTAATTTAATTTATCTTTTAATTTAATATTTATTTTTTAGTTTGGTTTTGTAACGGTATCTAGTTACATTGTCACGCATATACCCAAAACGTGCCATAAGCGTTAATACAAATAATACAACGAATGTTTAGATTCATATAATTTTTATCATGTAAGGGTTTTTAGCTGTGAGAATGTAATCATATTAAGTTTAGTCAAACATCGACCACCGTTGCATTAGGAGTCTAATATCGAGTACCATTTAAATTAACACTCGTATTATTTTTAATTCACTAATAAGTTTCTTATTTTAAAAAAAAACCCTTTAAAATACCATCGTGATTTGACTATCTATTACATGATTTATATTAGTTGATAAATATTTACTCAAACTCAAACTCAAATCTTTATTGCATTCCTTATGTTAATATTTTACACATAACACGTTATTATCAATTACAATTAGGACCTTGGTTAGCCACAGCAATATTGTGGGAGAGCATCTCCACCATAGTTAATACATTTCAATTCTTACACGATACCTTATTTATTTTCTTTGGCTTCTCATTGTGAAAATGTCCGGAGGAGAATGTCCTTAACATTATTAATAAACTTAACCTTTACAAAAGAAATTAAACGCTATCGGACATAATATACTCTGTAACAGTCTAATAACACTACTGATTTATATAAGAAATAATTATTAATTTCTTTAAAAATTTGGTAAACCTCAAGTTATTTGCCTCGCTCTTCAAACTTTCCGGTAATTTGTTTTATATTTTTATTGAGTAGGTCAATGGTCCTGATTGATGCAATTTATTTTAAGAATGGTATTTATCTACGTAATTAATTCCGGGTATATAACGGATGGAGCAGTTTTGGCGTAGCAGCTTCAGCGTGCAACAGGCATGATGATAACAAGTAAATTTCATTGAAATAATTTGTGTGTATATTATTACAAAATTCCTAATTCTAAAACTCTGATTCTTTTCATAATTAAAAGCAAGATGAATATAATAATCGATAAAATAAAATCGCTAAATACGGTAATCCGCCATGAAATGTTGAACGCCAATCAGAGCGCATGACGTCACGTTAGAGTTCTTTCTCTTTGTTTACATTTGAATTACTTAAGATAATACACACTCGCTCGCTTTTTTAATTAAATACGCCGTTATTGTTTTGTTATTAACTTCAATTTCTATTGTGTAAATTGATTGCGCTAAATTGAGTCATGGAACAAGGATTTACAAAGGCTTCCAGCGCAAATTTACATAGAATCGACTTGATAATGCTAGGAACGTTTCTGGTATCAAACAAAGACTTCTGTTCAACAGAATTTAGAAATGTTAAAACTTCCATGTAAGTATTGTGTTTTAAACAGTTAATTAATTATTTAAACCATAAAAATAATTCGTTGAAAGCATAGCTATTGTACCTATTTCAGTATAACATTCAATATTACAATTTGAGGTTATGTTTATGTTAAATATTTCTTTTTGCAATTAAATATTTACCATTGCTTTAATTATTTCAGGTCTGCTAGGGCATCTTATGGTGATGATGCTGTAAGCTATGTTCAGGTCAAACGTGAAAGAAATTTGTGCACAATAAAAGCTAAAATCTGCCCAGAACATAAAGTGCATGCCAAGTTGTATGGAGTGTCTTTGGTAGTCGACGAACAAGAAGAAACAGTTAAGTCAGTAGAATGTCATGATTGTGTGGCTTCTCAAGGAGGCTGCAAACATGCCATGGCATTCTTAATGTGGGTTCATCGCAGAAGTGATGATCCATCTTGCACATCCATAGAATGCTATTGGAGGAAATCCAAACTTTCTAGAGTTGGGAGTACCCTTAAATACATAACTGCAACGGAATTATCTAAGGGTAGCCCTAGCTTACCATCTGATACCGAAGTATTCGAAAAGTTTGTAGAAGAAGGGAAGAGAAGATGGTTAGCCGACTGTGAATTAATGAAATACCAAAAGGACTATGTTTTTGATAGACTTCTAAGTCAGTAAAGCATATGTAATGAATGGGAAGCCAACCCAAAAGTTTTATGTGCAAATGCAACTTCAAATGTTACTAACAGGACATAAAAAAGGCTACTTCTGTGTAGATGACTGCAACTACAGTGCCAATAAGAAAGTAGATATAATGGAAATTATGTATGATGAAAAATATGTATCAGATTTTCTTAAGGTAATAGTCCCTTTGTGGAAGGATAATGTATATCCCGTGTTATATAAAAGTGTAATGTTATAAATAAAAACCAGTCTATGTAAAAATGTTTTTATTTGTAGGATAAACCTCTGATGATCTTCACTCATTATATACTAATTTACAACACTATATAAATATTCATTTACATTCACTTATATCAATGTTTTATGTTAGACTAGTACATAGAGTATTAGTACACAGAGGGACGGAACACCACCTATATGCTTTCGAAGTCATGTTTTTAATGTAAAAACTAGTAAAATGTCCAAATTAAATATGAATTAGATAATGTTTACATATACCGAATGTTCCTTGTACTCTAAAGTGACGTAAGCAAACGACGCCATGACACTTTGACGCGTTTTGGTGCAAATTTTAAATTTATGAATCAAAAATTATTTTTTAAGTACTAAACCTAAATTTTCCGCAGAAATATTATGTTTATTATAATTCATATATATTTCCAAATATTATAGAACAGTTTCTCAAAATTTGTCATCATGCCTACTCTCATACTATAAGTTGTAGGTTCGAATGCCGGCCGACCAATAGACTTTCTTTCTATACGCGCAATTTAACATTTGCTCAAACGGTGAAGGAAAAAATCGTGAGGAGGGCTTGACCCAAAAAGAGACAGCGTGTGTCAGGCATATTATGAAGCTGATCACTATGATCTGATGTAGGACTTCTGAACACTAGAGAAAAGTGATGAAGGTTTTTTAACTTCTAATTGGATCTTGGTTTAACGTTCAACTGTGAGATGGTTTTATGTCTTGGACAAATAGTCATTAAAGTCTTTCAATAAAAAAAAAAAAATCATGAATAACTATAAAAACTTTGTAAAATCTTGGTGAATTAATAGATGAGAGATACGTCCCATATATCGAAGTTACCTTTAAGTTTTATACCTTGTGTTCAGTGTAGAATACCTATGTGTTTACCTATCAGATTGATAAATGATCGTGAAACAGACACAGAAATCTGCGACAGACCTGAAGGCCCTAGCAGGTCATGCTGTGTCATTATCTCAGGGTGGACTGCGGTGCGTAATGGAGAGCTGGAGGACCGAGGCGCGCCAGCGCGTGATAACAATTAGTTATAAAGCAATTAATGATGTCATTTTATGAAATGGATTACTTGGCATGCGATAAACGATAAAATATAATTATCCTGTTTTTTATTTTTTGAGAAAAGAATCTCGCTGTTGGCCTTAAGGGCCTTTACAGCTCAGCACGGGCTGTTTGGCGAGCTTATCTCAGCCGGAAAGGGTGGGGTTCCCGCGACTCGCGCAAGGGCATCTCCTGTGAGACTCGAACCTCGGCTTGGGCCGTCGCGGGAGGGACAATCGCCTGAAGGGCAGGACGGAAGCTCACTGAAGTGAGCGAAATGCGAAGTAAAGGTCCTCACCTTCCCCGGTGAAGGCGGTTTTTAACCCTAGTCTGATTGTTTCTGCTTTTATTATTAATGGCCGCGCGGGCGGCTTTTAATTTGTCGTTAGCTATTGTAATTGGATCATCCGGATCCGTTCACGGAGTTCACGGTTCCCTTTTCTAGGGCATAGTCTAGGAGGCGCTTTTTCACTACCTTCTCGTACAGCTTGCAGCGTGTTGAGAAGGCTGATAGGGCGGTAACTGGTGGGATTGTTACGAGGCTTGCCTGGCTTGTGAATACCAATAACAATGGCCTCTTTCCACTGCGCCGGGAAGGTGCAGTTTTCGAGTAGGCAATTGAATATGGCCACTAGTAAGCATATCAGATGGGGCGGGAGGCACCGGAGGACCGTGTAAATTTTAAAATCATGTTCTATATAAATCTTCGTCATAAAATGAATTCAAAGTGTCAAAAAAAATTGCCTATGTTTGGATTTTTTTCTATAAAGCGAAGTTGAGCGAATGGATACATAAACTACTCAACTCCACCATATATTTTTTGCATTTGACCTACAAAAAGAAACAATGTACTTTTTTGGAATTTGGCAACTGGATAGCTCCTTAAAAGGTTGTGGCGCCGTGATTTAATTTTTTACCTTATAATTAGGTATCAGGTAAGTGACAGCTTATCGGCGTAATACCCAAGGTGTAGTCTTGACATTATCCATTTCATCCAGTCTCCTTTAAACCAAATTTTAAATTGGGCTTAATCCAATGTGGTTAATAATCGAGATACAACGTACTGGAAATGTGAACCTGCTTGCCTTCATTGATACTGTGTTATACTAAGATGTGTGAGTGATACAAATGACTATAATTGGTGGTTAGGGTGCGACAGCCACGAGACGGATTGCCGATCATACGATCATTCACGCTTGCACACACATACTTATAGCACGGACTCAAATTTATATAATGTTTCTTGTTTGTTTTTCTTTTACTGTATATTTATAAGTACTAAAATTTTATTATTTTATCGGTTATGTTATAGTGTCCTGCATCTGTAACAGTAGAATAGGTAGTGTTTAGTTTTTTTTTCTTTAATCGGCCCAGTTTTTAAATAAAATAAAATATGTTTACTATGGAACATAAAATAGACAGGTATCACTTATTCCACGTCATTAAATTTGAACCTGTAGGCTATTTTACTCATCGGCAAAGAAGAAAGAGGGTGTAGGCCGATAGAAAAAGCCGGCGTGAAAAACCCTCGGTACTATTTTAAAGAAGCAAATTATAAAACAACACTTATTTTAAAACGAATATATAAGTAGCCTGTCTAGCACTAGCCCCAGGCCCTTTTATCAACTAGATAATCGCTAACTTTATAGTAATCCTTTTTACACAGATTTTCTTTAATACATTTCTTAAATTTATTAAAAGGCAGAGATAAAAGAGCCTCTGGGATTTTATTGAAGAAGGATCCCTTTTCCCAAAAAAGAATTATTAACTTTAGATAGACTAGTACGGGGAAATTGCAGCCTGCATTTGTTCCGAATATTGACATTGTGCGTATGTTCTATTCTAGTAAACTTATCACTATTTAACTAATTAAAATACTTATTTTTTGATTTTAATGAAAATATTCAATTTTGTAAAATGTATCGATTTCATTCAGTAAAACATACAATTTTCACCGAAATAAATAGATAAAATTATTTATCTTTTAATGATACCAAGCGACACATTCTACCAAATAATATAGATACCGTTGGGTTACTATAAACTCATTAGCAATTCCAAGTACAAAAAAGTGAACTAGATTATTATTTATCTTTGTAATATTTTTTAAGATATTTTTTTTTTAATTTAGATATAACCTTATTTGTATTTTATTCTAACTTTAATGTATAAAAAAGAAACTAAAGAAGAAAGAAGCATAAAAAATTATTCATTTTAATTATTCTTTTGCTGCCGGTGGTCAGGATGTGAGAAAATCAAACTTTGTTGCACAATTCATCCAACGTAGGGGTAGTGCATGTAATGAAATTACATGGTGTTATGATAGAATGCGGGATGGAGTAGGATGGATTGAGGGGCTGAGGGGGTATCATCAGGGGCTGCCTGGTTTGCATATATTCGATGGTCAAAATTCTCATTTGATTTTGATTGATGATTTAATGAGGGAATCTGACGGTAGAGTTGTTGATATACTCACAAAACGAAGTCACCATAGAAATTTAAGTGTTTTTATATAACAAATTTTTATTTCATCATGGAAGAGGACAACGTGGCATTTCCCTTAATTCAAGTTACATAATTTATTTTTAAAAAACCCGTGATAAAACAAAATTAAACTCCTAGAAAGACAGGTTTTGCCTTGGAACACTAAATTTATTGAAGAATATGCAGATGCCACAAAAGTTGCTCACCACTTGATTTAAAACAAAATACTGATGACACACATCGGATAAAATCAAACATATTTTGAAAACACTCACTTTTGTACTATATATAAAAATAAATAATAAGTGGCGCTACAACCTCTTCAGGTCTTGGCCTCAGATTTCTGAATCTGTTTCATGATCATTTTTAAATCTAATAGGCAAGTAGGTCATCAGCCTCCAGTGCCTGACACACGTCGTCGACTTTTTGGGTCTAAGACATGTCGGTTTCCTCACGATGTTTTCCTTCACCGTTCGAGCAAATGTTAAATGCGCACATAAAAAGAAATTCCATATGTGCCCAGCCGGGGATCGAACCTACGACCTCAGGTATGAAGTCGCACGCTGAAGCCACTAGGCCAACACTTCTCTATTATACTGTATATACCCATGAAGACATATAGGGTATAAAAAATATTTTATTAATTATGGTTGAAGGTATATTGTGCAATAATCCTTAATTATTTATTAATTTCAATTATTTTATTCAGTAACAATGCCTCGTAACTACGTCCAGAAATCGTTACGTGCAACATCGGGATTCGTGAAAGGCTTGAAAAGCTAAGATGTCAAAAATTTGAGAACGTCTGTTTTGATCTTTCCCCGTTAGGGTAAGATTTATAATATATTAAAAAATAAACAATTAACTGTATCTTTGTTAAAAAAGGTATTTTTTCACTTAAGCCAGATGTGGGTTTGCAAGTCACTAAAAGCTATGAATTTAATTTATTAATTTTCTCTGCTTTGAAACAGATTTAACAATATGATATTGATATGATAGAAAAGTATAGTTTTTGCTCGTTACTAAACAAAGCCATGAATTAGTACAGGTTAATATTTATTGTTCTACAAGAGGTTCAAACACAACACTGCTCATGTCATCAAAAAAACCGTTCAATCTCTCCAATCATTGAAATGAACGATTTTAAGTCTATTCATATCAACCATGAAAAAGTTGGACAATAATTTTGATTCCTTTGAAGTAATCTATTAGAGTAATAGTGGATTTTGATGTGAAACATCTATAGCCGCACGTAAAACCGATTTCTGGCGTGGCGACGCATGCCGTGGCGACGCATCGCCACGCTATATGATGGTATATACATACAATCTATATGCAGTAGTAAATTTTTGTATTTAATGAAAATAAATGTTTGTTCAATAAATAGTCATCGTTATCTGGAAAACAAAATCGTAATATTTTATTTTATCATTATGACATATTTAGTTCCTATCACAATCTGTTCTCTTCTGCATATTACTTCACAGAGTAATTTCGATGTTTCACATCTGCCAGGCGTCCCGTGACGGCTCACATTTTTTAAAGAAGAAATTGTCGGGTGTGGAGCTAGCGTTCAGGATATCTATTCTGCGTTTTGTGGGGAGTATTGTGTGGTATATTAGTACTACAAGTTCTGGGTAAGTTGTTGTACAAGTTAGAAGATTACTTCAGCAATTTTTCGTATGACTCACCAAGAAATGACATGGCACTAGTAAAGTTGTATTGTAACATAATGTAAATAAACACATATAAAATGGAAATCATATTTTTAATTTTCAATCAAATCCTTTTCCCATCCACTTCTAGTGCATTTAAGGGTGAATGCGGATGGTAATTCGCTAGTGATGGATTTGAAAGTGACTCGGTGATTAGTAAATTAGGGTTACGTGTTGGACGAGACGTTACATCCTTATTATGAGGTGATCAATTGATCTGCAACGTATAGAAAAACCTAACTTCGAAACAGAGAGAAATGTTTTTCGGGAGTGACTGCTATCGACTCAGCACGGCCTGTTTAGTGGGGAAAGAGACCAAACTTTTTTTTTGAGCCAGTAATACATGGGGGGTTAGGTTGACTGAGGCAGTGAGTGAGGTAGTCCCCCGGAAACCATACTACTGATAGGCGTGGTAACTAGCCACGCCTACATGTGGACTTTCAAAACCTGAAAACTATTATATACATAGTAAACACACACATCTGTAAACTTTTACCGAGAAATACTAGCAACATTAATCAAAAGTCAATAATGGCGCAGTTGGTATACCGTTATTTACTTAAGGGTTGTTGCATATTTTATATTTATTTATACGTAAATAAATAATGTGACAAGAGTTACAGTTCTGCATATCTTAAACCAACAGCTTATCAGTTAATCTGTCAAGATAAAATGTACGTAGTTGTTGCAAGTGTTTGTTAACATTCGTTTGAAAGATATATTTTATCTGTATATTTAAATTTATGAAAAACGTAACAAAATAACTTCACGTATGTATGATTTATACTTGGTTTTATATAACACTCTGTTTTTATTAATTAAAAGTCTAATTCCAAGCGATATATCTTAGTAACGATTAATAGGAATATTATTTGCTTCTTGCATCTAAATATTTTCGTACAATCCTTCTAAAATACATAATATGTTTTATAGATGATTTGTTTATAATATACTTTTTTCCATTTCCCAATCCCAAACGCTCCATTTCCATGTTGTTGTAATTCCTATTAATTAACTATACCTAAAAGATCTCGAAACAAACCTACCCTTTGGTGTGTTGGACACCTAATCAGTCCCTTTAAGATACAGTTTTGAAAATAATTTATATCTGCCAAAAAAAAACACTGACAAATTTTAAGTTTTTGTGAGTGAAAGATAGCCTATTACTTTATATGTATTTTGATACCGACGACCGAAGATAGTTCAATCAATATGTGTAGTAAGTAGTGATGGGAATAATATCTCAGTTATCGATTCAAAAATTTTGTTAGTTTTGTTAATTATGCAATGTGTTTTTCATTAAAACATGGTAAGCACGTAGATTGCTTGCATTGCGCGTAAATCGTAACAATTCGTTTAAGAGAAACAGTACCACAAAATCTACGAGTAGGTGTCATAGGATCAGTAGGTGTAGTTGGTGTAGAATTCGTCATAAGTAATGTGTTTAAACTATTTTTTGGAGTGGATATCGTATTAAATCGTTTTCCAGTACACGGGTATATATATTTTCATTAAAATAATCACTCTGCGTTAAGGACCTAATCGATCTCTAATTTCTTTTTTAAAGTCCTTGAATTCAGCTTTAAGTAGAAATCCAATATTAATTTATATATTTACTAACAGCCCATACATGGCCAAAGTCGGACCAATTAAGTTATTAAGAAAATTGCCAGTAAATGCTATCCTCTGATCCTCTCCAAGTATACCCTCAAATCACAGAATACTACCCCCATACGCTTCCCAAATAGGTCGCTCTCCGGTGAAGAGTCAAGAAACCCATTAAGCAGCCAGAGTGACCGACGAATGGGAGCTTGTTGACGCTGGACAGTGCGAGCCCAACGCACAGCAAAGAGGTTATGTTAACATTGTGTTACGGTAGCGGTAATAATTGTCCGGAAAGTACAGTCTCATGATTTCTCCCAGCAAGTATGCGGTTTCTGTTTCGTTTTTAATTTCGCTTATACCGAACTATCTATTCTGCTCATATATACATAACTTTAGATTTTTTAACAACACGATTATGTTCAACGCATAATACAAAAGTCTTGCAAGATATCTGATAGGTCTCGTAATGCAGCAAGCATGTTAATCTATCAATTTATTCACGAATATGGATAAAATTAAAATTAAAAAAAAAATATCGAATTGTAAAATGGTGACTAGCAACTAGTGGATGTAAAAGGGGTGCCTCCCTTCAATGCAATCATATAGGAAGGGCGTGTAAATGCGCCATAGATGCAAGTATAAAAGCTGGCTTTCGCCGGTTCTCGCCAATGTTTCACAGGTCTTCAGACTACGAACAAGTATTTCTCTAAATAAGTCTGCCCTTTGTATAAATATAATCCAGTGAATATAAATTTTTGGATTTGTGATTATTGTTGTGAATTTAAAGCCATTTTAATTTAACGGCGTGTAATTTTGATTAATAAGTGACTTGAGTTCCTGGGATCAAGTGAGTACTACTTTTTACTACACAGAAAATAGTATTAGTAATGAGTATTTTCCATTAACTGATTTTTAATAATATTTTAAATATTGTTTATTCTTTTGGTGCTATTTTCCCTTCCCCTATTTGATTAAATGCTAACAAAATGTTTTAATGTTTGCTTTGTTAAAAACATCATAATTTTTTTATCAACAGCTATTAATTTTTTAACTGTGTCATAAATATTATTTCATGTTATTTTAGTTTTTTTTAGTGAACTTATAAAGTGTTTAGTAGTAAAAATTTATTTCGAGGCGATTTGAGCGAATAGTGACGCCGTTACGTTCAGTTTTTTTTTTGAAGTGAAACTTCTTTATCGACGTATGGGAGACATTTTGTAAGAGAACGTCACGTTTTTCGGTTACGCGCCATGTTGCTTTTTTTATCGAAGTTTAGTAAAGTGACGTAAAGAATATAATGTAATATATGATAATAATAACAACAATATATTAGTTTTGAAGTTTGTTTTGAAATAAGAATAACAATATATTCATTTGAAAGTGATTAAATAAAAGTCTTGTTCAATTTAAGTGAATTTACAAGAAAAGTGAGAGTGATTATACATTTCGTTTTATAAATTCAACACGTATGAGCATGATTTTAATATTTATTTGAGGTTAACCTCACTTTTTGATTGTAAGTATCAGTGAATGTATATAAATCTGTTAAAATTAGCAAGTATTAATAAATATGATTGAAAAAATTGTTTTTCTTAAGGCTTAAGCCTTATCTACCCCATTTTCGTGAAGTTGCAAATAGTAGAAAAATGTTATGTCGTAAAGAAGTTTCACTTCTTACCTGTGTACTCTGGTACACACACATTTTTTTTTAATTTGTGGTTTTTATTTGATTGAATAAAAAAAAAATCTCGCCTCAAGTTTTTATTATATTTCGTTTCTTTATCCTTCTTGACTAAAAAAATCTAAATATTGTCGAATAAAAAGTGTATCGATGATCACAGAACGAATCACGGGCATTCACTATTCACTCATAATATTTTCAAAAATCTGCTTTGCCTTGGTAAACACGTTCGATTTGGTTCCCGAAAAAACAACTTTTTCGTGCTTCAAAGGTTTTTATTTGAAAGACATTTGTTACTTTTTTATAACGTTAAGTTTGAATTATTTTTTTTATCAGCTTGTGAGCGTAAGTATTTTTACAGGTTCGGCTGCTAAGGATGAATCAAAATAGACTTTACAACATTCTCGAAATTGTAAAAAACGCGACGGTTTTATGCAAGATAACTGGTATAGCTATAGTGTATTGTATGGGTCTGCGTCTGAATGTAGTTTTAGTTCGGCTTGCATGTTCTCTACATGCAAGCCGAACAAAAACTACTACTTCGACGCAACTAAGATGGAAAATGTGACTATGTGGTAAGTTATATTCGACTTCAGATAAAAAATATTAAATATGAAACCTTTTTAAAGTATTACTAAACATTGTAATTCTTTTACTACAACTAAAGCTTATTAGGAAATAATTTGTTATTACGTTAACAGGAATAAACAAATTAACGTTAACAAACATACATAGTTTTGCAATACCAAGAACCGAATCTCAAACTTTTTTTTAATATAGAACAGGTAAAAGCAAGCTAAGCTCTGAACCAGTCGTCAATTTTAAGGTTTTTAAATGTTTCCTGCGCGGTATGCGATGAAGCAAATCGCATATATATATAAATTACAATTTATAAGAGTTATCTTTATTCGTGCTTATCCACTAATACTGTACCTTATAAAAAAAAGTCTAGAACAATGATTATGCAGCTTATTAACAGGCGGATATTCAAATTTAAGGTCAAGTTAACGACGTTGGCAGAAAAATAAATTTAATAAATTGGCAATTCAAGGCATATTTAAAATTTAACGTCACGAATTTTTAAATTGTTTATATTCTTAAGTGATCGCCGTACTCTTTACTAACTTTACTGAAAAAAATATTATAAGTAACTATATTATTATGGTCTGTACAATAAATAATATGGGAGCTATAACGAGCAGACGCGTGTGTACTTTGAGCATAGTATATGTATAATCACACTAGAATATCGCGAATTTTATTGATCTGCTGAATAATTTCAATTACTAATATTAGTATTAATGATTTATAATGCCTTGTTTAAATAAAAAAAAAGCGTGTGTCATTTTTCTTCTGGTACTTTATTTTTTATATATTATTATCATATTGTATTTCTAATGGTGAGCTAATTTCTAAAATAGCTAACATTTATTTTCGGTTAATTGTGTTATTCGTTACAAACCATTTCTTTGTAGATTTGGTATAAAAAGAACATCCGAAACTTCAATACTAAAACATTTGTCAATTCAATAAATACAATCAAAACTGCACTACGATTAATAGTAATTGTTATACATACTTTCTTTTAACAAACATAATTTTTTAGGCACACAAAGTTAAGCTACGAAAACGTTGCTACGCCGTAGCGTAGAAGAATACACGTATACGGACAACTTCAATATTTAAATTTTTCTTTATAATTATTTTGTAATAATAATAGTAGTGACACATACACACCAGTGGCACTACAAACTTTGTTCTCGGTATCAGATTACAGTAATATGACAGACAGACATAACATTTATTACAAACAAAACACACAAAATAACAATAATAAAATAGATATCAAAAACAATAAAAAGAAAAAAAAAATAATTATAATGAAATTTCTTTTCTCATTCGGCTCATTTCAAATATGTAATGTGTGTATGATGTGGCTGTAATTGGCCCTGGCTCAGTATTATGCTGAGGGTTAGAAAGATCCAAATTGCTGGTCATTCTGCCAGAGACAACAGCAGCTGGTTTGCGCCTGAGTCGCAATATCAGATTATAATTTTCTTGACATGGTTTAAAGGCAAGTTAAGCTCTGAATCACGCCACGTCTTAAAGATGTTTTCAAAGCGAGGAATCTATTGAGGTACAGGTGAGGTTTAAACGCAGCATCTTAATCCCCGTCACAGTATAATAATTATAATCAGTCTCGATAGGCGTAGAATTGTAGTAACCGTTTCGATTAGGATAACTTTCCAATGTTAAACCTGAAATAATCATCCAAAACCGATCCAGGCATCATCAATCATGAATATGATATGTCGAATAAATTTAACAGCCGATTGGTACGCTCAGTTAATCTTCAGTGAAGGCACTGATGAATAGATTCCTAATAATTAAGTACCTGGCAGTATTGGTCAGTCTCAGACGGTATAAAGTAGCCTAAAACTAGTATTTTATTTATCACCTCTAGGCAGTGCTTTAGATATTGGCTAGTTGAAATTTAAAATATCCTATTTTATTTTTAGATATTATTTTTTTTGTAATTTAATTATTTTCTTGTAATTTTTATTTTGTTTTTTTTTTAATATAGTGAACACATCTGTTCATCCTTACATTTAATTAGTAGCGAGTGACTTTTTACAAATCTATTGTAAATTTAAGCAACTAAATTATTATATGATACCTACACGAAATTAAAGCTTTATTAACAAATACAACATGACTTATTGTCAAAATAACTACTACTATCTACCAGGTGCCAACATAAATCTTTAATTAGCGGCTGTTCACTTGAACCCCACGTCCCAAGAGTCTTTACTCCAAAGGGCACAAAATCAATGTTGGAGGAAATACTCTTAAATTTGAGCCGTTTATTATTGCCTGCTCTGCGGTTCCCCCAACTTTTTGGGTTGTCCGAGGTAGGTGAGACGGGATGAATATGACACGTTAATTAACGGAGGCTTATAGAATTATTTACATGTAGTATTATTCAATATAAGCAAATAAATCTATAGATGACTTTTTGGTACTGATAAAGTTATATTTTAGTCAAACAACAACGTATTACCTTGCTTGACCTTAAAATGTTGTTATGTAAATTTACTATTGCACATTTTGTTATAAGCATTGATCCGCATTTAAACTCGTGCAAATTATAATTTTTATTGAACCAATTCTGCAATAACTGATGTTTACGTGATACGTTGAAGTGTAAATTTTATGAATAGCACCGAACGGTGATGTTTCTTAGTGTTAATTATATTTAGGTAGCAAAACCAGTCCAAAATTGAATAATACCAAGCTAACTATATGCACCATAACACCCTTTAGTGCTTTTTTAGTTTTATATAAATACAATTGACTACTTTTTATTCTTATTTAATATACAACAAAATGCAATAATTAAATCCTATTAAGCTACTATTATTATTACAAAATAATTATAAAGAAAAATTTAAATATTGAAGTTGTCCGTATACGTGTATTCTTCTACGCTACGGCGTAGCAACGTTGTCGTAGCTTAACTTTGTGTGCCTAAAAAATTATGTTTGTTAAAAGAAAGTATGTATAACAATTACTATTAATCGTAGTGCAGTTTTGATTGTATTTATTGAATTGACAAATGTTTTAGTATTAAAGTTTCGGATGTTCTTTTTATACCAAATCTACAAAGAAATGGTTTGTAACGAATAACACAATTAACCGAAAATAAATGTTAGCTATTTTAGAAATTAGCTCACCGTTAGAAATACAATATGATAATAATATATAAAAAATAAAGTACCAGAAGAAAAATGACACACGCTTTTTTTTTATTTCACACTAATTATTTAATAAACTAGGCATTATAAATCATTAATACTAATATTAGTAATTGAAATTATTCAGCAGATCAATAAAACTCGCGATATTCTAGTGTGATTATACATATACTATGCTCAAAGTACACACGCGTCTGCTCGTTATAGCTCCCATATTATTTATTGTACAGACCATAATAATATAGTTACTTATAATTTTTTTTTTCAGTAAAGTTAGTAAAGAGTACGGCGATAACTTAAGGATATTAACAATTTAAAAATTCGAGACGTTAAATATTAAATATGCCTTGAATTGCCAATTTATTAAATTTATTTTTCTGCCAACGTCTTTAACTTGACCTTAAATTTGAATATCCGCATGTTAATAAGCTGCATAATCATTGTTCTTGACTATTTTTTATAAGGTACAGTATTAGTGGATAAGCACGAATAAAGATAACTCTAATAAATTGTAATTTATATATATATGCGATTTGCTTCATCGCATACCGCGAAATAAAAAAAAAACGTGTGTCATTTTTCTTCTGGTACTTTATTTTTTATATATTATTATCATATTGTATTTCTAACGGTGAGCTAATTTCTAAAATAGCTAACATTTATTTTCGGTTAATTGTGTTATTCGTTACAAACCATTTCTTTGTAGATTTGGTATAAAAAGAACATCCGAAACTTTAATACTAAAACATTTGTCAATTCAATAAATACAATCAAAACTGCAATACAATTAATAGTAATTGTTATACATACTTTCTTTTAACAAACATAATTTTTTAGGCACACAAAGTTAAGCTACGACAACGTTGCTACGCCGTAGCGTAGAAGAATACACGTATACGGACAACTTCAATATTTAAATTTTTCTTTATAATTATTTTATAATAATAATAGTAGCTTAATAGGATTTAATTATTGTATTTTGTTGAATATTAAATAAGAATAAAAAGTAGTCAATTGTATTTATATACAACTAAAAAAGCACTAAAGGGTGTTATGGTGCATATAGTTAGCTTGGTATTATTCAATTTTGGACTGGTTTTGCTACCTAAATATAATTAACACTAAGAAACATCACCGTTCGGTGCTATTCATAAAATTTACACTTCAACGTATCACGTAAACATCAGTTATTGCAGAATTGGTTCAATAAAAATTATAATTTGCACGAGTTTAAATGCGGATCAATGCTTATAACAAAATGTGCAATAGTAAATTTACATAACAACATTTTAAGGTCAAGCAAGGTAATACGTTGTTGTTTGACTAAAATATAACTTTATCAGTACCAAAAAGTCATCTATAGATTTATTTGCTTATATTGAATAATACTACATGTAAATAATTCTATAAGCCTCCGTTAATTAACGTGTCATATTCATCCCGTCTCACCTACCTCGGACAACCCAAAAAGTTGGGGGAACCGCAGAGCAGGCAATAATAAACGGCTCAAATTTAAGAGTATTTCCTCCAACATTGATTTTGTGCCCTTTGGAGTAGACTCTTGGGCCGTGGGGTTCAAGTGAACAGCCGCTAATTACAGATTTATGTTGGCACCTGGTAGATAGTAGTAGTTATTTTGACAATAAGTCATGTTGTATTTGTTAATAAAGCTTTAATTTCGTGTAGGTATCATATAATAATTTAGTTGCTTAAATTTACAATAGATTTGTAAAAAGTCACTCGCTACTAATTAAATTTAAGGATGAACAGATGTGTTCACTACATTAAAAAAAAAAACAAAATAAAAATTACAAGAAAATAATTAAATTATAAAAGAAAATAAAATAGGATATTTTAAATTTCGACTAGCCAATATCTAAAGCACTGCCTAGAGGTGATAAATAAAATACTAGTTTTAGGCCACTTTATACCATCTGAGACTGACCAATACTGCCAGGTACTTAATTATTAGGAATCTATTCATCAGTGCCTTCACTGAAGATTACCTGAGCGTACCAATCGGCTGTTAAATTTATTCGACATATCATATTCATGATTGATGATGCCTGGATCGGTTTTGGATGATTATTTCAGGTTTAACATTGGAAAGTTATCCTAATCGAAACGGTTACTACAATTCTACGCCTATCGAGACTGATTATAATTATTATACTGTGACGGGGATTAAGATGCTGCGTTTAAACTTCACCTGTACCTCAATAGATTCCTCGCTTTGAAAACATCTTTAAGACGTGGCGTGATTCAGAGCTTAACTTGCCTTTAAACCATGTCAAGAAAATTATAATCTGATATTGCGACTCAGGCGCAAACCAGCTGCTGTTGTCTCTGGCAGAATGACCAGCAATGTGGATCTTTCTAACCCTCAGCATAATACTGAGCCAGGGCCAATTACAGCCACATCATACACGCATTACACATTTGAAATGAGCCGAATGAGAAAAGAAATTTCATTATAATTATTTTTTTTCTTTTTATT
The DNA here is from genome assembly GCA_028984075.1 of Pieris mannii. NCBI lineage: Eukaryota > Metazoa > Arthropoda > Insecta > Lepidoptera > Pieridae > Pieris > Pieris mannii. The sequence goes on along the minus strand of CM054777.1, from coordinate 12,820,686 downwards.
GTTTTTGATATCTATTTTATTATTGTTATTTTGTGTGTTTTGTTTGTAATAAATGTTATGTCTGTCTGTCATATTACTGTAATCTGATACCGAGACCAAAGTTTGTAGTGCCACTGGTGTGTATGTGTCACTACTATTATTATTACAAAATAATTATAAAGAAAAATTTAAATATTGAAGTTGTCCGTATACGTGTATTCTTCTATGCTACGGCGTAGCAACGTTTTCGTAGCTTAACTTTGTGTGCCTAAAAAATTATGTTTGTTAAAAGAAAGTATGTATAACAATTACTATTAATCGTAGTGCAGTTCTGATTGTATTTATTGAATTGACAAATGTTTTAGTATTGAAGTTTCGGATGTTCTTTTTATACCAAATCTACAAAGAAATGGTTTGTAACGAATAACACAATTAACCGAAAATAAATGTTAGCTATTTTAGAAATTAGCTCACCATTAGAAATACAATATGATAATAATATATAAAAAATAAAGTACCAGAAGAAAAATGACACACGCTTTTTTTTTATTTAAACAAGGCATTATAAATCATTAATACTAATATTAGTAATTGAAATTATTCAGCAGATCAATAAAATTCGCGATATTCTAGTGTGATTATACATATACTATGCTCAAAGTACACACGCGTCTGCTCGTTATAGCTCCCATATTATTTATTGTACAGACCATAATAATATAGTTACTTATAATATTTTTTTTCAGTAAAGTTAGTAAAGAGTACGGAGATCACTTAAGAATATAAACAATTTAAAAATTCGTGACGTTAAATTTTAAATATGCCTTGAATTGCCAATTTATTAAATTTATTTTTCTGCCAACGTCGTTAACTTGACCTTAAATTTGAATATCCGCCTGTTAATAAGCTGCATAATCATTGTTCTTGACTATTTTTTATAAGGTACAGTATTAGTGGATAAGCACGAATAAAGATAACTCTAATAAATTGTAATTTATATATATATGCGATTTGCTTCATCGCATACCGCGAAATAAAAAAAAAACGTGTGTCATTTTTCTTCTGGTACTTTATTTTTTATATATTATTATCATATTGTATTTCTAACGGTGAGCTAATTTCTAAAATAGCTAACATTTATTTTCGGTTAATTGTGTTATTCGTTACAAACCATTTCTTTGTAGATTTGGTATAAAAAGAACATCCGAAACTTTAATACTAAAACATTTGTCAATTCAATAAATACAATCAAAACTGCAATACGATTAATAGTAATTGTTATACATACTTTCTTTTAACAAACATATTTTTTTAGGCACACAAAGTTAAGCTACGACAACGTTGCTACGCCGTAGCGTAGAAGAATACACGTATACGGACAACTTCAATATTTAAATTTTTCTTTATAATTATTTTGTAATAATAATAGTAGCTTAATAGGATTTAATTATTGTATTTTGTTGAATATTAAATAAGAATAAAAAGTAGTCAATTGTATTTATATACAACTAAAAAAGCACTAAAGGGTGTTATGGTGCATATAGTTAGCTTGGTATTATTCAATTTTGGACTGGTTTTGCTACCTAAATATAATTAACACTAAGAAACATCACCGTTCGGTGCTATTCATAAAATTTACACTTCAACGTATCACGTAAACATCAGTTATTGCAGAATTGGTTCAATTTTATAACAAAATGTTATAAAATATGTTAATATTATAACAAAATGTGCAATAGTAAATTTACATAACAACATTTTAAGGTCAAGCAAGGTAATACGTTGTTGTTTGACTAAAATATAACTTTATCAGTACCAAAAAGTCATCTATAGATTTATTTGCTTATATTGAATAATACTACATGTAAATAATTCCATAAGCCTCCGTTAATTAACGTGTCATATTCATCCCGTCTCACCTACCTCGGACAACCCAAAAAGTTGGGGGAACCGCAGAGCAGGCAATAATAAACGGCTCAAATTTAAGAGTATTTCCTCCAACATTGATTTTGTGCCCTTTGGAGTAAAGACTCTTGGGACGTGGGGTTCAAGTGAACAGCCGCTAATTAAAGATTTATGTTGGCACCTGGTAGATAGTAGTAGTTATTTTGACAATAAGTCATGTTGTATTTGTTAATAAAGCTTTAATTTCGTGTAGGTATCATATAATAATTTAGTTGCTTAAATTTACAATAGATTTGTAAAAAGTCACTCGCTACTAATTAAATGTAAGGATGAACAGATGTGTTCACTACATTAAAAAAAAAAACAAATTAAAAATTACAAGAAAATAATTAAATTACAAAAAAAAATAATATCTAAAAATAAAATAGGATATTTTAAATTTCGACTAGCCAATATCTAAAGCACTGCCTAGAGGTGGTAAATAAAATACTAGTTTTAGGCCACTTTATACCGTCTGAGACTAACCAATACTGCCAGGTACTTAATTATTAGGAATCTATTCATCAGTGCCTTCACTGAAGATTAACTGAGCGTACCAATCGGCTGTTAAATTTATTCGACATATCATATTCATGATTGATGATACCTGGATCGGTTTTGGATGATTATTTCAGGTTTAACATTGGAAAGTTATCCTAATCGAAACGGTTACTACAATTCTACGCCTATCGAGACTGATTATAATTATTATACTGTGACGGGGATTAAGATGCTGCGTTTAAACCTCACCTGTACCTCAATAGATTCCTCGCTTTCAAAACATCTTTAAGACGTGGCATGATTCAGAGCTTAACTTGCCTTTAAACCATGTCAAGAAAATTATAATCTGATATTGCGACTCAGGCGCAAACCAGCTGCTGTTGTCTCTGGCAGAATGACCAGCAATGTGGATCTTTCTAACCCTCAGCATAATACTGAGCCAGGGCCAATTACAGCCACATCATACACGCATTACACATTTGAAATGAGCCGAATGAGAAAAGAAATTTCATTATAATTATTTTTTTTTCTTTTTATTGTTTTTGATATCTATTTTATTATTGTTATTTTGTGTGTTTTGTTTGTAATAAATGTTATGTCTGTCTGTCATATTACTGTAATCTGATACCGAGACCAAAGTTTGTAGTGCCACTGGTGTGTATGTGTCACTACTATTATTATTACAAAATAATTATAAAGAAAAATTTAAATATTGAAGTTGTCCGTATACGTGTATTCTTCTACGCTACGGCGTAGCAACGTTGTCGTAGCTTAACTTTGTGTGCCTAAAAATTATGTTTGTTAAAAGAAAGTATGTATAACAATTACTATTAATCGTAGTGCAGTTTTGATTGTATTTATTGAATTGACAAATGTTTTAGTATTAAAGTTTCGGATGTTCTTTTTATACCAAATCTACAAAGAAATGGTTTGTAACGAATAACACAACACAAAACCGAAAATAAATGTTAGCTATTTTAGAAATTGGCTCACCGTTAGAAATACATGATAATATATAAAAAATAAAGTACCAGAATAAAAATGACACACGTTTTTTTTTATTTGTTTGTAGTGCCAATGGTGTGTATGTGTCTTTGTCTATCTGTATTAAAGTTCTCATTATATAGATATACGAATATCTGACTCCTTCAGAATGATAAAATTAAATGAATTTTATCAAAACAAAAAAATATTTTTATTTGTTTAAACCGGCTCTGATTGGGATTTTAATAAAAGTAATTGTAATTTATGTGTAGTGTATAACTGTAATACTCTCATTGTCAAAGAAATTTATAACTAAGGCTAAGAGGACTAATATAAGTCCGTGTAAGTTACCTACCTTCGTGACCGACATCTAGTCTAAAATGAAATTGGAAATATTTTACGATTATTTGTTTTTTTACATTATGAAGTTGAGATTATTTGGTAAATAGTTTATTTTGAAACTAGTAAAAAAAACATTGTAAATTTATTCTTATGTTTTGTTATTAAACTGGTAACTACTTAATGTCAGTATTAAAATAACCTGAATCGCTATTTATACGTCGCAAAAACCGAAGACTATTTCCAATTTTTGATCTTACTTAGAATATTGTCAGAAGATGTACGGACATTGTAGTCTGTGACAGGTATAATTAATGTTGTTGTTAGAACTCACACTTACCTTAAATGTATGCAAATATATTGTATTTCCTCTGTTATTATAGCAGCACATGTATGTTATAAACCCTGTTATTTTAGCAGCACAGATTTAAGACTTTACTTTTAATCTGTGACAGTGTGAATTAAATAAAATTATACCTAATCTAGATTGTGTCAATAAATGGATGTAAACAAAAATTGTTTTATTTAATATATTTTATTTGCGTATTTTGTTTCGCCTTAATATGACTTTTAATTCAGCCTCTTAAAAAAAATATGTCTCAAATTAGTCAAACCATCTTTGAGTTTTGCGTTTAGCAAAGTCAAAGTTAAAATTTATTTATTCATATAGGTAACATAATGTACACTTATGAACGTCAAAAAAAGAAATATTAAATGAATCGAATTTTACATTTACTGCCAGTTTTCAAATCAAGGGCGTAGAACGGAAAAGAAGAACTGGCAATAAACTCTCTGCCACTCTTTTTAGTCGCCAAGTTTTTTTTACACAATGTTTGTAAGGAGCTGCAACCACTACACCATGTTTCATATGACATATTGAGTAATTTCATAGTAATTTAAATTAAAAATTTAAAAAATTAAGATTGACTAATACTTTAATTAAATAACAAATTTTGTGGCAGCAGTTGCGGTTATACTTAAATTTAAATAAATTTTATTAGTAGTAATTTGTATCACTCACACAACAAACAACAAACAAAATATCTTTCATCGTCTAGGTAAACTTATGAACGTCAAAAAAATTAAATTATTTGTAAAGTTACATTTACTACCAGTTCGCAAGTCAAGAGCGTGGAGTGGGCAAGAAGAAATGACAAGAATCTCACTGTCGCACTCTTTTCAATCGCCAAGTTTTTAATACAAATTGTTTGTGCTGGAGCAAATCAATCCCAAGGATTAGGATCATTTAAGTATTCTTCACATTTATTAAAGGCTTTATTAAATATTTTACTTTTAACGGGGGCTTTGAATTTATTAAGTGATAATTCTCTAATTTCGCTTGGGAGTTTTTCGCTTAGAATTTCCATATAAGGCTAAGTGGCTTATCTTCTGGAGCCTGGTTGGTCGCACACTTTAATTACAGTGTAAACTCTTTAAAACGAAACTCAAAAGACTGAGCATTGTTTGTCGTTATAGACAGTTATCGTTATATGGAGTTAACAAAAAAACAACCAAATTAACAAGAATTTTAAATATGAACACAAACTTTTTCGTCAACACTAATCGTTTTCCGTTTACTGGCCATGTTAACAGTTTCAACGTAGCTTTACGACTGATAATACGATAGGTATCCAGTATGCTTGATCGAAGACCATCACTTCCGAGAAAACAATGTTGTTTAATTAAATAAATAAATAAATACGTCATACTGCACGTGTTCAAGGCAATTAAGGATAACAAAAGCTAGACCGACCTCGGATGTTCGGAGCTTCAAAGTCTTTTGTTACCTGATAGTAAGTATACCTGTGGGTTTTCACGCAAACCAACCAAGATGGGCTCACTTTAACGTTACAAGGAGTTTAGTGTTATAAAGGATGACATTATATAGAGTTTACACTGTAGTTCTGTTTTGCGTATTATACTGTTAAAAGTCACCATTTGTTTTAAAATCGTTTAAATTTATTGTACATACAACAAGGCTTCAAGAATATATTGACCGGATAATGTTATAATATTTAGATCCTTAAATTATAAATTTTGTTGTAAACGGTAATAATTAAATCAGTGGCGACACAACCCTTTTAATTCAGTTTTTTTTTTCTTTTTGGGCCAAACCCATTTCCTGACGATTTTTTCGTTCACCGTTTGAGCGAATGTAAAATGCACATATAGAAAGAAAGTCCATTGGTGCACCGCCGGGATTCGAACCTACAACCTAAGGGATGACAGTCGCACGCCAAAGCCGCAAATACAACACTGCTCCATTCGTTAAATAACCGAAATTAGTTACGTAGATAATAAGTCGCACCGTTCTTAAATAAATATATATCTACTAATAAAAATCATGCAATAGATACCGATAAAAAATAATAAATATTAAATAAAGCAATTACAATATAAACAATAAAAACGTGGTTTAAAGTTTAAAAAAAACTGTTAAACATAGTAAAATATACCGTCATAAATGTCAGATAACGCTTGTATGTATTGTGCTTGATGTAAACTTAGTAATAACCAACTTGCATGATCGTGACAGAATGACGGTAAACAGTATATATATGTACTACAAATATAAAAGTCAGAATTAAATCATGGCACCTTACTCCAATAAAACATTATAAATAATATGCAAACAAAACAAATATCCCTATATATATTTTAATCATATAATTGTTAGTAAGTCAGTATATTTTGAGATAAAATAACACCTTTAACTGTCCTAAAATATTTAATAACGTTTATATAGATTTAATTATAATTTGGACCTGAATAACCGTATTGGACATTTATTATTTAGATATTGATAAAAATTGTGAGAGATATTCTAGAAATCTAATATTCTTCCCCAGTACTCTGCTTTGAGCACAGGATATTTATTATTACAGGATACGATTCAATTTTTCTGTAGCGCCTCCGGCGGAAGCTTTTAAAAGCATTTTACCAGACGCGCTGGGCCGGATCGGTAATTTACGATGACAAAATGATAATTTTACAATGATAGAAATCTTAACAAAAATACTCGTTTCACCTTCTCCAATAAACGAACAATAGAATGACAAGAAATAAAGTTCCCAGAAGCTAGACAAAAGCCTGGGCGAGCGCCCTTTGTATTCCTTTTTGCGCACGATCAAATGTGTCTCAGTTGCGACGTAAAACTTTGACTAACCACGCTTTTTATGTGCTGGAGTGTTTGTTCTTACATTGAGTTTTATAATGGAGCGTCAGGTATATACTTCTTACTAATATTATTTAATTGCCTTTTTTTATATAAATCGAGCAATAATATAATTTTGCGTGGAACACTATTTTATAACAAAAATAATTTTGATTCAGTTGAGTTTGCAGACTTTAAAAAAAGTACCGCATAGTTCCGTTACATTTTGGCGTATCTTAAACTCTACAACTCATGACGATTCAAAACAAGGCTTATATCTTCGGATCCTGTCGTGACTTCTCATAGAGAAAAACCAAAGAAAAGAGGAGATAATAATAATAATAATAATAATAATAATAATTTATTCATTGCACGAATATGGTACAAAATGTCAAGGTGGTACAATTGTCAGTCGTTCGCATATTCTGCCACACACAGTGGCGCGCAAATTCATCTTAGTTTAGATTTTACATTATTAGTCAGATTCATATCAATTAAGTCAATTATCATACATAATTAAATTTGTATAAATTACCATGTCTCACACAAATAATCGTTTATTGAGTAGTACGTTTTTTCTAAAAGTAATGCACTAAGTCGCTTTTTAAAGATTCTTGTCGGAAGATCTTTAAGTTCTTTCGGTAATCTATTGTAAATTTTAATTGCCATACAGAAGGCGTTTTTTCCGAAATAATTCTAAATTTATTTTTGGCACAGCCAATTTCTCCCCATGTCTACTACTTACTACATTCGATTTAAAAATATGTATATTTCTGTGTACGAACAGGGACATTTCTAATATATATATACATGGAAGAGATAACACTTTTAGTCTCTTAAATAGAGGCACGCAACTATCAATGCAATTTGCTCCACAAATTGCTCTAATACATTTTTTTTGGGCCTTAAATACCCTATTCACTTCGACTGAATTTCCCCAAATTATAATTCCATATCTAATTATAGATGCAATATATGCATGATTAGCAGCTAATACCGCAGCATGGTTAACAGTTTCCCTTAGTCGTTTTAACACAAAAACAAAACGGTCTATTTTGTTCTGTAATTTTCCAATATGTGATTTCCAATTACAAAATTTATCTATCGTTATACCTAAAAATACACACTCGTTCATTATGTCCAGTTTATTGTGTTTATATTGTAAGTCTATTAGTGTTTTAGAGTTATATGTCTGTCATTGATACATTTAATGAAACAGTTGTAGGAATGATGCGGACATCTACATACCTATGTAGCGAAGAGTTATCAAATAAAGATAATGAAGACTCCGATGAAAATGAAGACGAACACGATTAGTAGCGTAGTATAAGAGCATAGTATGTAATTTAGGGACATTTGTGTAGTTATCTTAAGACCTTAGGATAAGGTGTTTGTACTTACTGAATTTATTATGATATTTTAATAGTATCCTCTCAAAACTTCTATGATCTAACAGTTATCACAAAATATAATTACCAAGTTAGATTGTAAAAAACTTTATTTTTGTCATCGTAAATTGCCAATCCGGCCCAGTGTGAGCCGTCAAAACATTTCAAGTAGCCGTACTTTACCGTTAAAGCCACCCAGGGGGCGGAAGGGTGGCGAATGGCACCTGTTGATATAAACTTTGCCAGGAAATTTGCAAGGAGTATTTAGATTTTAGCTTGGATTATTGTATGGCTTCCTCACTAGTTGTTTTGATTGTAGAAATATTTATGGAAGAGAATATTATTGGAAAGCATCCACGAGATAGGTCCGTAAATGTCTAATACATGCGTTTTGTCTACATTCAAACCTTGTTCTTCTTTATTTATCCATTAGTACTTGGTCTGTAGCAAAAACTAGCACTTTACTACAATTTTTTTTATAGAACAGGAGGCAAACGGGCAGGAGGCTCACCTGATGTTAAGTGATACCGCCGCCCATGGACGCTCATACATAAACTTTATATAGTTTGTGCTATATTTTATAATATTCGTCTTTACACTATGTTTTGTGATCCTATAGTCAAGTTTGTCTGTGTGGACTTATTGGTTATAAACAGTGATATGTTATAAGCATAATGTTTGTGTATTCCGTCCGCATCTACGTGTATTCGTTTTATAGAGTACACACATTGGTTGCAAATTTATAACTTCTTCTATCCTGTTTTTGCTTATGCTTGGCCTTCTTGGCACGCCTTTATGCATAAATAATGGTACAATGGCCATAACATATAAGAACAACATAAAAAATTACATTTAGATAAATTTTGAACATAAAAAAACATTTTGCGACAGATTTTCCTGTAACGAAAAGGAATAATAACTAAAAAAAATATAGCTATTTGAATAAATAATACAGACTAAGTTTGCGTTTATTTTTTTCATACATTTTTCCGTACAATCCTTCCGTTTTCTATATTGTTGAAAACGTATCCTCACTTATTTTTTTATTGAACGCGCTAATTTCATGAATAGAGAAACCCCCCTACTAACTAACCTACTCACATTAGTTATTCAATTTACAAGTATGAAATGATAAGACGAGAACTAAATAAATTTGAATTTGTTGTCTATATTATTTTCGTAAATCACGACTAGTTGTTTTTGTAGAGTAAAAGTAGGTCATCGGTGGTGTGTGCGTGCAGTGTTGTGAGTGTGTGTGTCAGGATGGCTAGCTAGCGGCGGTATGAAAATTATGAACCACCTGGCTGCGAAGGAGTACGGCCAGGTGATCAAAAGCACCCGTGATTTTAAAAATCTTTATTTAAATTGCCGTGATGTAGACGATATTATATTTAAATAACAAGTCAATGAAATGTTTTCCCAAAAATCAATTCAAAATAATTTCCTAGTTACATAAAAATTTGTTTTTTAGCAAAAAATCCTGCAGCCGGATCTCGTATACCTGTCTATAACAACTATCTATATTATCCCCATTAATTGCACTGCTACATACACTGACGTCACTGGAAACCTAAACCCGACCAGAAATTTGCCAAATTGAAATTCGAAATGCACTTTTTCAATCAATCACGTCAATTATTCTTTTAGCTCGCGGGCGTGGAGTGCAGGGTACTATTAGATTATCTGATGGTCGACTCATCAGCTTCAGCTAAAATCTAGTCAAGTATTTAAGTCATGACTCAAATATGGTACGGCATATTTGCATCGTGTATATTATTAATGTAAATCCGTAATACTAATTGTAATAGTTAGATCTTAATAGGCGAGAAATATTAGATGAAATATTTCTAGCCTATTAAGAAAATAGGAATATCAATTATAAATACTCGGAAACATGCTAGTCCTGTTCCATAGGACAATCATATATCCTTGACAAAATCAAATTGGTTGCTGATCTAATTTTACACAGTTTTGTATTATAATATTACAAACTGTAATTATTTTATTTTTATCTCACATTGTTTGTGTTATTGTTTTTTATTACTCTTTAATATATAATATTCTACGTGTTTGATATTTGTAAATGTGAGGAACATGTATACTAACAATACAATAATAGACCTGTATGGTTATTTTTATTCTTGGACTCTTATATAATTATTTAAGTAATGCAAACAAATATTGATAATTTTCATTTAAAAGAGAAAGTGTAGAATTTCTTGCCCATTTTCTCCACACGAAACTACCTTTTGGAAGGGGCAACTAGAATCATTTTTATATTTTATTTAACGTTTAAAAGTGCCATCTTAGGTGGTCAACAATATAAATAATCATTTTTAAGGTACAGTGTTGGCCTAGTGGCTTCAGCGTGCGACTCTCATAGCTCTGAGGTCGTAGGTTCGATCTCCGGCTGTGCACCAATGGACTTTATTTCTATGTGCGCATTTAATATTTGCTTGAACGGTGAAGGAAAACATCGTGAGGAAACCGACATGTCTTAGACCTAAAAAGTCGACGACGTGTGTCAGGCACTGGATGCAGATCACCTACTTGCCTATTAGATTTAAAAATGATCATGAAACAGATTCAAAAATCTGAGGCCAAGACCTAAAGAGGTTGTAACGCCACTTTTTTTAAAGGTACAATAATGATCAACTAATTAGAAACAACAAAAACAATATAAGTACAAGTAATTAGCATTGCTTTTTACGAAAAAGCTATGATCCACATCTTACAAATAGTTATAATTTATTTATTTATATAAATAACATATAAAATTAGTTTATTAACATTTCACTAAAGTATGTAGGTACCATTTTATGAGGTAACTTTTTGCTATCTTGTAGGTTTGCTATCATGATAAAAATACCGCCACAATTGGTTTTGGAAGTCCTCTCGTAATGGTAACCTGACACTGTCAAAAGAATTCCGAAGACACCGAAACAAGTAAATATCTGAAAATATACATGAAGAGATGGATTAAGTAAAATTTATATTAGAGGATTTAACAATGATTATATTTTGTTGTAAAAAAAACTGCTTAACTGGTTCCCAAGGTACAGCAAACGCAAAAGAGGGAGACAACTGAGAAGGTGGATTGACCACATTAAAGAAACGGCAGGTGGTACATGGCAGAGAGTGGCACAGTGCAGAGAGGATTGGCGGGATTTGGACGAGGCCTTTGCCAAAAAAGGGCAAACAGATGCACCAGAATTGGATTAAAAGGGAAATTTGTTTAAATGTATATAAAATATATAATGTAAAATGTATCTGAATAAAGGCTATTATTATTATATTTTGTTGTAATTGAGTTTACCGAGCCAATGGTTTATAGTCGTTTTACATATGTACAGCTTATGCAAGCCAAGGGTTTTCATTAAACTACTGTAGAGATAGGCTGAGCGATTCTTGAATTGATTACGTGCAAAGATAGTCTTGCAAATTACGTAGCTAATTATATTATGTTGGGCCTTTTTTTGTGGTATCGCCAACGAGATTTGATTACAATTTCATCTATTAATGTACTATATATAGTTAACAGTGATACTTTCAAGTTCTAAGCCTCTTAATATTGTTACAGGTTTATAAAAGTCTTAACTGAGTATCTAACTAGGCACTACGTAATCGTTTATCGCTGGGGAGCAACGACAGCGGTGCGAAGCCAGTCAAGTGATCGTCCGACCGTGAGGAGACCCATGGTGGCGGTCGCACATCGAGTTGCGGGCCTGCTGCCGACGGCGTTCCTTATTGCCAGGCAGTCGCAGGCGACGATTCAGCAGGCGCCCTGGCTCAGTCCTGGGACAAACGACACCAAATGCCAATAAATAAATTTCGCAATATATACTATAAGCAGAAACTACAGTAGGTGGTTTCGATCCCCACCCGCTTACTATAAAAGAAAGGCCTTAGTGTGTCACGCCCTCTCTTTCCGGCTGAGCTAAGCTCGCCAAAACAGCCCGTGCTGAGCTGTAAAGGCCCTTAAGGCCAACAGCGAGATTCCATTCTCAAAAAAAAAAGTCACGCCCTCTTTTACTGCCCGGACGTTGACTAGAAAGGTGGTTGGTTTCGAGGCCGCGTACTGTGAGTTCGTTCCATGTTATTTTTATTCGGTGGATTTTGTGTAATTGTTTTAAGATTAACGGTTGTTTTTAAAACATCTAAAGTCGTGTTGTTTCGCTTGTATAAGTTAGTTTTATGATAAATTTAGTGTGATTTTGAGACCGTGTTTTCTTAGTTTGATGAGTAAATCATTTCATAGGTTATTTCGAATTGTTTTTTTATATTAAATTATCACTTCTGGTTGTTAAAAATACTATAATGCGAAAAGACCAACCTAATATTTGATGCTCATTGTCATGGTGATTTAACTATTTAATTGCTCAGCTATTCTTCTGTACGCCCACTTATGTAAATGAACAATGATTTGCCTAGTTGACGCGTCACAACTTTTATTGTTGCCCATTTTGATCAAATTTAATTTGTAATTGCCGCTAAAATAATAGAAAAAACTAAGGAAAAAAATGTTATTCTCCAATAAAAAACTAAATATGGTTGCTTTTTTTAAATATTTCTAGTTAGGTATCCAAGCGGCCATTAACAGAAAATAGACAATTACGTATTGTGTTAGGCTCATTTTGTAATTAAAAGTAAAATATTTTTTTATATTTCATGAGTTTTTAATTTAAGTTGCTATGATATTGCATAATTATTCATTATTGAATGAGTATAATTTACGAACATTTGTACATTGAAGTTATACTTTCTTAAGAAGTGATTCTCATTATATGACCACCACATATGAAGGTATTACTTTTTAAAGAGTTTAGTCCGGTAATTAATGATAATATGAAGGTTTACTTTCGGTAATTCAACATTTTATTTCGGTACACTTGTTATTTATTTAATTATCTTGAGTATAAATAAATAGTTACTTTGAGTAAGTGAAAAGTAAGCAGTCAATACGGCTGATTGACTTATATGACAAAGGATTTCGGAAAACGAATGAATTGTTATTTACACCGTCACTGCTTTATATTTGACGAATGTCAAATTGGTGTTAGATGCTCATTGTTCGGTGTAGCCTAATACCAGCTTTATTGATTGAGTTGCTAATTAGTTATAAGTCGAGTATCAATCACAGTACCAACGAACCAATCTCGATATAATTCTTCATAATAGTAGATGTCGTTTGAAAAGACGCAGCACCAAATCGCATTTGAAATTGAAATCGGAATCGCAACGGAAATAATGCAGCTGGCTGTTAAAAACAAAAAAATTGGCATTGATAGAGGGATTGAATTTTGTAGAAACTATTCACAAAAAACATGTATTTTGTGAAAGCGTCCCTAACAAACACTGTTATTCTCATTAAAGTTGCATGGTTTGTGTACAAATATAACACTCGTAAGTGTAAATGATAAAGCTTACTTTATAAAGGCACAAAGCTTGGGGTGGATTTACAGAAAAGGGTAGTTGATATCTTGTCAAACGAAATATCATCTGGTCCGGTTCAACGCAGCAACACTCCGACAGAGCTATGAAGCGAGCGACTTAGATGTCTCAATTCCTAATTAAAAAGAAAAGTGGAGGTTAAATGCTCGTTTCTCAACCTTAAAAAAACGATGCGTTTTAAAAATTAAAACATTTCTTCAAGGTATAGAATTCATTGGTTTAATGAAGAGTAGGAGGTAGAATTTGGCCTTTTATGTTTAGGTGACTAACAATTATTTAATAGCGCAGGTTTCATGGCCGCCTATCAAAAGCTTTGTAGCAATAATATTGTACGCTTGTGTTAAAACAATTTTAATTATCGCAAAATGATTTTTAGAAAGGTACAATTTTGGTTTGAAATTAAGAAACCTAGAGGTTTAATATTTTCAAAAAGCATGTTTGTTAGCTCTGCGTCGTACATGTCCTCTACAGAGGCCCTTCACACCTCAAACTTCGACCGCATAGCGTCAGACATCTTCAGAATTCCGAACTGAGTTGACAGACTCTTTGACATTATGATTAGAACTAGTTTAATTATTATTATAGGCAAATAGTAAATTTGCAATCTCGCAATAGACTGCGTTATGTCGACGAACTTGTATCCACGTAAAAAAGACGGTGATAGTGGCGTAAAGTTATGTTATTAGTGTAGAAAAGCACTACATTATACATACATATATTATTTATATAGCCAGCCCTTTCAGTAAGACCGTGTGTGTCTCAAACTCAACTCAAAATATCTTTATTCATATAGGTAAACATGTACAGTTATGAACGTCAAAAACAACAAATTAAATTTACATTTACAACTAGTTCGCAAGTCAAGGGCGTAGAGCGGGTAAGAAGAACTGTCAAGAAACTTTCCGCCACTCTTATCAATCGCCAAGTTTTTAATAAAATTGGATAGGATCATTTAAGTATTCGTCACATTTATAAAAGGCTTTATTAATTAATTTACTTTTAACAATTTATTTACTGATAGTTCTCTAATTTCGCTTGGGAGTTTGTTGTAAAAACTAATACAATTTCCATATAAGGAGTGGTTTATCTTCTGGAGCCTGGTTGGTCGCACACTCAAATTAGTTCTATTACGCGTATTATACTGGTGAAAGTCACTATTTGTTTTAAATTCGTTTAAGTTTTTTTTGTACATACAACAAGGCTTCAACAATAGTCTTGATGGATATGAAATATAATATTTTTCGAGACAGTACCTCTAAGGGTACCGTCCACTCCTGGCGCTCTGGCAATTATGGCCGGAGATTGAAATCATTCCTATAAACTACAAATCTATTGACAAATAAGATTTCATATCAGTCTTATACATTTGACTAGATTCAGTACCTTCATGTATAACATTCAGTCAAGTAACATGATAAAATAAATAAATAAAACAGTGGCGCTACAACCTCTTTAGGTCTTGGCCTCAAAATCTGTTTCATGATCATTTTTAAATCTAATAGGCAAGTAGGTGAAGTCCCTCCAGTGCCTGACACACATCGTCGACTTTTTGGGTCTAAGACATGTCGGTTTCCTCACGATGTTTTCCTTCACCGTTAAAGCTTAATGTTAAATGCACACATAGAAAGAAAGTCCATTGGTGCACAGCAGGGGATCGATCCTACGACCTCAGGTATGAGAGTCGCACGCTGAAGCCACTAAGCCAACACTGCTCCAATTTACATGATATTGCAGTATAAATCACTATTTATAGTGAAACTATACTAAAATCTGTTCAATGGTGTTAGATTATATCGCGTTTAAAGAAAACACTTTTTTAACGGATTGAAGTTATGTATTATTGTAATTATTGAAATTGCAGGAGGAAACCGTGAGCAATTTCTGCAGAAACCCTACATCTTTTAGTCGATACCAACTCCGGGGAAATAAATACAGATAATACAGCATTTTCTACAGCTGTGATACTTTTTTGACATTCAACACCTTTTGTCTTCAGTCACCGTGACCACGCACGCTGTAAAGCACGCGAAACGTCGGATAAATTTAAAATTATGTTTAAATAATTATAAGTTTACAATAATACATAACTTCAATCCGATAAAAAGTTTTTTCTTTAAATGTCTAAAAGTTATTTTAATAAAAGACAATACTTATATCGCGTTTATAACCAGACGCTACTGAGGGACATCTTTGGTCATTTGTAAGGATATAAGAATTATATTTAACAATTATTATAAGAGGATGAATACTTTCATGCCTACGTCTATAAAAGTGTTGGTTAAACTTTCCAATATGACCCGTCGATTTTGCTCAAATGCTTTTTTGTAGATAGTACTCACCAAAAGAAAGCGTTTTGTAAAGTTTAAGTTGCGGAAACTTACGGTTATTTTACATTATCATGAGATATATTTATTTATACTTTTCATACAAATGGACAAATAGCATGCCATAACACGCCATAACACAATAAATTTGACAAATAACTGATGTCAAATGTCAACCATTTCACGTATCGATTAGTGAAGGTTCGAAAAATTTGACGTATCGATACTACTAAACTTTCCAAGATTAACCATAGATTATTTGTAACTTATTATCAAATTAATTATTTGTAATCAAAAAAATTAATTATTATCTAGTTTGGTTAGGTTAGGTTAGTATATTAATATTTTTTTTTAATAACATTTTATTTAATAACCTAAAAGTACCCAAAACCGAATCAGAGCACCCCACTATCCACGTGGTCTTGTCTGCCCTACCCCTAGAGTGTATATAAATAATAGGAGGCGCGGAGGAAGAGCAGCCCCCACCCACCGTAACAAAGCACAGGCATCAAATGCCTGTGCTTATACTATTTTTGTACAATAAGAATATTTTCTGTATCAGTATAGGACAGCTTAACAAGATATTGTTTGAGTTTTTTTAGTAAAAGTATGTAATGTGATTTTTGTAATGTTAGTGATAATTTTGTTTTTAATGAAGTGGTTAAAGATGAATGGGCCTGGGAAGGAGAAAAAGCGTTGAGCGAAAAAAGTGCGATATTTAGGTTGCTTATATATAGGTTTGCGTTTGGGTTGATTTGGTGTTGTGGGTGTTTGTTTCCAAAAAAGTCTGCATATTGCTATTAAGTAGGTATAGTTGTCTCACAGTTAGGAGTTTTGTTTCATTGTACAATTTTGAAGTTGAGTAGCGGAAAGGTTTTCTATAGGATATCTTAAGAATGGCACGTTGGGTGCGCTCAATTTTCAGCATCGAAGACAATGCCGCTCCACCCCATACCGTTATGCAGTAAGATAATATCGACTGGCATAATGCAGTATAGGTACACTATCTTGGTTGTATGTGGGTCAGAAGGTTTTCTAAGGCGTTTGAAGACATTTATAAGTTTGCGAACTCGAGAACATAGATAGTTTATTTGAGTCCTCCAACAAAGCCTTGAATCTCTAATTAATCCCAGGTATTTGGTTGTTTTAGTGGGTTCCAGGAGAGGACAGTTACATTTGTTGTGAAGGTTCAGACATGAGTGTAATTTAATAGGGGGGATAAGGCTTCTTAGTGCAGGAAGTTAAGGACTCGCTACTCTGCATACCCAGATCACAAAGCGCCACCACCAATCGCCTTATGCAGGATGCGCTAGCAGAGCCATATCCGCATTTACTACACGCCCTTCACAGATTAATAATACAAGTTTGGAAGACCACGCAATTAAATTTTGTTTTGGTAGATAGTTGAATTTTAAAAGGTGAATACACTTTCAATAAAACTCTGGTACAACAAAATTTATTAAGGGATTTCCAGGAAATTTGTCCTTTGTGCAGTTTTCGCTTCGTGTTCACGTATAAACGAAATCAATTTTGCTTTGTACGATTTTAATAAGTTCGACGAACGCGACGCCTATATTAATTTACCAGACGCCATCCCGAAACAATTACACTGCATGTCACCCACACCGTCCGTTGAATTAATTGATTTTAACGTTATTAAAACAGATCAAACGGAAGTGGAAAATTAAATAAAACAAATGTGCAATTCACACGTGGTAGAAGTGAAACCTTCAAAAACAAAGTTTTTATTAATAATATGTATTAAGAGTTTTTCACTATCTATATGTAGGATTAAAATTTAGTTTAAAAAATATATTTTACTGTTAAATTTTAATTGCATCCGGTTTGAAATCACAACGATTCTAAAGAAGTTTAACTTCAAAAGTAAAAATAAATGAATTTTAAGTAATATTATAATAAAACAATTTCGTATCAGACATATTATATTTATCAGAGATATTGGACTGGTACTGCTAACAAACAATTAAATAATGGCGTAAAAACAAAAGAAACAAGTCATAACATGTAGTGGCCAACGAATATTTGTTTCGAAACGTTTGATGTTACTATATCGATGTCTCAAATGAATATCCGATCCTTTTGATGTTGACATGTTACAGTGAGCTAGGATTTTAGGATTTGTCAATTTGCCTTCAGGCACAGAATCGAGTAATAGCATGGGGATATAAATCGTATGAGAGGGTACCACTAATTAAATTCAATCAGGGCGATAGCAAAAATGAAACAGTAAATGTTCATTACAAACCTATTTTATGTAATTTATCTTAAAAATTTGATGAATGAAACAATAAAAATGGAATAGTATGTAGCCTACAACACTAAATTTAAATAATATGACGTATCTAAAGTAATAAATCATCTAGTTTTATAAAAAAAATGTATATTTTACGTTTTCTTAGTTTTAAATAAAATAATAATAATTGAATTTTAGCATTGTCTGTGTACAATTATCATACTTTGGCATACCGTATATATTTCTTGTATCATACGGCCTAGAGACACAACATCATAACTATATGTTTGTTTTTAGCCAAAGAAAGTGGTCTGCGTCACCGTAAAGCTAGTATCGGGTCGGTACAAAGCTGTCTCCTAAAATTATAAATTAAATATACTTACACTAAAAGGTAATCATCTCATAATATTAAAAAACATACCGTTCGCCTACACACTATCCACCTGCAGTACTCGCTATGGTACATGTATGTTCTTTGAAAATGTGATAGAAATTTTCATATATTTTCACTTACTTATTTTCCTTTTCAGAACTGCCGCGCTTTATATATTGACTTAATTACCACGTATTTTCTTGTCTTATTATTAAATATATCAGCAACAGGGTTTGGTTAGTGGCTCGAAGCGACCTCAAACTGCGCGTTCCGCACGATTGGCAGTGAAGAATTTTCCCATGGAAAGAGTGCGTGTATCTATTGATAACGTTTAAAAGACTGTAGTGCAACCAATGGGGACCACTTCGAATAAGCTTTTTATATCTTAAATTGTTTTATAATTATGTATTTAACTAACACACTGTAAAAGTGACAAACGCTATTTGCAATAAAAAAAAATTAAATAAATAAAAGTATTTATTGTGTATTTTGTCTATGTGATATCCAAGCTAGGTAAATAAACAGCAAAACGTATGAGACTTCATTATATGCAGTGCAGTAAACATAAGTATTGATTGCGCCAACCCCCACGACACCTCAGATATACTCAGGCCTGCACGGTATAGTACGTTTAAGCGTGTTCGTTTGATAACACCCGTGCGGTAACCAAAGTAACCTCGGTGCGGCTTTGTATACCGGTGGGGTTTGACTTCGTACACTTTTGTCAAGACGGCTCGACGTAACGCTGGTACCGCCTCGACCCACGCACCCCTGCTAGTGCGTAATAGTAGGTGTTATCTTGAAATGAAACTGCGCCTTGTTCTTGTTTCTTGCTTCGCCGATTCTTCGTGGATCACAGCTCGTTGTCACGGGATAGAGGAAAGAGCCCGAGTCTCTACGCGTGTCTGCACCGTGTCAAGTCTGAACCGAGACTGAACCGAGACTCCCGAGACTGCCGAGACTCCCGAGACTGCCGAGACCGCCCGAGCGTAGATCTCGCCGGGCTTAAGTACCACACAAGTATACCGCGACGAGAGCTACGCTTACATATATTTGCGCCGGTATACCGCGACGAGAGCTGTGTGACCCTTTTATTCGACGAAGCATTATATTTATTTATTTAATAAATTTACATTTATAATTTACCAATATTTCTCACTTACATTATGTGTAAATATTTTGTCTAACTTATAACTCGTAACACTCATACTTAATTTCTATTTATAGAGTTACAATTTTCTAACCTATCTTATAATTTATTTATATTTATATTTATGAGTCGCCAACAATAAGTTTAGTCTTGGTAAAACGTTAGGAGTAGAAAAATACAATACAGGTTGGATATGTTGCAAAGCTCTCGATTAAGTGACTTATTATATTTTTTTTTTATCACATAACTATATTTTACCGAACCTTACATTAGCGATATGATCAGAACAATACTTTAGATTTAGCCGGGGTTAAATAAATAATAACGATTTTATGCAGTTCTCTTCTTTGCATTAAAAAAAATACTTACGTGACACGCTCCTTCTCCCGCTTTTGTAAGAGAGCAAATTTGTGAATCAAATACAGGATATAGTATAGATAATATAATATAGACAATTGATAGTATATAGCCAATGTTCCTCAGAGTCAATGTAGGAATCTAATGGTAAAAGAATCCAATTCCCATAGTTCGTCTTCAACGCGAACAAATAAACATTAAATGTATGTATGATTTAAAATATGGGTAAAGTGAGTATCAGGAGACACGACTTACTGTCAAGTACTAGGGTCTGTGTAACTTAGCAAAATCTCCGACGAGAAAAATCCTGCTCACAAAATTTATTAGTTAATTATTTATCTATGAATACAGTTCTTGCCATTTTAGAAGGTGGTAAGGCATCATTTTTAGGTCTCATCAGGTGATATTGCATTATTGGTTAATGTATTGTTAAATGTATAACTATCCTGAAAAGTCATAGGAGATAATTTTGCCTTTCAAATGTCACATTCCTGAATTAGGCATAAGCATATATCTTAAGTAAACTATTAAAAAACGAACTATTACTAATTACCATTCATATTGGCCAATTATATAATTGCCGAGACAGTAAGTACTTAATTTGTTTCGAATATTACTTTTATAGGACAACTTACAGAATGAATAAATTTGTATAGCTTATTTGAGTCCTTTAAAGAATGTAAGTAATCACATGCATATTAATTTGTAACGTAACTATTTATCATTTGCTCCTTGAGAACGGGCTAGAACCTCTCGACCTAATTCTCTGTTATTGATTTGTTGATCCCTCAAATGCTGTATTTTCTTTGTTATGTCGTAGACCGATATTCTAAATACAGGAAGCTCTTGTTTGCATTATTGTTTCTCGCTCGCAGATTCACAATTGCTAGGATCCCAAAGCGCTGCTTTTACTTGAAGTAATCCGACTAATTTCAAGGTTTCTCGTGAGACCATTCCATTTCAAAACTTTCAATAAAACATCGGATTAAACCTGCGATCTATCAAGCAATTTGTAGTCTTTTGTATGAAATAATTTTAGTTCTTACTGCACAACACAGTTTGACAACTTGTTTCTTCGTCCTGCAAATTCGGATCCAGTTTATTGATTAGTTGCAATATTTGTACATTATTGTTTGTGAAGTTCGACGCGTAACGGAAAATGTGACGGTAATTTTTTTCCAACGCAGTTAAAGAAGATACACTTCAATAATAAGCGGAGTTTGTTTTATCAAAAACCGTGGATTGCGAACAAAAACATTACAATTAAAACAGAACATACTTATGAACGACTTCAATTACCGAGACTTGATTAACATCTGGCTTTTAAACTGCGATTATTGATATGACGTACTTCTCAAATTCTAATAATTCAGCTAAAACGTCGCGTCGGGCGGCGGTGTTATGGTAAACACGAAAAGGTCGCTGCATGCGCAGAGAGGTCCGAGTGGACGTACGTGCAACGGTGTTTGGCGTACCTGGTTGACTGTTATATTATTACCGCCTATACCTATTATTACAGCCAGCATGTTTGCGTCGAATGAATGCAATAAACGCGAACTAAATGTATGTATGGGCGAAAATTTATATATAATCATAGACTCTAATGTCGAAATTAAATGGCTGATGCCAACAAACTAATCTATGACGTCAGTATTGCTTACGTCATTATCTTCAACAATTTAACGGCGGGTTCCCTTTAATGGAATCTGGATACGACAATTCTGACACATACATACATACCACCAGATGATGTCTGTAAGACTTACAGCATTTATAGAATACCTTCTATATATTTATTCATTAAGCCCAAACGATCATTAAAAGCCCTTAATTTCAATTTACCCCACATAGGCTGGTTTTCGTCGGGTTTTTTTTAACAAGCAACACCTTTATACCATGTAATCCTACAGATTAGAATAGAATAGTGCTCAATCTAATACATAATCATTTACGTCATTCTGAACACATTTGCCATTTATCCTGTCGCTAAAATAATCCAGGTTCATAAGAGTGGCTCGCGGTTGAGTATTGACAATTATAGCCCAATATCAATACTTAACATTTTCAGTAAAGCCTATAAATATAATTTATCAAGTCTGGTTTAAGCATGGTTTTATTACTAAATAGTTCCACGATAACTAACTTAACCGTGTTCATAAACTACGTACTACAAAGTATGGATGGTGGTGCACAGGTTGGTGTGATTTACAGACTTTGAGAATGCTTTCGATAGAGTGGATCACACTATCCTATTACATAAGCTCCATCTCTTAGGGATACGTGTTGACTTTCATCGGTGGTTTGTTTACTTTCACGTTATTACTTAATAACGTGTAAGTAAACAAACAAGTATTGTAATTTGTAACCATTAGAGGTTTAGTGAATTTAATTTCGTAATTAATTTCAGATGAATTTGGGAGGATAGTAGTAGCATAACCATTTTCACATTTTACAAGAGCAGATGGTGATCCAAATTTAATTGAGTTTAATATTACTTGTCCATTGGGCAAATTAATAGAAACCTTTACACGAGTTTCAGATTGTGCATCAAGATGAATAAAGCTATTTTGATTTGATTTGATTTATAAGTCCTGAAGTAATCTTTAAGTATTTGTCAGAATTCAAATATTATGAGCCATTCTAAGTCATAAGTACTCACGCACACTCTAATGTCTCTAATGTCACTATAATGAAGTAATTAATTTACCCCTCTTAAAAAAATTTAGTAGCACAGATTACCACACATTTCATATTTAAAATGTTGATATAATATTTTCTAGAAAATAAGTAGTATTGCGAGTTCTTAGAATTTCATTTTTCATATCTATGTTGGCGTCAAGTTTTTTTACTAAATCTGACGCTATTAAACCGTCATAATCACTATCGACATTATAAATATAAAATGTGTGGTAATCTGTGCTACTAAAAGTTTTTAAGAGGCGTATATTTATTACTTCATTATGGTGACTGTGCGTGAGTACTTATGACATCGAATGGCTTCCGAATGGTATTCCGAATTTAAATTTCAAAGGAGGTTTATTTTAGTATTTGGGTAATAGAGCAAACTTATGTAATTATTCTGTGAAAAATTTTTTTGTGAAATTTTTTTTTTTCAGGAATATTATGAGAATATTTTTGTCTGTGAACACTCTGGGATTTATACTGATTGAGATTTTTTTAAATTTTATTTTAAATTATATTAATTTTTCCATTACTACACTGAGTGCGCCTTCTAGTCTAAGCCGTTACCGAAATTACTCCAAGGCCATGGAAAGTGTTCATACGTGGTATAACAATTAATTGTTAATTTTCTTAACTGCTAATTTAAATAATGAGGTTTTAACAATGATTCAACAAACATAATGTTAAACAATTCGAACACTTCATGTAAACGATTACAGATGTTATTTGAATTTAATTTATTTATTTATTAAGTTTACAACATCATACATATTATTAACTCTACTGATAATTTTATAAAATCTTATATCTAACAATATTGACAATATAATAGTAAACATAAGTTATGCTAAAAAAAATACAATTTAAAACATAACCAAGATAAGATAATTACACAATAAAATAAAATAAAATTACAAAGAATGTTGGAACTTAAAATAGAGAAAAAGAAACATCATCAGCAAAACAGCGAATTACGTACGTAGCTAGTTAGCGTACCTATAGGTTTGAGAAAGGCACCCAACAATGCTTTTTCTAAAACCGATCAGCCCACTACCGAATATATCCAGCTCCGGATAAGCTGTGTTCAATCCGTTATAGTTGCGAAGAATTCGAACGAGAGGTGCCTGAACTCCTAGGTTGGTTTTGGCAGAAGGAACTTGGAAAATATTGATGATTTTAGACCTAGGGAACGAGTATGGGACTACAATTTTAATACCCTGTAAGAGGTCACTGCTCTGTATATGATTATGTAGCAATTTATGTAAAAAGGTAACACCGGCTAAAGTCCTCCGATCGTACAGTGAAAGCATATTAAATTTTTTAAGCCGCTGTTCGTATGGGTGCCTATGAGAGAATCCTCTGCTTTTGAACGCTAGGTGTCGCGTAAAAGATCTTTGAATGCTTTCAACGCGTTGCGAATGGATCGCATATAGTGGATTCCATACAATACTGCCAAATTCAACATGACTGCGCACCAGAGCATTGTACAAAATTGTGAATTTAATGTGATTGTGAATTTAATAAATTACTTATGTTTTTAAAAGGTGTGGTTTTGCTCGTTACTTATTGTAGTAACATAATCACAATTTAAAATACAATTGTATAAACTTGTAGTTTTAGGTAAAGACCACAGATAAAGTGAGCTCAATGGATGAAGTTGGCGTCTACTCGCCACTTCTACACAGTTAAACACCATATGCATCAATTACTACAACCAATGAATTAACGTTAGTTAGTAGTTAAAATTAGTTAGTAACAGACATACAATCCTATTATATTTATAGATATTATTAAACACCAATACTAATTATGTTTTTTTTTTAATAATTTTACATTTTTTTCATTTAAATTTAAATTTATGTAAATTAGACTAGTAGTACCTAGTATAAATATTCTGTAGAAAATTAGAAATTTCAAAGCATGGACAGGACTCCAAGGAAAATGCTTCTCAATTTTGTATTATTACTTCTTCTGTCCCAAGGACTCCTCGGTAAATTAAACTTTATTTTATTAATACCTATTTATACCCAATAGTAGTGTAGTCTTACAAAGGATACAAACACGACTCGAATAGCAAGTAAGAGTCAAATAGCGTATTGAATTTTTTGTTAAAACAATGCACTATTTACATATATCGCAATATTTATGTCGCAACTGATGATGTTACTTCTTCCATAGAATTTTAATCTTTATGAGAATTATTTAATTTCACGCCATCTGCACCGTCATTTGAATTCAATGAATTCTTTCTATTTTTATGCTTTGTTATGACGTGTCCCGTGCACATTATATTAAAGTAACGCGCACGAACCATAGCCGAATAAAATACAATTCGTGTACAGGCGAAAAGGACGTTTCGGAAGCTATAGATGGAGACAGCCGAATTATAGGTGGCAAAGATGCCACTCCTGGTATGGCAAATTACCAAATATCAATGCGTGGTCATTACGGAAACGAAGAATGGCACAGTTGCGGAGGATCTATTTTAAACGAACAGTACGTGTTAACAGCAGCTCATTGCGTTTATCAGTGAGTATATTTTTCGTTTCTATTAATATATTAGTTGCGTATGCTGCTCACAAGGCATGATACATTTAAGTCTGGTTTGCAGGGAATCATTTAAATGAACTGTAATAATAGTTTTTTGATTTACAAAATAACTTTTAGGAAAAAGATGAAAGATTTATCAATAGTCGTTGGCACTCACACGATCGATAAAGGCGGCGACCGATACAAGATTAAGAAATTGATCCCCCATGAGAAGTATGATAAGAACAAGCTAAGGAATGACATAGCCGTCGTACAGATCAAAGGTAAAATTAAATACAGCGATAAGATTCAACCCATTGAGTTATTAAAAGAAAAGGCACCCATCGGAAAAAAATGTCTCTTGACTGGCTGGGGATACGTAAACTATGTGAGTACATTAATATATAGTATTCACTAAATGTTTTTAGAAATTTATCAGTAAACGGTTCCTGGATCATCGGGTTTTAAATTATATAGGATTTTATTTTTTACTTTATATTAACTACTCGCGTATGAAAATAGAATATAAGCTCAATTATGAAATGTTAATTGCTATGTAACGAATTAATGCAATGCCACTGTTGAAGATTGTGTGATAAAAATATGTGTGCGTCCTGGGGCCGTAACGCGTTACGTAATGAAGCGGTTTACCTACATAAGAAGTTATCACTTCAATAAATGAGTAACAAAGTATCATTCAGGGGAGGTGGCAGTATTTTAACATCGTTATTACAGAGATGTAACACTGTACCAAACAATCTTCAAATGTTGGAGAAGAAACTTAACATAATTTATAAAGAAACGTTGAAACATTTCTTTATAAACAATGGAAACAACAAAACTACTTAATTCTCAACTTGATATACAATAATTGTCGTGTACAGAAACCGATACCTGTACCAAACAATCTTCAAATATTGGAGTTTGAAACAATAAGCAATGACGACTGCACTAAACAACTAACGTTTGTGCTCCGTTACTGCTCCTTTTGGAATCACTAGAGATTCGCAAAATTTCCACTACCAGTATCTTCGGAACCTTGCCTAAAGGGACTCCTTTTAATGAAATATTTTAGAGAAATATTTTATATATTTAAGGGTTAAATATTAATGTTTGTTATATATATTTGGTAACAAAAGGACATTAGGGAGAGGTGTCATTATTTTAACATCATTATTACAGAGACACCAAACTGTACCAAACAATCTTCAAATGTTGGAGTTCGAAACAATAAGCAATGACGACTGCACAAAAAAATTAAAACGCTCGCCTTACCCGTCATATGTGCCCGTAGACGCCGGACAACTCTGCGCTAAGCGCCCGAACAACAAAGGTGCATGCAAAGTAAGTAATCAAATGTGCTACAACATATTTAATTGATGGTAGTTTCACGTTACTATCGAGCTTTATCAAAATGGTTTTAAAAATAAGGTCATATCATAGTACCTGAATAGTGAGTGTTTTCAAACATTATGAGTTTCAATGTTTGCATATAATACTTGCTCATACGGTGAATTTAAAACATCGAGAGATGATTTCTTATCCTGACGGGAATAACGGCTGATCATCTACATACCTATAAAAACAAACGATTATTGTTGTTAATAAGAATATCGTGTTGATTAACAATATAACACATTCTTGTAAATCAGAGCCTTTAAATGTTATTATCTCATGCAGGGTGATTCTGGTGGTCCTCTCGTCATGCAGGATGAGAAGAATAAAACTGTTCAAATGGGAGTCGTGTCCTGGGGAGTTCCGTGCGGCAGAGACTTTCCTGATGTATTTGCTTCAGTCCATGGTTTCTACGATTGGATACAGAGCAAAATTAAATGAATTATTGAATAATTCAAACATCTGATCAAAATAAAGATCATTTGAAATAAAAGTATATTTTATTTGTGCAATATCTTAAAAAATATAAAAAACACCTTTATAAAACATTAACGATTGCACATTAAGAAGCAAACTCGATGAAAATGCAGCATTTTTACATTTAGGTAACCAAAATGAAATGTCAAAATAGCAACCAAATACCAACATTCTAACTTTTTATTAACTAAAATTTGTTAAGAAAATTATAAAAGAGATATTGATGATAATTTTAAATACGTTACGTAAAAAAGCGCGTGATAAAGTGCGTAGTTCTCTTATTTTGATATCTTTGATTACAATTATACTTTGTTTATAACAGTAATAATAAAAAAGACGTACCTTCTTAATTATTGAGAGAACTACTACTTATAGAGATTCTGCGGGATAGTTTGAAGCCGTATAGTATAAGCCACTTACCTTGTGTTATCACAAGGTCAAGTATTAAGTCCTTATGGACAAGATTACAATTACAAATGATGGATCTTCAAGAAACCACTCCAAGGCCATGATAACTGTTAATAGAAACTTGAATGTGAATAATTTGGTTTTTGTAGAAAACAATAAGTACGAACATCTTATGTTATTTTTATTTCGAACCGAAGCAGAAGGGCAAACGGGCTCATCTGATGTTACGAGTGTGCCGTCCATCGACACTCTCAATGTCAGAGGGCTTGCGAATGCATTGCCGGCCTAGGAATCGATACACTCTTTTCTTGAAGGACTCTAAATCGAATTGGTTTTGAAATACTTCAATTGTGAGCTGGTCCCACATAGTGAGGGCCCACCAAATCCATCGAGGTAATACGGGTGGAGTTTAGTATTCTACCTTTACGTCCGATGGTAAAACTTGGATGCAGGTATTGATCCGAGCAACACCTCTGAACACTCTCCGTGGTAAATTTGGTAGAAGATGCAGAGTGACTCCACATCTCTACGCCAAGGGATCAAGCGGCTCAGAAAGGGAATCGTCGTCGATGATTCGAACCGTTCTTCGATGTACAAGGTCAGGTGAAAAGATCTGGATAGGTTCCAGACGTGAGAGCAGTACTCCATGTGGGGCCGAATTTGCGCTTTATAGAGTTGCAGCGATGGCCCGGAGTGAAGTACCGTCTCGCACTTGCTGAGCAAATTTCTAGGAGGATAATTTAGTATACCCTTCCAAATGACCGTGAAACTGAACGTCGTTTGTTATTATGTTAACACCAAGTATTCCGATATGTATGAGCCTTTAAGAAGAGTATCATCGAAAAGAGAAATAACGACAAAGGACAAACTTCTGTCTTGTTGGGCTGAAATTGAAATAGATTTCTATCTTATTTTTTAAATAATTTTATTGTTTTAAATTATATTTAGACATTAAATAAGTTAAAAATATAATTGTAGTTAATTCTAATATACCTAATAACTAACATTTAAATTTAATAATTATAATACATTATTATAAGAAGTCTCTTTAGGCATGGTTCCGAAGATACTGGCAGCGTTTCCCCTTTGAATAGCTAGACTAATCCATTGTCCAAGGTAGCTGCCAGCTCTTAGTTCTCCTGTGATGTCGACTAACCTATTTGATTTGATTTGATTTCCCTAAAAAGCCTTATAGCGCTAGGACCCCACGGACCAGGGGTCTTATTATATAAGTTGAGATTACCATATATGGGAACTAAAAGACGTATGAACTCAATGCAAATATTTATTCATTTTAATTTTTGCTCATCGTATCTTTTATCCAATCAACGAAAGAGTAGACTCTAGTGTTGACATCGGGATGCACTCGGCTGTGACCACAGCTTCTTGTCCCCCAGGAAACCAGGGCAGCAATAGTTCCATTACTTACTAAAGGACCGCCGGAATCTCCCTGTGAAAGTGTGGTCGTCAAAAACTCAAATATTTCGATTTTTTCATCAAATTTAACAGCACGTATATTTTGGTATCATAATACTAATTTCACTGCTTTTTTTATTCCAAAATCAAATACAAACAGTCTGGCATTCAAAATGCCGTCGTTACAAGCCCATATTCTATTGATGGCGCTGGTTATGATGAGGTGTGGCCAGCTATGACGTAAAAAACTCCCGGAATTACGTCAATAATTTAGATAACATACATTTTTATCCCACGAAGAGCGAAGAACGTTGTGTAATAACTATTACCTGACAGCTTCCCTCTCAAGGTGGCGCACGTGTGCAAAGATGTGAAGACGTAATCGGCTGTTTGAAAAATTGGTATTGTATCTTGCACTGTTCAGTTGTTATCGAAGTAACTTCAACAATCTAGAGATTATTAGGTAGTGGACCATCGGTCTGTAAATAGTTCACTTTATGTTAGAAAGATATCGCCAGTTTAGATATTAGACACCATTGCAGATCTTCGTGGAGATCAACAGATGCTTTATCAAAACAATCCGAATCGATCATTTTATAGTACATAACATTGTGAATATTATAAACTTTTTTTGGATGATGATGGAGCAGGAGGCAAACGGGCAGGAGGCTCACCTGATGCTAAAAGATACCGCCGCTTATGAATACTCACGATGGTACGCTCTTTTCTTGAGGGACACTTAGTCGAATTGGTCCTCAAATATTTCAGTCGGCAGCTGGTTCCAAAAAGTGATGGGCGTGATAAAAACTGCCTTAAAAACATTCAGTTTTGGAACAAACTTATGTACAGCTGGTCTGAGTAGTAATAGTTTGTCTGTGTTAACCCCCTGAAGCAGAACTGACTCCCAGAGAAAGCAGTTAACATATTTCACGTTTGTCTAGGTACATAGTAGCCTATCACGTACGCAATCAGCCAAGAACTAGACAGCAGGGCAGAGTCAAGAGCCCTTTCCTAAAATGGGACTTTATTTACTTAAACCAAAACTTCGGATGACAAATTTTGATTAAGTAAATATGAATGTTTGAAAGTATGTATGAATGCATATCTATTATTATTTTTATTAAAAAAAAACATTTTTCGAATCCGAGTGGTCAGCATACAGCACATTGGGTGCCAAATATTCGGATCCTAGCTAGGGATGCCAATGGTTTAAAAAATTGAACAGGACGCTCGCACGGATCCGAGAAAAGAGCACTTAATGTGTTAAAAGTGTTGGCTTCTCCCACCGGGCCCTGACAACTACTTTGGAAATATCCTCGTGATATTTATGTGCGAGTCGGAGCCCGGTGGAAACCTGGTGCTATTTATCTTTGTTACATATTTGTTACTATTTTATGGCCGAATTTCTCCAGCTGTGATCTGTCACAGCAACATGCCGGACAGCCCATCCCGGGATCCCTCAAGCCAGTCTCGATTTTACAAAAAATAAAGGAGAATCGTATATCTCATCATCGTTCGCATTTGCTATAAAAATAAACACAATTTCTGTAGACAATTGCCGTAAATTTGCTGGTGATATGCCGATTTCGTAGTGATGCTTTTTTAACCGTATGAACTATAAGTGCAATACATAATATATATATATATATATGCATTGCAGTTTATATACATAAATATATATATTTTTTTTCTTTTTCATAATCATTTGTGTGATGATTGATTGTTGTGTGTTTTGTTGCGCACATAGAAAGAAAGTCAATAAGCACAGGCGAGGATAGAACCTCAGTGATGAGCTACACTCTGAAGTCACTAGTCCAACACCGCTCCCAACTAAAAATTCGTTATATATTATAAAAGGATTTTGTATTTTAACTTACACTAATCCTGCCCCATCCTGTTAATGTCAGAGTTGCTCCTGAATTGATGTTAGTAGTAGGCAAACCCATTGGATTCACTCTATCATTAAGTTCTATCCCAGGCTCGATTTTCACAAGGCTTATATCATGGGTAAATAGTTTCTTGTCAAACCTTTCGTGGATTATCACTTTATCAGGTGTATATTCTTTACCCATGTCTGACAGTTTATTGATTCCCACTACAACTTGGAAAGAATTGAATGGACGGCTGTATTTAAAAATTAAAATCGTTAAAATATATTAATGCTTATGGGTTGTGATAAAAAACTATTAGAAAAAAAAAATTGTATCATAGTATGGTGGTGAGAATGACAACAGACGAAATTTCGGCGCGTTCCGCTTCTTTGCCCTCAGCACCTCTTTCGTGGACTCGAGATTTATTTATTTTATTTATTTATTTGGAAACAAAACAGATACATCTTTACAATAAAAATAAAGTTAAAAATAAAACATAAAATAAACACATTAGATGTATCCACAATAGGTTACACTTATATAACTATATGATACCAACAAAACAAAACATGACAACGACACATACATGGCAGAGTTAGGACATTAACAGTTGTTTTATTTTATTTTTAAATAAAGCAGTAGAGGAGTGCGAAAAAGGGTCAATGCTTTTGAAAGAATCTAAAGAAGAACACATCCTGTGAAGAGGCTCGCGGAACCCAATGTTGGTTCTGGGAGTCGGAGATGATACTGATAGAACATTTAACCATTCACAATAGAATTAAGTTTCACCTATATTAGGTGGATTACAACGCTAAACGGACGATCGTAAATTACACTTTACAGTCCCCATTTAAAGATGTAAATGAATATGTTTGTACGTCTGGGATAAAGCGATAAAAATATGATTTTGAAAATGCGCGCCCACACCGCCACAAAAAACCGATACCTTGATGTTAGCTATAGTCATCATTTTAGTTTTTTCTACAAACGTAGAATAAGTGCGAATGATAAAATTTTGAAAATATTTTTATCTTGTTACGCCAAAGACGTTATCTAACGCGTGTACATGTGCGTGTACGTGTGTAGACACACGTTTTTTTTTTCATTTTTGTATTTTTCATTTGTTTTTTGCGTTACCTAAATAGTTTTAATATGTTCATTATTGCGTTGAACTCACTCAATTGTACAATGAGCAGCAGTTACCACCCATTTTTATCTTTGACAGATCCACCACAAAAGTGGCTACCCACATTTTGGAGGGACACCTGATATTTTATAGCGCCATCTGGTGCGTCATCACCTCCCAGAATTTTGGGTTTAGCTGCATCAATCCCAACCTTCAGACCTAAAATAATTAAGATTTATTTGATTATATTACTAATTAAATTGATACAAAAATATCATTTTCGAAGATGCTCGCCAAATTTTTATAAATGCACAAAACAATCTTCAAAGTCAATGTCAAATAATTTATTCCAATAGGACCTAAAATTATACTTATGAACATTCAATAAAATATAAATATGATTCTAGTTGCCCCTTCCAAAAGGTATTTTCGTGTGGAGAAGAATGGGCAAGAAACTCCACACTTACTCTTTTAAAATAAAACAGTGTGTAAGATAAAAATAATATAATTAAATAGTAGCATAAAATAAAAAGTTACAAAAATAATTATGTTACATTAGAACAGCAACCAATTTGATTTTGTCAAGGATCTATGACTATCCTATGGAACAGGAGCAGCATGTTTCCAAGCCTTCTTATCTTTATTATAATCATATTATATATTATTATAATTTTACATCACTTAACACAGTACTTGTGTTGTTAAAACTATATCAAATTACGCAAGTACAAATATCTTAGTAAGAACATGAATAAACTATGGACGAATAAATCTTAAAAACAATTACTATAATAGAAAAGTGGAGCCGTTGACTTTGGGTCTCTATAGACCTGCTAGTGGTCGCGACAAGAAGCGCTCATGTCTATATTTTTTGCTCATAAACTGCTTGGTTGAAAATTACGCAATGAAAACTATTTAGGTTGTTCTGTAAGTTTTTCTCAATAAAAACCTCAAACGTCGTAGAATTTTATAATTAAAATTAAGGGTTGTATGTATTTTTGTATGCTGTATCATAAAAAGAAATCTAAAAAATAAAAGTTTAGGGGTGGAGCATCAGGGTTGAAATATAGATAGTAGCTGAATCTCAGACTTACTGAATATGCATAAAAAATCGTAAGTATCCTTACGATACCGATACAGTACCCCAAGTAATATTGAGAAGGCTTTGGACCTCTTAATTTTTTTTAATATTACATGCACGATGTAAATAATATTGTCTCAGTTCGTTGTCCAGTGAGAGCCAGTGTTACGTTACGTTAGGTTTTTTTTTAATTCTGAGTGGCGTTCTTGGTTAATTAGCCAAAAATGGTATCATCTTTAATTCATTTCACAAATCATGATGTTTTATTTATATGGGGTTAAAGTGGAAGCGCCACCACATTATTCCATGGTACACCATTGCAGAGTGATGAAAATACTCAGAAAAATAAGAGCTGGTTTAAGTTGAAATCGTGCTTTGACAAATTTACCAAAAATTATAATACACTTACCAGAGGACGAATAAAATAATAGTACCTGGATGGCCGAGCTTTGCTCGGTATTTTAATTTTTTTATAAATTGTGTTTTTGGAAATTATATATAAGTACGAATTACATATTAATAAAATGATGAAATATGAACAATATAGACTATATATGCTGGAATAGCTTTAGTGTTGTTGTGTCGTTAAAGCAATTAAAAAAAAATAGTATTATTATTCGCCGATAGATGTCAGGAAGATTCATTTTTCAGTTTAAATTGGGACTACTCTAGTATTATTATTCGCCGATAGATGTCAGGAAGATTCATTTTTCAGTTTAAATTGGGACTACTCAAACACCACCTTTTTGTTATTTTCTATCATTTATTCCTAGCTAGATCGATTTATCGCCCCCGAAACCCCCCGTATGCTAAATTTCATGAAAAGGAGCCGATCCCGAGATTCCAATTATAATTATATATACAAGAATTGCTCGTTTAAAGATATAAGATAATGAAAACGTATATCTCAAATAGAAA
Source organism: Pieris mannii (assembly GCA_028984075.1). NCBI lineage: Eukaryota > Metazoa > Arthropoda > Insecta > Lepidoptera > Pieridae > Pieris > Pieris mannii. The sequence continues at coordinate 12,786,585 of CM054777.1, read as the reverse complement.
CATCGCAATAAAATGTTCATTTAATTCTGACGTTAAAACTAAAAGTGATTAAATGAAAAAGGCAATTAATACAAAATGGTAAAAACCACTAAAATTAATTACATGACAACACATGAAACGTTATCAAAGAAATTAATGTTCTTACTTTTTCTTAATATATGTAATGAGAAATTTTAATTAATAAAAGTATGTAATGGGTCTCGCTACATTAAAATCTAAAGACGTTAAGAAGTATGAAGAAATATGAAAGAAAACAAAAGTTATTGACCGCTCGCAGGTACTATGGCAGATTGACCCACAAAGTTGTTGGTATTGATTGGTGAAAAGGTAGAAAGGACCAGGGAAAAAAAACGCATGGTGGTCGCATGAGCTTAAAATAGTTGGTAGGTAGGGGAAAAGAAGAAGTTGGAGGAGAACAATGCTCAAGATAGATAGAGATAGATCCAATTGGAGGTGGCCTATACTCTATGCATATTGAAAAAAATTAAAATCTGTATACAATTTTAAGTATGTATCTTTTGTTAAGATAGATAATTTTTTCAAGGAAAAAAAGGCTCTGTTATGATTGTTATTTATTTAAACTTTTAAAATGAAATTGAATATACTTAATTTCATTTTCAATCAATTTTAGTTTGATTTATTCATACATTTTGAATGCTTTGCAGCTTATCCACACAATTTCGATCAAAAAATGCCAAATAGATCTGACATAACCTAAAAATTAATATTTCTCCATACAAAAAAAGTATTTTACTTACCCCCAGTTAGTCCAATCGAGGCCAGCAACTAAAAATAAAGTAACATTTTTGAGTTCATACTAGTCAGAGACAGTATAAACAACTAATCAAAAATGGATATTCAAATTACAATAGTTATTTATCATCATTTCTAGATCAATTGCCCTATTATTTCAAATACATATATTTACATATATTACTGTCTCAATGGTAATAGACACGTTTGTTAAAATTATATTCAAGCTTAAATTTCTTCAAAGATTTTGAATTTATTTTTTAAGCGACATTTCAATACTCTTTCAAAAAGATTGAGTATTGTTAATATGTAATTTTATAACATGTGTTTAAATAACTATTAGTGATGTAATTTTGCACTTCTTCAATTTTTTTTTTCTCACAGAGGAAGAGACGAATTTTTAAAAATAAATAAATAAACAATTCGAATAAAAGATTACTTCAAAACGTAAATATCATTTATTTTACACCCACGAACGTCATCCACGAAAGTAATGAAGAAAAAATATTTTAATTAATTCCTTATTCGAAATTTGTATGCAGACTCGTTTGTATGGTAACTTAAAAGAACTATGTTGATAAACTTAAGCAAAAGTCATATTTTCGTCACTCATCCAGTCATCTAGAAATATAATAAATAAATACAAATTTATTTTTCACCACTTGGTGTTAGTCATAGTCATAATATCTTTATTCATTTAGGTAAACATGTACACTTATGAACGTCAAGAAAACAAATTAAATTAATCGTAAATTTACATTTACCACCAGTTACCAGTTTTATCCGACTGGCAGAAGAACAATGTCCAATAAAAGTAAGGAAAGTAATGGATAGTTACTGCCATGAAAGAGAAATAAAGTTAACATACGCTGGACACACGGTTGAAAAAGTAACTAACAAAGGCTGTGTTCAGGAGGGGGACCAACAATGTGGAATCTAATATTGAACCCGGTCCTACAAGACTTGCGAAATGGTGGTGACTACGTCCAGGCTTTTGCGGATGACATCGTTTTGATAGCGGAAGGAGAAACCGGTAGTGAGATCCAGCAGAAACTCAACCTAACATTGAACCGGATACATAGATGGGGTATCCTAAACAAACTTAAATTTGCGCCTGACAAAACCAAAGCCATGGTGGTGACGCGCAAACAGAGCACCCCAGGGCTAAATATGAATAATGTACCTATACAGATGGATAACCACATCCGAATTCTCGGAGTTTTTCTGGATGCTAGACTCACATTCAACAGACATTTGGAGAGAGTATGTCGGAAAGCCATTCATATTATGTGTGTTTCTGTATAGGTAAATAAAAGAACAGAATAATAACTTATACAACATGATTTAATGTCAATAATAAACTTTTAACACACTACAAAATAACTTTCAGTAATACAAACTTAAACTTAAGTATAATAAAAACTAATCAAACCCAGCCTCACATAGAGCTAATCAATTACTACTTTATTTTGTAGACAAATATATTTATTTATTTTAATATAATTTCTAATCAGTTAAGAAAAAGTAATTGTTATGAACATAAAAATTAAAAAGCTTAATAAGTACTTAAACTATCATGTACATAATGATGGTATTTATATTTGTGTAAAGCCGAATAATGTTTTTATTCAAAACCTTAATGTTATACCTATCAATATTTATAAAGATATAAGAACCGCCAATTTTGGTTGTTCGGGCTGTGATATCATTTATTATAAATTGAAGGATAGTTGAAATTCAATTATTTGAAAATATCTGCACTATTGTGTCTTTCTATATCCAGGGTCCTTGTCATTGATACAAATGTGATATTCTTCTTCAAAGGCAGAAAAATTCAACCAGGATTTTTTGAACATAGGAACTCTGAAATTATTACATTAATAATTTTAGTATACCTACTTATAAAATAGGATGAATCTACTGGAGACAAGACATGATGAAGAGTGCATTGAAAAATTGGTTCTGAGATAAAAATTATATTTTATTTCTAAAATAATCAAAATGTTTACCTTAGATTATCTATTTACTAGACTCTTCGTTCATCTCAGCAGCCCATATAGGAAATGTTTTAGGTTTCGTAAATACCACAAAATGTCTTGGGTATTGGAAAAAAGCGATAGTAACCAAGGCCGAGAAACCAATTGGTCGTTTCATGCCTTTTTCTTCGCCATCTATAGATATTGAATTAAGTATTTTTTAATTATTTACATAATGTATTAATTCTATTTTACTAAACTTAATGCTTATAGATTTAAATTTATCGTAAAAAATGCTGTATTTATAAATATTAATTTATAAACTTACCACATATATATAGATTGTCCTATATTAGAATATTTTCACGTAAAACAGGCTTTAACTTCGCTAAAAAATGGCTAACTCACTCGTAAATCATGATTTCACCTAGGAAAAAGCAACTTTTAATTTGTTGTAAGAAATCGAGTTCACTGCCATTTTAATTCACACGAGATGTCAAATGGTGTCATCAGAATGCGAAATAACAAGACTATTTGAGCATAAGTGATGTGAGTCTTAAACTATAGTTCCAAATGTAAACAATCTCACTTGAGCGGCGCTTTTGTCGCGGTTATTGTTTATCAGAATACCAAATTGTAACCTGACACCTTCAGGAGTGATTTGAGTGCGGAATCCGCTGTGAGAATTTGTAAAATAATTTAGTGCCTCTTTAAAATCTGTAAATTTTAAAATTCTTCCACTACGTCGAAAATTATACCTGGGAATTATACGCGCCCCTATTATACACTACGGACCTTTCTATTTATAGCCAGTCGGGACAGATGTTCATTTGTATTGTATAGTTACGACTGTGATGAATTCTCACTATTCGATTCTCGGTGTATAATATAAAACGCCTGCTTTGTTACAATAATAATTAAATATATTTCCAACACTTCTTATCCTTAAACACAGCTTACAATTTAACGTCCGTCTTGGTCAAGCGAATCGGTCCGAATACCCTCACTTATTTTTGATCGTATCAAGACGACTCGTCATTCTGTTCGTAACTGTCGGTATCGAATCAATCAACTTACTTACATCGAGTAAAACGTATTAAACAAATACAACCATCAAATAATCTATACTGTAAATTATAAATATTAATTATAAACATAATAAAATTGTAAAATAATAACATATTATCATAAATTCGTAACATCGTGAATCAAGTACAAAATATCAAATAAAGTAGCTTTTAAATTGAATATAAATATTATTTAAAAAATAAACGTGTTTTAAATAATAAATTTGTAAAATAATAATAAGTTATCTTAAATTCATTGCATTCGGCCGTCCGACTATGTGCGATCTCCTGACGCACGGTATAATCATGGGAAGGTTTAATAAATTCAAAAAAGTACATTAACCAAATATTTTAGTTTCATGTGAACTAATTGTAACCTATCTATCTATACATTTGGTTTTAATCAATTATTCATTACATTAAGTTTTATAAATTCAAATAAGTACAGTAACAAAATGTTTTAGTTTCATGTGAACTAATTGTAACCTATCTATACATTTGGTTTTAATCAATTATTCATTAAATTCGGTTATTATTTTCTAATATGGGACGTTGGGAGCTTAGAAAATTCAACAAGTCTTCCGGTTCGCGACAAGTCAGAGCCTGTGCACTTCTTCTAATAGATTTATCTAGTATTCCGTGGACTGAAACTGACAGTGAACGTTCACTGTTGGAGGAGAAGGAGCTGGAAGACTGCTTGCGTTTCTTCTAGTTCGCTTTTTGTCTCTCTTACACTTAGTTGCTGCTTTGGAGGACGATCGTGAACGCTTTCTCTGAAGTTCATCATAACGAGTAGGCGAGCTTTCGGGAGTCATCGCTTCATCAGTATTCAACCCTCAAAAATAAGATATCATTTTATCATATTAGTATATCAATTCATTGTCTAAACGTACTAAAGCTATATGGATATTATTAAAACATTTCAAAATTAAGTATTTAAAGAAATAAACTTCATTTATTTGAAATTAATCCTTGTCTGAAAACAAAATACAAAAATAATAATAGTAATTTATTTATTGCAAGAATATGGTACAAAATGTTAAGGTGGTATCGTATCCCGTTCGCATATTCTGCCACACACAGTGGCGTGCAAATTTACCTTAATTTACATTTTACATTATTAGTCACTTTATTAAATGTGTATCAATTACAATGTCACAGGCAAATAATCATTTATTGAATAGTACATTTTTCCCAAAAGTAATGCACTAAGTCGCTTTTTAAAGAATCTAGTCGGAAGATCTTTTAATCTTTCCGGTAATTTATTGTAAACTTTAATTGCCATACAAAAGGTGTTTTTCCGAAACAGTTCTAAATTCATTTTTGGCACAGCCAATTTCTCCCCATGTCTACGAATTCCACATTATACTTAAAAATATGTATATTTCTATGCACAAATAAGGATCTCTAAAATATAAATACATGGAAGAGATAAAATTTTGAGTGTTTTAAATACAGGTACGCAACTATCAATACAGTTTGCTCCACAAATGACTCGAATACATTTCTTTTGAGCCTTAAATACCCTATTTACTTCGATGGATTTAAATTCCAAATTCAATGGACAAATTATAATTCCATAACTAATTATAGATGAAACATATGCATGATAAGCAGCTAATACCGTAGCATGGTTAACAGTTTCCCTTAGTCGTTTTAACATAAAAACATAACTGTCTATTTTGTTCTGAAATCTCTCAATATGTTATTTCCAACTACAAAATTTATCTATCGTTATATGTTCCTAAAAATAGACACTCGTTCGTTATGTCCAGTTTATTCTCTTTATATGTATTGTTAGTATACTTGTCTTTTAGACCTATATGTCTGAAAATGGATTATGTTAGTTTTGGTCATGTTTATTTGTAGATTCTTTGAATTCATCCAGTTATCATCGTTATCATAGTTAGCATCTGGGAGGTCATTTATGTATGTTAGAAAAAGTAGTGGGGCTAAAATACTGCCCTGAGGTGTTCTGTACTCATTTTTCTTATAATTGGATCTATAGGTTTTTTTTTTCTTTTAGTTTACTATTTTTTTTTTTATATTTCCACATATTGCATTTTGTTTTCAAGGTATCTTTTCATCCAGTTATAAGCATTACCTCTTATTCCGTAGCATTCTAATTTTTTTTAAAGTATTTCATGACATACAAAGTCAAAAGCCTTTGTCATATCTAGAAAGATGCAACCTATAAGCATTTTATCATTTCGACCTATCCGTAGAACAGAGTCCGATGTGATCATGGAGCAAAAATGAGTTTAATAGCTAAACGAGATAAGGAATACGAACTCTACAGATGTATGTTTTTAGAATTTTCGTATCTTGTTTAGTTTCGGAGATATAGAATCGAATAACGTACTATCTGACATTAATTCCGTATAAAAACGCACGAAGTGATCAAGCGACGGCACGCGGAAAGCGACGGCTGCGCCGACGCCCCGTCCGCTTGTCACTCCGGCCGCTGTTCGGTGGAGAGAGGGTGTATTTGTGTTATGCGCTCAGATTTTTTTTTGGTTTGATGTACAAAAAAATTAACTGCTTTGCATGTAAAAACATATTTTTAAAGATGTCACGTTCAAAGAAAATATTAGAGATGCTACAAAAAACTGATGCAGAAAGGCCGGAACTTAGTGCACCATTTTCAAAATTTCCTGATGATTATACGAAAAAAAAAGTGTAAATACTGGTATATTGACGATTTCAGCTGTATTATTTCGCGATACACACTAATAAATTCTTATATTAACAAACATCATATCTGTATTGCTTTAATATTGCATTTTTGACTCAGTAAAGCGTTGTGGGTGATTGATTTTAATATAAGACGTTTCTTGCCGGAGAGGTATAGAAAAGCATCTGTAGTGAGAAAATCATGCGAAAAAGCAATTGGCATAATTCTAAGTCACAGAGTATTTATTCTTTCTGTAATAATAAATAGTAAAAAGTAGAAGTCTTATGAAACATAAGGACGATTTTATACGAACATTTTTGGTATTTTAAGCGTGTCATATGAATATAGGACCTTTTTCTACGTAATCTGTAATATGATTTCTTGGTTTGATATTAAGATAGGACGTTGTTACTGGGATAATGACAATAGTTAGGACGTTGTTCATTTAAAAATATCGTTAAATAACAATATTATAACGATTTTTTATTTAAGGTTTGTTAACTTCATTTCTTAATAATGTTTTATGAATAGCTATAATAATACTATACAGTATTTTTTTATACTACAGCTCTGAACGCTGATGACAACGACATTAGACAACAAAACTCACCTTTGCCCTCCGGTGGAAAAAAAATCAGTCAAGAACTAGCTGATATATGGGAAGAATTTCTGCATGAAGATATTACCTGACCGAAGAAATTACTTGTGATAGCTTCATACCAAATGAGTCTGATCCGTCTGCCAAAGGTGTTTACAGAAATCAACCTGGCACATTTTCTATGCAAGTGCCTTCTAGTTTCGAGAATTGTCACTGCCAACTCCTATGCCCTCTCCTACTTATATTCATTCGATTTGCGATAGCTCATTCTGCCATAATCATGCAGACTTATTATCACAGATATTTCTTCGCCGTCTTTTAGCACCACGAATTCACCTTCTTCTTCACACATAAGCGATCCCACCGTAAATCCTAAAACGACTAGAAAACGTAAGAGGTGCCCAAAAGAATGGACAGACCTTAAACGCAAATGCCTTAAGAACTTAGATAAGAAATATGTCACCATAAAAGGAAAAGCCGTAGACGAAAAAACGATGTGGCCGTCAGGTATACCGTTACAAATGTCCTAATAAAATATCTCACCAACAGCTTTTGGAATGCTTCACAAAATTTTGGCAACTGGGATATCAAGCAGTGGAATTTCATCATCAAATATTCCGATAAAATGAAGAAGTAAAGATACCTGAGTCAAGACACTCCTAATATATAATAGAAAGCATACTTTTAACTATTATATGGCACCGATCACAGGTTCTAGCGAATCTTACTGCGAGAAAACCGAAGTATGCCAAACATTGTCTATTAATACTCTTGCCTTACATTACAGCGTCCTCATGGCAATATATAACATATTTTTAATTAAGTTTTCTTCATTTAACTTCACAGTTTTTGACATGGGTAAAAGGAAGGCCGTTTGCTATATTTGGGATGAATCTGTGGCAAATCGTGGCGCAAATGAGGTCAGGAGTTGTCTCTTAGATTTTATTCAGGCTAATGTTGACCGTGGGGTCAAAGAGTTTCGCTATTGGTCAGACAATTGTGCTGGCCAAAATCGTAACCACTTTGTATTTTCAATGTACGCAGCAGAAAAGTTCAATATATGCATAATACACTGCTTCTTACAGAAAGGACACACCCAAAATGAAGGGGACAGTGTCTGTGATACGAAATGCCATTTAAGTTTTAAATTTTGCGCCACAAAATAGTTTTACTTAAAATTATTTTATTGTTATTAATACTCTCTATTAAGTATGTTTTTTTGAACATATTGTTGATTATATAACTAATGCGAAGTTTAAATTTCTCCATACGCGTACTAACATTTCTCCTGTAATTTTCTTATAGGTACATAGATCTGTACCTATCTGTAGTTTTAGACTATACTATTAAGTACCTACCGTACCTGTGATGTGATGCCGTTCAAAGTGATGCCTTTGAATAGTTTACACATCTATTTTAAGATTTTATAACTAATAAACTATTTTTAATAATATTTTTATTTTTTATTTAGTTACATGGGAGGGAAGTCATCATATGACGAACATTATGTTTAAAAATTTTAAGATATTTATTTACATAGGACTCATAAGGGATGGGTAATTCCAACAAAAAATTACCCATGTTAATATAGAACGTCACTTAATTCATACATCTCCGTAAAAAAACGTACAATGTTCACTACGGGCACCCGCTCTTCCGCCATAAAACGTCCTATGTTTATATGGAACTCACTATCTCGTGAAATAAGAGGATAAGAAATATACACGACATAGCATTTAACTAGGCTGGGGTGTTGTCATATCATACCAAAAAATCAAAATCTCAAGTCTCACTGTTTAAGAATTACACAAGTCAAAAACCTTCTCTTGCCTCTACTGAAAACTATCAATCCTGCAGATAGGACTCTGTTCTACGGATAGGTCGATTTAAGTATTCGGTAATTTGTTTGACTAGGGTAAAGCACGCAAGGGTGGTAGAACAATTTGTTTTCTGAAACCAAATTGTTTTTTTTTTTAATATCTTTCTCTATTTTATTATACATTACTTTTTCGAAAATTTTAGATAATATTGGAATTAAAGTTATTTCTTTTGTTATGTAATGGTTTGATAATTGATATTTTTAGTTTTTCAGGAAAGATACAATGTTTAAAGAACTTTATTTCTCATTACAAAACAGAAATATTTTATTTACGTGAGAAACTTAATATTAATATGTATATATACTAGCGAGATACACGTCGCCATTAGCCGTCACAATTTTAGTCAACTATGTTCGTTCTAACATGCATCTTTACTGCCTTTTTGAATTTGTCAAACAATCCAATATTGCGAATTTGAGATGGTAATTGATTAAATAATTGCACACCCTCATACCTAATAGATTTCTTCAAATAAATTGTACGCGGCTTCGGCAAGATAAGCAAACTCGCTCGACGAGTATTGCGGGTCGTTGTGTATTTGATTTTTTTAAACGTCAAGCAACTATGGATAGAGTTATTTAAAAAAATTCTTTATCAAGATACAGGTGCTTTATACATATAGTTGTTTAATTGTTATAATTTAGGTTTCTTGGTAGATTTTATTAGTCGGCGTTAAATAATTGTATCTAAATAAGGATTTTATTTATTTATTTTGTAGTGTTTGTAAGTTAGAAATTATGTTTTTACATGCCGTACTCCATATTTCAATTAGATATATGAAATGTGGCTTGATTAAACAATTAAATGACGTACGGATTGAGGAATACATTTGATATTAACCAAAATCTGCCTATAAGTGATTATAGTTTGGTGATATATGAAAGTTCCACTTTAAATATGTATGGACCCAGATATTTTTCCCACTTTTTGTTAGTGATTTCAACGTTTTCGTCAACGTCAACGTCAACGAAAAGATCCCTTCTACTATCGATAAATTAATTATGTATGTCTGCCTACTTGAACCATTCAAGTAGGTATAATGCGCATGATTTAATTGTTTTGGTATCTAAATTATCGTATCCAGTAGATTTTGTTTATGTGATAATTTTTAATATATCCATGTTATTTATGGGGTAAAGAAAAATACTTTTATGGTTTAGAGGGATTTTGGCTTCTGGCAAATTATTTGTTTTATTTTTAGTAGGCAGTGAGGTAAAATAGTCATTAAATAAGTTGCATATTTCATGCGGTGATTCATATGTTTTGTTATCGATATTAATTGCTTCTATTCCTGAATTAAATGTCATGTCTCGTGTATTTGGTTTAATTACATTCCAGGCTGCTCTAGTTCTGTTTTTTGCGAAATTTATGTATTTTGCATTATTAAGCTGATGGGATTTATGTATACATTTTTACATTTATTTTTAATTTAAAATAGATGAGTATTTATCATATGCAGATATATTTTGTTTTTTATTGTGCTTATTTAAATGATATTTTAGTTATAACGTTCTTTTTCTTATACAACATTTTTTTTAAGAATCTATTTCTGATAGGTTTGAATATATTTTTAATTTTTAAGATCGGAAAACACAAATTGTATAATAATGTTATAGTGTCAAGGAACTTGTCGAATGCTTCATTTGTTGTGGTGGAGCTGTATAAAGCTGTATAAAGCTGCCGTCCGAAAGGTGAGACTTGATAGACACCTCATAAATGTAATAGTGTTTTTCCTATTGAGTTCTCGTCTGTATATAAACCAGTACTTTGGAATATCTTTAACGTTTTCGTTTTCTTTAAGTGTAAAAGTCAGTGATTGTGCGGTCTCATGGTCTGAAAGTGCCAAGTAGTGCAGGAACGATTGTGTGTCAGTTATGTTAATTGCTATTAAATCTAAGCAGGAGTTTTTACGTGTTGGGCGCTTTATATGATTTTGTAAATTATTATTTTGTAGAATAGAGATAAGTTCGCCGAAATTTTTATTATTTTTTTAGAATTTCTATGTTCCAGTTGCCACATAATATTAGTTTTTTTTGTTGCGTTTCCTGGGTAGGTTACTTAAAAGTTGTTCTAAATTATATAAAAATAAAGCTGTTACATGTAAAGTAGGAGTCCGGTAAATACATATTATTATTAAGTTGTATTCACTTATTTCAACGCCACAATATTCAAATCAAAGAGGTATTGGTAACAAATTTCCTTGTATTTTAAATTGTTTTTTTATTAAGACGCACAAACCTCCTCGGCGTTGGTTAGGCCAAGAATATGAAGAGACTAATCTATAATTATTTATCTTAACGTTGGATTCATTTCCTTGTTTATTAAAAGTTTCTGTAAAACATATGATGTCTCGGCTATATTAATGAAATCTTGAGATTTGTCTTACGTTGTGTATAATATCGAATTTACTAAATTTCCACGTTTTTATTGTATTTCGAGTGGCGTATTTCAAGTAGTGGCAATATTTATAATTAGGTATTATAGATTCTACATGAAAGCTAATTAATTTCACATTTAGGTGAGTATTATTCTGTACATTTGTTATAAACACTATCACCAATAACGATCCTTTAACGTTGAAACGCACAAAGTATTCTATAGGCATACTTAGCTTCTTTTTTTTTTTAGTTTTACTTCTTCTAGGTACACATGACCTCTACTCTAACATACTACACGCTCACAGATTAGGAGGCATACATAGCCTCGAGTATCTAAAGCACACTTGGCTTCCTATTGTAGGCACACATAACCTCTAACGACTAAGCACACATGGCTCGATAGGCATACATAGCCTCTAGTAGCTGAAGCACACTTGGCTTCCTATTGTAGGTATACATAACCTCTAACGACTAAGCACACATGGCTCGATAGGCATACATAGCCTCTAGTAGCTGAAGTACACTTGGCTTCCTATTGTAGGTATACATAACCTATAACGACTAAGCACACGTGGCTCGGTAGGCGTACATAATCTCTACTAGCCAAAGCGCACGTGGGGCGTACGATTTCTAATTACTTATAGAAATAACATTAATAATCGTATAAAACACTTGTACGCACCTTAGATTGGGTCTTGTCCCGCTTCTGATTTGTGATGAATTCTCACTATTCGATTCTCGGTGTATAATATAAAATGCCTGCTTTGTTACAATAATAATTAAATATATTTCCAACACTTCTTATCCTTAAACACAGCTTACAATTTAACGTCCGTCTTGGTCAAGCGAATCGGTCCGAATACCCTCACTTATTTTTGATCGTATCAAGACGACTCGTCATTCTGTTCGTAACTGTCGGTATCGAATCAATCAACTTACTTACATCGAGTAAAACGTATTAAACAAATACAACCATCAAATAATCTATACTGTAAATTATAAACATAATAAAATTGTAAAATAATAACATATTATCATAAATTCGTAACATCGTGAATCAAGTACAAAATATCAAATAAAGTAGCTTGTAAATTGAATATAAATATTATTTAAAAAATAAACGTGTTTTAAATAATAAATTTGTAAAATAATAATAAGTTATATTAAATTCATTACACGACCATCTTCTTTCCTTTAGTTTGAATTGTATCAATGAATGAATTTTGTTGGTTGAATTGCAACTGCAAAAAAGTTTGTGGTTCGCGATGCGGATGCAGGAAAGCGGGCTTGCAATGCTCTTTAGCTTGTGGCCAATGTAATGGGCAAGCTTGTCTCAATACTCTACCATATCAGAGCGACATTAACGAAGATGGAACCTTTGATACCGAAATCATGGAAGAACTTGAGACAAATGTCGTTGAAGACGATAATGAAGACCAGTTTGAAATTTACCAGCAGCCAGAAGACGACGATGAAGAGGAAGAAGATGTTTAAAATTATAAATTGTAGTTTTTGTAACCTATATTCCATTTTTTTACTTTCAATAAAAAAAAAAATTCAATGATACTTTTTAATAAAAAGATTAATTCATAATTTATTTGTTTTTTTTTCATCATGTAAGAATTAATTAGGCAACCTTATACGAAAAAAAAAAAAAATTAGCTTCAATTTGACATATAATTAATAAATATCCGTTATAAACGTATAAATTTATCGAAATCATACCTGTTTACACTTGGCTGCAAAGAGGTGCGGCCAGGTGCGCAACGGCAACCGTGATTTTTTAGAATCTTTATAATAATTACCGTGATGTAGACGTTATTTTATTTAAAAATTAAATAAACGAAATGTTTTACCAAAAATCAATTTAAAATAATTTAATTAAAAATAATGGCGGCCAAATTTTGATAGGCACCCTAGTAAATATATATAATAATATTCGGTTTTCTAGTAAAATAAGACTTAATTGTGTTTTTCTGTAAGACAGAAAAACAACATTTAATGCCCTTACTTCAGGTATCGATACTATATAAAATCAAAAACATAACCAATTCAATCTTCGCAAACACATTCACCAACTGACAGTTACAATGACATGAGACATCTGTTTAATTATATGGCGCCAAATTCAAAATAGAGAATTAGAATAAGAATTAAATTAATTACGAAAAACAATATCAATAATAGTGGTTTTCTTTACATATATAATTATTCTCCAAATTATAAATAAACATAAAAATTTGGTTTTAAACAAAAACTCGATGAACGCACCAAACCTGCAGCGGGATCTCGTACCATTTGAAAAGAATCAATACTATTGCTGTGATCCATCAGAATTTAATGTCAATAGATGTAGTATTCTTTGGAAGCGTATCAAAAATCGCAAACGGGACGTGGAACAAGCGGAACTTGTGCGTCAGCTATTCTACGAAGCTATAAAGTAATGGAATTTGGGCGATAAAGTAAAATGTTTGTGTTTAGACACTACTGGCGTAAAGCAAATACCGGCTTAAGGAGTGGATTATGCTTTTTTTTTTAGCGCAAAATTCAAAAACATATACTTTGATTTGCTTGACGCAACCACGTAAAGGAAATTATGTTGTCCTTGCGCTTGTCCCATCTAGTGTTTCTGATATACTATTATTCAAAAGATTTAAGAACAATTTGGAACACTATTGACCAAAGTGAGTTCAAATCAATATATATCAGATGACGCTGGAGCCAAATATTCTTGCAGAAGTGGGGGTAGACAGGATTTATTTTGCCAAAAAGAAACTTCAAGTACATAAACCTCGAGATGACTACAGAGAACTGGTGAATATTACTATCATTTTCTGAAGAGGTGTTCCTGACAAAGGCGTTTCATTTCAGAGACCTTGTCTTCATCGAGCTAGATAGACGGCAAGAGGCTTCTACTTGTAATGAATTTAAGATTACTTGTTATTATTTTACAAATTTATTATTTAAATCACGTTTATTTTTAAATAATATTTATATTCAATTTACAAGCTACTTTATTTTGATGATCGTACTTGATTCACGATGTAACGAATTTATGATGATATGTTATTACTTTACAATTTTATTATGTTTATAATTAATATTTATAATTTACAGTATAGATTATTTGATGATTGTATTTGTTTAATATGTTTTACTCGATGTAAGTTAGTTGATTAATTCGATACCGACAGTTACGAACATAATGACGGGTAGTCTTGATACGATCTAAAATAAGTGAGGGTATTCGGACCAATCCGCTTGACGAAGACGGACGTTAAATTGTAAGCTGTGTGGTTGTTTTAAGAATAAGAAGTGTTGGAAATATACTTAATTATTGTTGTAACAAAGCAGACGTTTATTATTATACACCGAGAATCGAATAGGGAGAATTCATCACATACTGTTCAAAAATTAATTATACTTAATAAAATTATTTAAACATCAGTTTAAGCTAACAAAGAAGAACGAAAAGGCTGTGAGAGAAATGTGTACTTTTATGTTGATGATTTATATCAAACTAGCTAAAAAACCCGGCTTCGCCCGGGAGTTGATATGAGATGACGTGGTAGAGTCGAAATAAAAAAATAAACTATGACGTAAAAAGTTAAAAAAAAAGTTTATTGAAAACGTTTTCTCATTATTTATAATACTTGTTTATAAACAACATTTTTCATTTTATTGTCCGGAGTATATATACATAAATTTTTCGGATTTCCTACTCTTGAGCAAGCTACATGAGCATGCATGACCGTGAGAGAAGCAGGATTCTTTGAGGTTAATGCCACAATATTTTAAAGTTTGTCCTTGCGCTTTGTTAATTGTAAAACTAAAGGCTAATTTTATTGGAAACTGCAGTCTTTTAAATTTAAATGGCAATTCCGAAGAGATCAGAGGTATTCTAGGTATAAATACTGTCTATCCTTTGGTCTTTCCAGAAATAAGTTCAGCTTCAATGATATTATTCGATAGCTGTTTTACGATCATTCTAGTTCCATTACATAATTTTGGGGAGTTGAGATTTCTGAGTAGTATGATTGGAGTTCCAATTTTCAGACGAAGGCAGTGTAATGGCATTCCTAGTACTTGTAAAGAGTTTAGAAATTCAATGGGGAAGTTGACACTTTCTTCAATGGATACCATCGTGTCGATCGATTTATTTATTTTCTCTTCACCAGGTATTTTCTTTAGAATATTAAAATTGATATCGTCAACAATATTATTTTTAGTGGCCAAAATTGCTCTTTGAAATAACCACTCTGCATTAGTATAGTTCTGAATAATATTTGGATAAATTTTGTCGATTAGTTCGTCTTCAGTAGTGGCTATATTACAGAAATCACTATTAAGTTCAATGAGGCCGGTCGTTTGGTCAGTAGGATATGTACCTTCGCCGATTTGTAAAAGTATTTTAGCAAATTGTGCTGTTGTTTCATCTCTTGATAATTCAACTCTCATGTTTTTTGTTAATTGCAGTATTTGTACTTGTGGCCAGACATGTGATTTTTTCAAGCATGCATTGATCTCGTCTGCTGATGTTGACTTGGGAATAACTGGAAGTGTTTGTCGAAAATCTCCTGAGAGTATGAGTAGAGCTCCTCCCATTATTTCAGAGTTTTTTCGCAATTCTTGTAATGTTCTGTCCATGGCTTCTATAAATTTTTTATGGGCCATGGTGCATTCATCCCAGATGATAATTTTAGCTTGTTTTAGAATTTGACCACGTCCAGATTTTCCTGAAATTTTACATACCGGGAATTGTTGTTCGGCTATATTCAATGGTAGTTGTAAGGCAAAATGGGCAGTTCGTCCTCCTTCCATAAGTGTGGCTGCAATGCCAGATGATGCTAGTGCCAGTGCGATGAGTTTTTTAGCACGTATTTCCGCCTGTATTAGATTTATGAGAAACGTTTTACCAGTGCCTCCTGGTGCGTCCAAGTAAATAATTCCACCAATATTGTTATTTATCCGGCTCATTATAACGTCGTAAACTTTTTTTTTGATTGTCATTGAGAAGTGGTTTGTTGTGAGCAATGTATTCAAGTAGTTCATTGATGTTGTAACTTTTTTCCTTCATAATTTCGTAGTTTAGCACACTAAAAGCATTTCTTTGTGGTGCTGGCATTCCAAGTTCTACTAAGGCCTAATTATTTATTGCTAAACATTTATCTTCTAAGCGAATGAGTGTTTCATTGAAGATCTCGTCATTGAATTCTATAGTCAGTTCAGGATTAGCTTGTCGGACTTGGTACAATATATCATCACTCATACTCCTTTTGAAAGAGTCCCATAGCTGTTTTGGGTTTGATGAGTTACATATTATAGCGAATAACTCTCGAATTTCTTCAGCTGAAGCTGTGAGTGTGGCTTCTTGTAGTGTTAATTCCCAGTGGTTGTCGGTTCCCAATAATCCTAAGCGTTGACATGCTTCTCTGTAAGTCTGGCATAGGTAGCCTTAACGGTCTGAGATCTGTAAAACTTGTTGGTCACCGTATTTCGTGTAACAACATCCGGAGATAAAAACATTCGGCATTGTTTGGATGTACAGTGAATACTCGACCTATTGCGTTAATAAAAGGTTCTATAGCGGTAGCATTTGAAGTAAAAGCGCGAAATTTAAAAACCTAAATTTTTTAATGTTTTGAGAACTAATTTGGATAACTAAAATTATGTCGCTTTAACTCCAAAATATAAGTTAGCTAATAACGTATAAATACACAAAATTTAATAACTTTTTTTAGCAACAAATTAAATTTAAGACTTTATTGAAATTGGAATTTTAAATTTCGCGCCACTACTACACATGCTGCAATGGCTCACAACTATGGAGACTATACACTATGACTATTGGAGTGTATAGTCTCCATAGTTGTCTTGAACGAAGTTCAAATATTCGATAACAGATGGCGCCACTGCACTTAATTTCCAAGTTGAAGGGTCGGAAAGTCCCTTATATCTTTAAAAACATGCCCTTTAGAATAAAACGGGAACTTTCTTGTTCGAGGGGGGATAAAGGGCTATCACACCACATAAGTCCCTTTATCATGTCGGGACTCCTTTTTAAGTTTTATCGGCACGCACATTTTATCGACTTAGTTTTATTATATATATAGATATTGGTTTAAAGCCTCTACGAGTCAGCAACACCATGAAACGACTTACAACATTATAAAACGACCTTAAAGCTTTTCAAAGTTTCAACAAAAACATAGCTACTGTTGCGCTAAAAAAGATTTTGATTATTTGTGGTATTTGTCGTGTGGGGTATCGTATGTGTAGACACATAACAATATATGCAGGAGAAATATCGAATAGTATCTACAGTCGGAAAATATATTTATTTCGCTTGCGTTTTTTGGTGACAAAGTTTCATTCCAAGAGAATAAGAAATGGTTTAACTTAAAATTAAGAATATTGCCAAAAACAAATATATATGTACAGAAATCATATGACACCTTCATAAAACAGTAATTTTACCCGATACATTGTGCTAGATGTATCTCATTCAGTGTAAATACCTAAACTTATATATATTTTGTCAATCCTACTATTCCTTTACAAAATAATCATTTAATTTACTTTAGCTTTCCAGCAGTATTCGTGAAGGCCTTACAATATAAATGAAAATTTAATTGATCAGGATATGATTTTTTTTTATTTTTTTTACAGAACAGGGGGCAAACGGGCAGGAGGCTCACCTGATATTAAGTGATACCGCCGCCCATGGACCATCTCAATGCCAGAGGGCACGCGAGTGCGTTGCCGGCCTTTTAAGAATTGGTACGCTCTTTTCTTGAAGGACCCTAAGTCAATTTGGTTCGGAAATACTTCAGTTGGCAGCTGGTTCCAAGTGGTGGTGCGCGGCAAAAACTACCTAGAAAAACGAGCAGTTGTGGAACGGCGGACGTCGAGGTGATACGGGTGGAATTTCGTATTCTGCCTCGACGTCCGATGATGAAACTCAGCTGCAGGTATTAATCCGAACAACTCCTCTGAACACTCTCCATGGTAAATGCGGTAGAAGATGCAAAGAGACCCCACATCTCTACGCAACGCCAAAGGATCAAGCCGCTCTTAAAGAGTTTGGTCGTCAACGATTCGAACCGCTCTTCGTTGAATACGGTCAAGTGGAAGGAGCTGGTACTGGGGAGCACCCGCCCAGAGGTGGGAACAGTACTCCATGTGGGGCCGAATTTGCGCTTTATATAGTTGCAAGCGGTGGTGGCCGGAGTGAACCGAGCTTTTTGGAGGCTAATTTAGACTTTCCCTCTAAGTGACCGCGAACCAATGCTGGCTGTGGCTTGAGGGGAGTGTTTTCGAAAAGAGGAGTAGCGTGTCTTTTTAGCGGAAAACGCGCAAACTTGTGTCTTTTTGGGTTTAAATTGGACTAGGTTTAGTCTGCCCCAGTCAGAGACTCCACGTAGTAGAGTTTCTACTTCAGACACAAGTTTGTTCCGGTACTCATCGACATCTGCCCGAGAAATACTTGCCCGGCCAGTGTAAAGACTATCTCCAGTGCTGTCATCCGCATAGCAATGAATGTTGCTAAGTTGCAACATATCATTGATATGCAGAAGAAACAGGATCGGGAATAAAACACAGCCTTGTGGGACCCCAGAGTTCACGGGTTTAAGGTCGGAACATGCTCCGTCGATGACGACCTTGATGCTCCGATCCCGAGGCCAGAAAGCTGGAGATCCAATCGCATAATTTCTCGGGAAGCCCATAGGCTGGAAGCTTCGAGAGCAGTGCTCTGTGCCACACCCGATCGAAGGCTTTCGCTATATCCAAACTAACCGCTAGAGCCTCCCCCTTGGACTCAATTGCCTACGCCCATCTATGCGTAAGTTTTACAAGAAGGTCACTAGCCGAACGACCACGAGAAAAGCCGTACTGAGAGTCACGTCAGCTGGTGGCCCTCCAGATACCTCAAGAGCTGGCCATTAATAATGGATTCCATCATTTTGGAGAACAAGGATTGCTTTAGTATAAATAGGTAACGCGACTGAATCTCTCGGTTGCATTTTGAGACTATGGGGCGATCGTCGACATCTCCGACTTTTTAAAATGTAAAGTGTGAACAAACCGTGATTCATGTGGTATCAAATTATTTCAGTATAATTAGTATTATTACTATTTTCTTGTGTAGCCAAGTCCACATTTCCAGGATCATCATGCTTGTGGCGGCGTCCATGCGTCGAGTTGTCTCTCTCCCTAAAATATGGCGAGGGGCGATGGCTTGCCATGCGTCATACTCGTGAACGGGTGCTACTTGTGGTGACTAGTCGTACTTGAATTCGTGTATGCGGTGATACGGTGCAACCTTAATATAACGTACCTCAATATAACGACTTCCTCGATTTAACAAATTCTTCGTAGTCCCCTTGAATTGTCCATAATATATAAAATATACCTTTACATTGCGAACATTCTTTGCGTACAATCTCTTTATAACGAATTCAATATTAAATCAACTATCAAGAAAAAGTATTCATACCTCTAATTAACGAATTTTGCCAAGCCAAAACCTTTATATAAAGTGTCCACCGACAATATAACTCTTAATCTTATAATGTGATTCATGTCTCGACGTGTTTCGACACGCTTTTGTTTGTAAACTAATCATCGTTGTTTTGTTGGAAAGTAATGTAAACACCTCTGCTCGTCACTGTTGTTAAAGATTTAAGTTAAAATGGCTCAGAAACGTAAAAGGTGTTCCTTATCGGTCGCAGAAAAGCGAAACATCATTAATTATGTTGACCAAAATCCCATGACGAAAAAAATAGACATAGCTTAGTTCGGGATTCCCGCAAGTACACTGGCTACAATTTTAAAATTCTTTTATGTCTTTATAACGAATTTTAGACAAATCTAACTACGACATAACAAACCTCAGTTCAACGAATTACTTGGTATTACGAATATTTTCTTGTTCCCCTCTGATTTGTTATATCGAGGTTGCAATGAATTAGTTGTTTCTCGTACGTATTTGCGTGTTGTTCCCACGAGTATATATATATAAGTGCATGCTCCTATTTCACCATGCCTCCAACTATTAGGGACAAATCTATGTTTTTAATTTATTCACGATGTCATATGGAACATGGTGTAATAGTTGCAGCTCCTTACAAACGTTGTGTAAAAAAAAACTTGGCGATTGAAAAGAGTGGCGGAGAGTTTATTGCCAGTTCTTCTCTTCCGTTCTACGCCGTTGATTTGAGAACAGGCAGTAAATTTAAAATTAGAAACTTAAATGCATTTTTCTTTTTTTGACGTTCATAACTGTACATTACAATTTTTGATGATGAATTGAATTGAGTATTACTGCTAATAAATTTATTTATTTACACTTCGTTACTAAAGTGATTAATGAGGGTAACGCGGCACAGGTAATATTAGCTTTGTATATAATTTAAAATTAAAATAGAATTGGTGCGTAAAAAAGGTTAAAAACGGGAACTATGATATTTTAAGCAACATTTTTACACAGCAAATGTGAACAATTAATACAGTGCATTAAACAGTATTTAG
This sequence comes from Pieris mannii, assembly GCA_028984075.1. NCBI lineage: Eukaryota > Metazoa > Arthropoda > Insecta > Lepidoptera > Pieridae > Pieris > Pieris mannii. Next base: position 12,765,728 of record CM054777.1, on the reverse strand, counting down.
TGAGCTGTGATCAAACAATTTGCTATCTGCCATACCGCGTTGGATATTTCTCGTTCGGTTATGGTTAAAAATTACAATTGCTGCAAAAAACTGACGAAGTGTAGTGAAGTGACTTTTAAAAGTGTCTTGTGCAAATCAAGTACTTTAATCTAAAATCCTAAGCACTGTTTAAAATAAATCACAATATCATATGTGTTATATACGATTTATTTGCAAGCTAAGTAATCAGTCGATTGGCACTTGCGACGAGTCGTTGGAAACATCGTGCACAATGAGGCTTCCGGATCGAATCCTGCCGCTTTCATACTATGAAGCGAAGTTTACTTTTATTTTTTTTTTTATTTTTTTTTTTACAACTAAACAACAATGGAACACCAATTTCAAATGCTGTTTTAGAAAATGAGAATTGAAATGAAGGAACAGAATACAAAATTGGAAGAATCGTTGACTAACAAAATAATAAATAGAATTGATGAGAAATTAAAACCTATCTTAGCAGAAAATGAAAACCTAAAATTAAAAGTCGCAACCTTAGAAAACGAAGTCGAACATTTAAGAAGAGAAAAAAAGGAAAACAATTTAGTCATTTTTAACTTGAAAGAGGAGGAATGTAGTAGTACCGAGTTATTGCAGAATGTCCAAAGGCAATGTCTGGCGGATTTAAATATAAAACTCGAAAAAACAGAGGTAAATAAAATATACCGTATCGGAAAACCGACAAAACAGGAAGAAAAACCAAGGCCCATTTTAATATCCTTCGTTAATAGTTGGAAGAAACAGGAAATCTTAAAAAATAAGAGAAAGTTCAAGCAATTGTTTATTTCTGAAGACTTTTCCAAAGAAGTGTTAGAAAAAAGAAAATTATTGAAACTAAAATTAATAGAAGAACTAAAGAATGGCAAGATTGCATATTTAAAATACGACCAACTTTTAGTCAAGGAAAATGTTTCTAACACAGACAAAAGGAAGAGAGAATTATCAGCTTCTCCACAAACTAAACATAATATGGCTCAACCAAAAAAACAACAGGCACTTCTTTCGTCTAAAACTAATCGAACAAGTGCTTTTGACATGATGAGGGCCAGATCGACGGGCTCTCTTTCTAAACCTACTTCCTCTGATAAAAGATCATAGCAACCATGTGTTGGTACCCAGAAAACAAATAAAATAATAAGAACAATCTCCCCCAATACGGCTGGTCCCCGTGGGGGCAGTAGACCACCAAAAAAGAGAAAAACACTCTCGCCATATTCAAGCAACACGAATTTGTACAATCAATGTAAGGTCGCTCGTAGGCAATGGCCGTCAGAACATGCTCTGCAAAACATAAAGTGGGATATTCTTGGCCTCTCTGATATTAGAAAAGAGGGAACACACATTATTGAATACGAAGACTACATCTCTTTATACACAGAAAATAAAAGTGGAAGAAATGGTGTAGGAGTTATGGTTAAAAAGAAGTTGAAATCAAATATTGCATATTTCGAGGTTCTATCAGACAGTAGCAAAACTTGAAATGTCCTTTAATAATTATAAGATTAACATAATTCAAGTCTATGCCCCCACAGCGAAGTCAAGCCAAGAAGACATAGATATTTTTTATGATAGCTTAAATAATGCACTAGTAAATTCTCTGCCATACACAATAGTGTTTGGAGATTTTAACGCACAAATAGGCCGAGCCACTCCAGATGAAAAGTTGGTTATGGGTTTATGGAGACACGGTAAGAGAAGCGAGCGAGGCAAACGACTTATTGACTTTTGTTTAGAAAAACAACTGTTTATTGTGAACTCTTATTTCAAGAAAAACAGCAAAAATAAATAGACATGGTTATCACCAGATACCCGAACCGCTAATGAAATATACTTTTTTATTATTAAAAGACCCTACCATCATACCGTCGAAAATATAGATATAATTAATACCACCCACCCAACAGACCACCGTATGGTTCGTGCAACAGTGAAAATTTCAGCAAAAATTAAAAGTAGAAAACAATTTAAAGGCAGACAATCAGGACTGAACCCACTAGACTAGACACTACACCAAAAGGCATGCCGCCTCGAACGAGACGGTCCGGTAGCAACGAGCCACCCGAACCGCCATCACTCGCTGCGGCCTCCTGAGTAGGGTGCGGTTCTTCGCACCCAACCTATCGTCCCATATTGGGGCCCCTTACAAGGCCATACTACGTATGATTCCGCAGTACAGCCTCCGCAAACTCTGGTTTGGGCCCCAGTATTCGGCAAAAGCCTTGCAAGCGCCCCCGCCGCCCCAACTTCCTCCCGAGAGCCTCAAAGTGTGCCTGAAAGTTTCAGCGGCCATCCAAGACGAGACCTAGGTATTTCATCCTGGACGCCACCGGAATCCCCACTCCTTCCACCATCAGGACCACCCCAGGAGGTGGACCATTTCTAGGGCCATGGAACAATATTGCATCCGTCTTATCGAGAGACACCCTAAGGCCCAGCGCCCCTATCCGTCTCACCACAAGGGAAGTGCCTACCGTTGCGAGTCGAGCTACCTCCCCATAACTGGCCCCACTGGCCACTACAAGGGTGTCGTCTGCATATCAGAAGACGCGCAATCCCGGAAGAAGCGCGCCACGCAACACCCAATCGTAGGCCATGTCCCACAAAGCGGCCCAAGGACTGAGCCTTGAGGAACTCCACACCGCACAGGTTGGTAGGAGACCGTGCCCTCCATGTTGCAGTACACGATCCGTCTCTCCATAAAATAGTCTCCCACTATTTGGCGCAGATACAGAGGGACCACGAAAAAAGCAAGGGCCTCCCTGACCACACCAAAAGGGAGACTATTGAAGGCATTCACAATATCTAACGATACTGCCAATGCCCTCCCTCCTCCGTCTACCACCCCACTGGTGTGAGACCTCAGGTCCCAAAGTGCGTCAAGCGTCGACCGCCCCGCTCGAAAGCCGTATTCTGCCTCACTCAGATCCGGCCCCTCAACGGAGAGGTACCGGCACAATCGAGACGCCACGACCCACTCCAGCGCCTTGCCCGCTTCATCCAGGAGGACAATAGGGCGGTAAGCTGCCGAACTGTCCACCGGGCGCCCCTCCTTGCGCACGAGACACAGTCGTCCCGTCTTCCAAGCAACCGGAAATCGTCCACCACGCAAGCACGCGGTGTACAGCTCCCGGACAGAAACCTCCATATGAGGTAGGACTAATGCACGTACTACTAGTACACGTGCATGCACACCGTCCATGATAGCAGGTTTAGATAGTTCTAGTTAGCTACTATTAAGGTAAGGTAGCTAAAATGGTAGCAGGCCGGGTTGTCCAATGGTTTCCTAATGATTTCAATAATTTGAATTATTATATTACAGTGTGTTAAGTAAAAAAATAGTCAGGCAAAAAAAAAGTTTATTCATAGGGTGATGTTTTTCTCCAAAGAAAATGCATGTTTTATTTGTCTTTGGCTTTTTATATTTACACACTTTTATCGTAATTTACAGGGCACATATCTTATAATGCAGAATTTTGCCAAACAAATGGCAGAGACATCTGTTTCTGGGTCTATCATAAATATATCCAGTATTGTGGGGAAGTATGGTAATATTGGTAAGTTTTTTAGCATGAATGTATTGTGTAAAATAAAAAATGCTTCAGTAATTGATTTTGTTTTACATATTGTGAATTTTGTTACAATTGTTCTATTTTTAAAACAGAATATTTTAATATAGACCAGTTATCTAAATAGGTGCTTAATTAAACTTTACTTTTCAAACTTTCAATAGTTTTTAAAATCATTGTACCTCAGCTAAAATTGGCAGCATTACTATATTGAACAGCTTGCTCATTGTGAATATAAAAATTTCTAAAACATGGTAAAATTTAAAAACGAATATAGTATATGTACATTTCATTTCTTGAAAAGATTTTTTACTATGGAAAAAACACTTAAATTTTAGGTCAAACAAACTATTCGGCAAGTAAAGCAGGTGTGGTAGCAATGACACAGACGGCTGCCAAAGAATTGGGGAAGTTTAATATAAGGTAATTATTGCCTTACTAAACTGCAACAAAGTATAAAATAGTTATGAAAACAGGTGTTTTTAAACAAACACAATGCAATTTTATTGTATTCATTGTTCAACACATCTACATGCTGAAAAAATAACTAAAACATATTATTTATGCATTTTTCTGTACGTCTATAAAGTAACAATGGGGTAAACACATAAGGTAACCAATTGCTATGTAAGACCCTCAGCCATAGTTCGAACTCGACTCCTAAGTGTTATGGTAGAGACGCTTTCTTAACTATGCTTTTTTTTACCAGTCATCAAATTCATGATATAGTGTCAAGAAAATGTTTTTATTATTATTATTATTATATTATATTCATTTATTATCAGAAAACAAGGTTCCATAATTATTTGTTAGTAACAATTTACTTAATAGCTATGTTAGTACAATACATTAAAATCACAATTATGATAATTCAGATTCAATTTCATGTCAATTATTCATTCATTAATAAAGATAAAATATTAAATATCATTAATTAAAAATTTATGTTCAACCATATCCCATATTTTAATTATAAATTAAAACTACTTAGCACAGCGGTTCGACGCCATAACATGAGATGAGATCCAATGCTTGAGAATCGGACCGTCCATTCTTTGAGCGACAACTTGCAGAATGCTGCTCGCACTGCCACTCACACGGCACATCAGAGACGCCACTCGTTTACGAATTATAGATGGAAAATCATCTATTCGCGCTTCCGCAAACATGCCTGATGCGCTACAAAAACGCGGCAGCCCCAGCAGCATCCTGAAAGCATTATTATACTGTATGCGAAGAGCGCTGAATGCCCGTTGAGTATAGTCGATCCACAAGCTGCATGTGTAAAAGCTCTGGCAATAGGCCCTAAATAGTGTAAGCTTGACATTTTTAGAGCATTTAGCAAACCTACGAATCAACATGTTACTCCTGACAGCCAGCGCCCTTCGCTCCCTTTCAACATCCATATCGTCACTCAGTGAATCAGTGACCCAGTGTCCCAGATACTTAAAACTAGAAACTACTTTGAGTACTCTGCCTCCAAGAGAGACAGGCGGTATTTGTTGGTGCTGTTTAGTTCCCGCCTTAAATATAAGCAACTCACTCTTAGCAGCGTTGTATCTGAGACCATGGGCCTCCGCATAACGCTCACAAATGCTCAAAAGTTTTCTTAGGGCACTGATTGATGGGCTCAACAACACCATATCATCAGCGTAGCTTATATTGTTTTTATAATTTAAAAAAATTTCAGAGTAAATGTAGTACTGCCTGGTTTTATTGATACACCAATGGTAAAGACAGTGCCGGATAAAGGCGGGACTTCTCAAAATGGTGCCTTTGGGGAGATTGGGAACTCCTAATTTTGGTTTTTCTATATAAGTAAATATTGTTTAATCTTTCGTATACCAGCTATTGTTTTTATTGGAATCGAACCTGTAAGAGGCCTTAAGAGTGCGAACTTTATGGCAGTTTTACCATGCTATTTACAAAGTTTACTTCACATATATTATTCAAGTGAATCAGTTCAGTTTAAATAAAACTTTTATGTTGACACATGAGTGCTATTAGTTAATCAGCAGTTAGATAATGTAGTTTTTTTATTACAGAGGTGGCGGAGTTAATAACATTTCTTGGTTCAGAAAAGTCTTCCTTCATAAATGGTGCATCTATTGACGTCACTGGCGGATATTAGTATGAAACTTTTACATCAAATAAATCTTTACTAAATAGGTATTCTATTTGACATATTGGTATATTTTTGTTATTGTTGAATATAATATAAAATCTTATTTAAAATTGGTATTTTATTTGTTATAAATATCTTCTTGAGTAATTCTTTCCAAGGCAATTGCATACGTTTTTTCCACAAAATCCCTAGTGAGATACAAATATTGTCAATAAATAAATTTAAATCGTACATTAAAGTAAAACTGCTTGCTATGGCCTATTATAAAATAAATGAATACTTAAACGATCCTAGTGCTTGGATATGAATTGCTTCACTATAATGAGGTAACGCGACTGAATCTCTCGGCTGCTATTTTCAGACTATGAGGCGATCGTCGACATCTACGACTTTTTTTAAATGTAAAGTGGGAACAAACCGTGACTCATGTGGTATCAAATTATTTCAGTATAATTATTATTATTACTATTCTCTTGTGTAGCCGCGTCCACATTTCAAGGATCGTCATGCTCACTTAAATGTCGTTGATTGTGGCGGCGTCATACTCGTGACCGGGTGCTACTTGTGGTGACTGGTCGTACTTGAATTCGTGTTTATTCGTTTAGTCGATATTAGTTGTTTATACTACGTATTTGCGTGTTGTTCTCACGCAATTCTCCTATTTCACCATGCCTCCTGCTGATAGAGGACAAATCTTTGTTTTTAATTTATTTTATTATTCTTTATTACTCAATATGTCATATGGAACATGATGTAGTGGTTGCAGCTCCTTACAAACATTGTGTAAAAGAAACATGGCGATCAAAAAGAGTGGCGGAGAGTTTATTGCCAGCTCTTCTCTTCCGTTCTACGCCCTTGATTTGAGAACTGGCAGTAAATGTAAAATTAGATTCATTTAATATTTCTTTTTTGACGGTTATAAGTGTACATTATGTTACCTATATGAATAAATAAATGTTGACTTTGTTGATACTGGACAGTGCGAGCCGAATGAGCTTTCCGTTTCCTTTTTAATTACGCTTAAACCAAACCTGACCACAGCCAAATCCACACTCAATCAGGATGGTGTAGTGTTTCTCCAACACTAAACTAAACACTCTTCAAGCGAACAATCACAGACTGTCATAGCAGTGATTTGTAAGAGGCGATTGTAGATGTTGCTACACTTGTTTTAAAATTTAAAGAACAGCCTCTATGAGCTTCTTTGTCTAGTATCAGATGTATGGTATGTATTTATTTATTTATTTTGTACTCCTACAGCTAACACAAATTACATATAATAGCAAACAAATACACCGAGAACATAGCCACAGATGGAATACATGATACATTATATTATAACAAAAAGATTTACAAAGGGGAACAAACAAACAAAGTATTTAATAAAAATTTACAATTAACTAACTGATTAAATTTAATTAATTAAGCCTAAATTGGTTGTGTTGTGTAATGGTGTAAAAGTGTGGGTGTGTACGTGATGGTGTGTATGTGGGGCGTGCTTATGATGTAGATGATTGTGCGCTATGTATATTCTTAATACATTTTTAACCACATTCCGCGATAACCTAAACAAGTCAATGCCCAAACAGTGGTCATTGTATGTCCGAGCAGCGCGATACAAAACTGAGTTTTTAATATAATATAATGTAATTAAGATAATTAAAAATCAGAATTTCCTTTGATTCCTTTGTTATTGAATAATTTGTTATTGTTTATAAATAAAAGATTTTTTTTATTATTCCACAATTATTTATTCTGCTTTTTCATAGACTTATTTTTCTTCAATTCAGCTTTATTTTTGACTCTCTTGTCCTTCATAAATGTCTTATACTGAGTCTTTCTCTTTTCATCAATAATTTCCTTATATTTTTTCTAATTGTATTTCTGTACCTCTGCATCTGCCAATAACTTATCCACCATTGTTCTTTTTCTGTGCTTGTTAGTCAACTTTTCATTAACATGGTCCAAAGCTGAATCCATAATTTGACCAACCTTTAAAAAAAAGAGTAATAATATACTACTTAAATTAATGGTAATTCAAGTAGGTTCTGGATATATATAATATACTAGCAGACTCGGCGAAGCATTGCTGTGGCTAAGGTTTTAGTTATAGTAGTAAACTATTCAAGGAAAATGGTCGGAGAACTTATGTGAAAGGTTGGTACTTTTAACACAGTGCCATCTGTTAGAATTGTTTCAAATAATAAACAATTATTTGCAATGAAATAATACTTAGGACATAAATTGAGATATATGCTATCCTATCTTTTAAGTTAGATCAAACTGCACATGGTGTGCAAATTTGATTGATATCGGTTCTTTAGGAGTCGATCGCGGACAAACAATGTGACACATGATTTATATATCGCTTGCCCGCATGAATACTGTATTAACTCTAAAAACGTAAAACTTTTTCAGGAGAAGCGATTAAAGTTTTTACATACAAATATTGTTGTATTTTGATAAGATAAACAGTCATTTTCTTATTTGATATTATGGGTTAGTCTATACTCTATAATTATCTATAAAGATAAGATACTTTTTAACTTTTATTCGTAAATCATTTATATCTTTTATAAGGCAGGTACCACTTGTGACTGTATTCTTTTGAATATTACTTTAATTTAAGATGTTTAGTTTAAAATGAAAACAGTATTTATATATTTTTAAATGCAATTAAAGTAACGAAAATATTAAAAGAAATAAATCAATTCTCATCCATTTATTATAAAAAAATGTGAACATCAATCTTCATTATTAAAAATCAGATCATTAACAATCAAAAAGTAAGAAACGACAAATTTGGAAAAAGTACAATTTAATTCTCATCCATTAAATAGTAAAAGATCTAAACTTCAATGAAAATTAATATAAATCACATGCCTAACAATCAAAAATAAGTACTTAACTAAACATTTGGCTTAAACTTAGGGTCAAAATAATTCTAGTCATTGTACTAAATACAATAATTATCAAAAATTAAAAGGTAGGCAGTTTAAAAATTAACACAAAACAATCAACTAGTCAGTCGGTTTTACGAAATATCGTAATATTAATTTTACGCTTTGATCAGGTAACTAGGTAAATAAAATAAAACTTAAAATATTTGAAGTACAACTACTTTGCTGAAAAAACATAATACGGGTTATGTTTGTTTATTTAAAAAAATAAAATCTAAAACAAAATATTAAATAATTTCTATGTATGAAGATTTCCATTAATAATTAAAAATCACTTATAAGTTTTGATAAAAATCTTCATAGTATTTAGGGATTATATTTTTTTCAACTAATTTTATCAGCCCCTGTTTCTTTTTATTTGTAATTTTAATCCTCTCTGAATAGGCTGCAGGTAAATTAAGTGTAATCAAGTCGTTTTGTGAGCTTCGAGTGGATCCTGATACTTTTATTTGCTTAAAGGAGGTGTCAGAGTAAGATGTTTTATAAAAAAAAATTCCAGGCTCTGATTTAGACACATAAATTACACTAATATCGTTCATTTTTACAGTTTCATTTTGAATATTTTTGGAAAAGTTTTTACCAATCTTTGGTGACACTTCTTTAAAATCGTAAAAGCTGTCGTAAGTTAATTCATTAACTGCAAATGGCTTTCCGTTAGATTTAGCGGTTCTTATTAAGGTAAAATACTGAGCAGGTGAATATATCGCAGTTGAACGAAGAGACTTTTTAATTTTTCTTTCAATCAAAGAATGGCAATTGTCACCCTCATTCTGAGTGTGTCCTTTAATTAGGAATTTGTGGGTAATGGAATTAATATTTTGAAATTTACTTACTGCTAAGATGTACATTGAAATCATAAAACGATTTTTTTGCTGTCCACAACAATTGTCGCTGTAGAATATTACATCTATTGATTGCGCCGCCTTAGTGTCTATTTGGTTAAGATAATTCCATACGCAAGTTGCAATCTCATTCACACCACGATGGCCATGCCCTTCATGCCATACATTACAGTATACATCTCTTGTCTTTAAATCAGTTATTGTAAAATTTAAGACATTTAATTTGGAGATGTAATAAAAGTTACTTACATCCCCTCTTGGACAAGGCATTGTTGCTTGTAAGTCATAGACAGCAACTACTACACTGCTTCCTTTTAATTTGTCTTGTTCCTTCTCGGCTCTCGATAACTCTTTTTCTATTAAATGTTTATCATACTCAACTCGAATTCGTTGTTTTTCTTCACCAGCAGCATTCATGAAAGCCTCACAAGTGTCACACCTATCTTTTTTAGGTGAATAAAAGGCGATATTAAATTCATTATTGAATATATGGCTATACATAACATAGTTACCATATGGCTTATATTCAGTCTGACATAATTTAACATAGTCTCTATGGAGATCAATCAACGTTTTACTGCCATCAATATAGAGCTTATTAGTACTACTGCGACAGTAATGACTATCTATGGTGGGAATAGATTGTATGTGCTCCCTTATTTCGTATTTAATAATATCCGGAACTTTGGCATGATTTTCATGCTTCCCTCTGCCGTCTACAGCTACAACATTATTCAAAGAAGGTATGCGCTTTTCAAACGCGGTCCTTATCACGCGGTCATTTAAGGCAAGTGTAGATTTAAAGAATGTTTTACAAACACGTACTTTACTATTTTGAATCGAAAAATAAAATGCATTGTTGTTTCGCCTAGGGTTTATCGCATTCGTGTATTTATATTTCGGATTAATTATAGTAGTACTGTTAATGATGAATTGTCTCTGCATCGTTATGTTGCCCAAATTGTAAAATTCATCAAATATATTTTTTCTTTCTTGTTCTGATACATTTGCAGAACAATTTAGACGACACTTCTCGCCACATGGTGGCCCTACTTTTCTGGCTGGGATGACCTTTTTTAGTTTTTTTGATATGTAACTTTGACCTGTGTTTCTTAAACGTTTCGCAACTTCTGATTTCCAACTGCTAACATTTCGTTGTCGTTTTCGTGTGAGATTTTTGTTAGAATCCAAGTTTTCAAGCTGAGAGTTTGCAAGTGGAATATTTTCGGTGGAAGATAAGTGTAATACAGGTAGAATGATTTCGCTATTAGAGGAGTGTAATGCGGGTGGAATGTTTTCGCTGTGGAAGGAATGTGAATGTGTACTTGAAGTTGACGATGATGAATTACTGGAGTCGGAAGATGAATCTGTTGATGATCTAGACACTGATCTATATCTAAAGTTTGGATCTTTAACGCTGTCATCTGAATCAAAATCGGACTCACTACTTTTATCGGCTTTACTTAGATTTTCAGTGTTAGATATGTTATTAATATCACTAACATTAGCAACATTTTCCAAACAATAACTAACATTTTCAATAGTACTGGCTGTCGGAATACTATGAGCTGAAGCATTTATATCTTCACTGAACAAATTGGTTTGTATATTAGCATTTAGGACTGATTCACATGCTATATGAACACTTTCTAAACATTCAATGTAGCCAGGGCCTTGCTCATCTAAGCTGGTATCAAGATTTTCAGATGAGTTCAAATTATATTGACTGTTATTCGATGTCTCACCATGCGCTGCTACATATTGCCGAATATACGCTAGTCTTTTCTGCGGTAACATTCTGAAGAAAAAAATAAGAAGCTGAAGATCAAAGACTGAATTAGACATACTACTACCTATATTAATCAGGTTACAAACAGAACAAAGTAGTTTTTACGTTTAATACATTGAAATAATCTTAAAACTCAAATGAATACAGACACTTTTTATAATAATACTTGAATAAGATACAATTTATGGTGAATAAAGTAGTAAAAAAAAAATACACAAAATTTTTAGTAGATCATAGACATAATTCAAAATAATACTTTGTTCATTTAAACGCTAGGTGCTTTATGCATTATGTAATTTTGTAGAATATGGGTTCATTTTCGTGTTGAAACTATATTCCAAATAGGATTTAAAAAATAAAATACTTACTTTATGAAAAATACTGCAAGAAATCTCAAAAATACACTGTTCTTCGTAAAGTAAAATTGAATTGATGTATCAATAGTAGATAATACTTTATGCCCTACAACAACAAGCATCAAGGACAGGAGCAATACTGAACGTGACTTTCTTCCTTTTTCTAAGGAATAGAAAAGAGCGAGAGGGATAGAGACGCAACTGCGGTAATTGGTTAATTCAAGGTGCAAACGATTTTTGACCTTATTCAAAAGGTAGAACGTACTTTTCTTAGTCGACGTGTATCATTAAGTCCGTTAGTGCTAATTTTTGACATAATACTGTATTCTTCCGGGCAAGCGATATGTTAAGATAAACAATGTTCAAGTAGCATCCCAGTAAATTTTACTAATGCTAAAATTTGGATATTATTTGATGCTATACTCAGTAAATAAAATTATCTGTAAGTATGAACTCAAAAGAAAATAATAGTGTTTAGTATATATATATATGAGTTTATAAAAATATAAGAATACCTACCTGGAAATACTTAGGCATAACTTGCATATCATTTTTCTTGTAGAAATGTTTTGGGTCCAACACTATGTATAAAACATGGATTTTATTATCGACACAGTTAGTGATACCGACCTTCAAAATAAGTTAGAGCTACTAAAGGAAGATGACAAGCTTTTCATAGGTTACATTTTCTATTATTATTTTAAACATTTTAAAAGTTACAATTTCATTTACTTTTCTAAAAGTTTATTTGCGACTATGTTTTGCATTTTTAAAGACAGCACAGACAACACAAATATGAGTAAAAACAGGATTAAATACTATTTGCTATTTATGAATAATTTATATATATTACACTTTAATTTTATTACTTGCTATATATTTACATAAAAATCTGCAATATGGACTAAACACAAACATTTAACACTTAAAGGACGGGGGACTTTTGGGGGAAGAACGTCATAGAGAGGATAGGTTACCGATAATGACAAAACCAGGGTTTTCTTGGTATGTTCGGTTGGATGGATGCATAAAACTTATCCTTAACCGATTTAGAGTCATTCCAAAAAGTATTACAGGTTCTGTCCAGATGTCTTTGCAAGAGCACAAACATCCTGTGCTGAATTTTTAAAATAATCTAGAGAACCTGACTCAACAGCTGCTTTGGCAGATGAATCAGCAGCCTCGTTTCCAGGGATACCCGAGTAGCTAGGAATCCAAATTAGAATGATAGACAATCCCTTTTGATTACAAGAGAGAAGACTCTCCTTGATTTTTAGAATAGTTGGAAAACGTGATTTGCTGCGAAATGGGTTTTCTTTAATAGACATTAAACAACTTAAAGAGTCTGTCAAAATAGATGTTTGTTGTAGTTATGGGAATGTGCAAACAGGATTGCTTCCAATAGAGCAGTGGCCTCTCCTGTGAACACTGAAGACTCGGGAGGATATTTAAATTGCACGATAATTCTATAGCGAGGAACCCAACAGGCAGCACCAACACAGCCATCTGGAGACAGCTTTGATGCGTCAGTGTAAATAAGAAGATGATTTGATAAATTTTGATTAATGTAACTTTGTAATTTTATGTTGGTATCTGGAGCACCTTTGATCAGACCAAGGTCGGTGATAATGGGAGGTTTGTATACCAGGGCTTTATAAGGAGTAGAATATAGGGAATTTGTTGGAAAAGATATCAGGTGGTTAGGGAGGCTGGTGTACTTTAAATAACTATCTAGCAGATAGGAAGAGGAGTTGTGGGTGCAAGGAGCACGTGATAGTTGGGATAATCGATGCCATAGAGGGTGGGATGATAGCTGTAACATCTTGCTAACAAAGCGGTCACATAAATACTGCCGGCGGATGTGTAGAAGAGGATCAACGCACTCAACCTGCAAAGCATTAGTGGGGGAGGATTTCATTGCACCTAGAATAATTCTAAGGCACCTTTACTGAATTTTGTTTAATTTTTCAGAAGCTGATTTGTTATAAGGATCCAGAACAAACATACCATAATCCATATGACTACGAACTAAGGCATTATATAATAACTTTAAAGAATAGGGGTGAGCACCCCACCAAACTCCCGCTGCTGCTCTTAGTACGTTAATACCTTTTTCACATTTTTTGATGATGTGTTCAGAATGGGCAATTCCATTCAGCCGGCTGTCTAAATAAATACCTAAATTTTTGCTTTATCTGACAGGTTGATTGCTTGATTATCAAATTAAATTAGGAGTGTGGGAATATATCTTTTCCTTGTATACACCACTGCCTGAGATTTGCCCACTGACAGGGACAAGCCATGGTCAAACAACCACTGCCCTAGATAATACAAAGCAGAATTGATACGACAGGATACTTCCCCTATACTGACTGAGCTGTGATAGAGGATAATATCATCAGCATATTGTAAAATGTTACAAAAACTGGTAACAGACAGTCCAAGGTCATAGGCATAAATGCTATAGAGCAGAGGGCTGAGAACTGAGCCTTGAGGGAGACTTTACCAAGAATAAGAATAGATCTGCAAAATAGCAGTTACATATGAGATGAACCATCCTCGAAGGTACACTCAGCTTAAGCAGTTTCTCCCTGAGCACCGGAAGTAGGACATTGTCATATGCAGAAGCAATATCAAGATCAACACCCACAAGGTACTCCCCTTTTGTAAAAGCCAGGCGAATGTCTGTTGTCAGTATACTTAGGCTGTCTGTGGTACTCATACCCTTCCGGAATCCAAATTGGGAGGAGGGGAGAATATTTCTACTTTCCATTAACCATTCCAGTCGGTTTTTAAGAAGGTGTTCAGTTACTTTAGCTAAAGTAGATGACAAAGCTATGGGTCGATATGAATTTGAATATGAAGGGTTTTTTCCAGGTTTGAGAATGGGAATGACTATTTGAGATGTCCAAGATTTCGGTATAATACCAGTTACAAAACATTTGTTGATTATTTTTAAGAAGTAAAGTTTAGCTTTGTCATTTAGTTTAGTCAGGAAGGAATATGGAACGCCATTTTCCCCTGGAGTTGAATCGTTGAGCCCATTAAGAGCGGTTTGAAGCTCAGAGAAGGAAAATGGAGCATCCATTTCATCGGTAGCTGGAACTGGCGTAGAACTTAGAAATGAGTCAACATAGGGAACGAAAGGAGGAGCTAGTTTGTCTGCAAAGTTGTTAAGCCAGCCAGAAGGGTTATTTGAAGAAGGATCAACATGGTTAAGGGAACGACGGAATCTCCTCACACTTGACCACACAATGGTGGATGGAGAACGAAGGCTAAGGGACTCACAAAATTGTATCCAGCTTGACCTTTTCTTTTTGAATACTATCCTTTTAATTTTAGCATTAACCTTTTGATAATTATTAAAGTTCTCCTGAGACATACAGGCTGAGTAAGCCTTCTCTGCAGCCTTTCTCTTACGAAACGAATCACTGCATTCATCATCCCACCAGGGAGAGGAAACCAGATGATTTTTAGGAGAGTGTTTTTTGGGTATCTCAGAATCGGCCGAAGATATGAGGAAATTCAAAAATTGATCATAGCAAGACAAGAAATTTTCCTCACATTCCAAATCCGGCAGAGTGTCCACCAAGCAATCAACGGATTGTGCATAATCTTCCCAGTTTGCTTTCTTGAGATTATGTTTTAATAGGGAGTTGTGGTGAGAGGGGGTAAGGATTTGCTGTTTAATGAAATAATTATAGGAAAATGATCACTGCCATAGGTGAACTCAAGGGCGATCCAAGTTAATTGCGAGGCTAGGTTAGGGGAGCAGAGGGTGAGATCCACAGCAGATTTGGGATTCTGATTGGGGTATATCCTGCGAGTTGGAGAGCCATCATTGAGGATGCAGAGATTGATATCATCAACTAAGTCAATCAACAGTGGAGCAAACCTATAACTAGCGTGGCACCCCCACATAGTGTGATGGATGTTAAAGTCACCCATGGCTATGATAGGGCTGGGAAGGGATGATAAAATTAATTGTAACTCGGGAAGAAGAGAAGAAGAAGGGTGAGGAATATACAAAGATACAAAAGAAATTTCTAAGGTACGAACAGCAACAGCATTAATCTGTTCACTGTGGGTAGGAAGAGGAATTTGAAGAAAGGGAGGGAATGCCGTACGAAGACAGCACTGCCCGCATACCCATCATTCCTGTCATCCCTCAGACAGGAGAAACCAGGCACCCGAAATCGGGAACCAGGACTCAGCCAAGTCTCTGAGATGGCAACAATTGAAGGTTTATGGAGGTTTATGAGGGAGATCAATTCGTGTTTTTTCAGACGTAAGCTATTACAATTCCATTGCATTACGGTTATTGGGACCATTTTGTAACAATTTAAAGAGTTGGGATAAGTTTTTGGCAACGTTGGGCGGTAAAGGAATTTCGCTACATGGGGCAACAATACTTAGAAGGAATTCAGAAATAAATTCCAACATTTTGCCTTGAGAGGGAAGGGAGTCAACATTACTGTTGAGAGCACAACCATTTGGGAGGGATGAGGAGCACTGACCAACAATAACCTGGTGAGCTGTTCTATCATACCCCTTTGTTAGAGGAGCTTTTGGACGAGGAGAGCGATTAATTGTTTGGCTATAGGAAGTTTTGGTAGAAGTTTGGGCTTTTTGAGATGATCTTAGAGAATAGGCAGGAGGGGTAAACATTTCTTTTGTTATCTCAGCATATGAACGTCGGACAGGTGGAAACTGAATTGCAGCTTCAAAGTATGAGATATTGTCCTGGGACATCACCATTTTTATTGATTGCTGTCGAGAAAATTCTGGACAGCTCTAGTCAGAAGCAAAATGTTTACCGGAACAATGTAAACATGTGGATGTTTCTATGGTGACTTCGCACGTTTCACCTGCATGAGGCTGAGCACACCTGTAGCGTCTGGGCTTAGATCGGCAGGCGGATTTGATATGACCAAAACGACAGCAGTTCAGGCACTGTATGGTAGGAAGTCTGTAGGTTTCGACAGGGAGGGAAGTGTGGTAAGAGTAAACCTTATCAGGGAGCATTTGCCCCCTGAAGGTAAGAACGACAGATTGGGTAGGCACCCAGGTGGTGACACCCTCAGTAACTAATTTTCGGTTCAGTCGCCTTGACTTTACTACCTCACCACATCCAGGAGGAAGCTCGAATGAATCCACAAGCTCGTCCATTGACCAGTCCACCGGTACACCCCTGACCAACCCCATTCTGGTTATGTTATAAGTAGGGATAATAGCTTTAAACTTGCACATACCGAGAATCGGGCTGACCAGAAAGTTGTTGGCAGCTTCAGCAGAAGAGAATTCAACTGTAATTTTGTTACGGCCTACGTTTTTTACGCCATCGTGTATGACAGACAATAAACGGACCTTTATCGTCATTAGAGTAAGACCGAGGGCCATCGGAGAAGGAGGGGTGGACATAAAGGTGTTGAACAGACGGGTTCGCCTGAGTGGGATCTGTAATTGTTTTTTTAGAGGAATGCACATTTCTCTCCTCTCCTTGTCGTTTGCGAGACGTAGGAATGGTACCCGGGTCGGGGGGCTTGGGGTCAGGATCTAGATCCATTTTACTGCAACTACACCGACTATATTAGTTTAAATTGTATACTTTACCAGCACCAATAGCGTTAGTTTTATCTATATAACAACAATAACAACTATTTCAGATTTGAAAAATCACAGATACACCGAAAAAACACCGAAATCTCAAGAACACGTGCGTCAACCAAAGCTAACGCGAGCCGACCTTTTGACTACTTACATCAATCCTATTTAGCACGTTATTAAATGTGACATAGGACAGCGCAAAACTTGACAGTATTGTCTATAGACATAAAGATAAAATAAAGATAACAGTAATATTTTCATTCTATAGAATTTTAATAGTTGTATGCATATTATAGTAGGAAAAACTAGTACTTTTACACACTAAGACAGTAGACACCAGTTGGAAGAGATGGCCCGAGTCGAAGAACCGTCTCTTATTCTGTGTTTTTAGCGGTAAATGCTTAAACTTGTGTCTTTTAGGGATATATTGTACCACATTGGACTTCAGGTAACAGATTTTAGAATTCAGTTGGTTCTGTTATCTATCGAAAACTGCCTAAGAAATACCTATCCTGCCAGTATAAAAAGCTTTCGTAGTGTTATCAATCAATGTATGACAATGAATGTTTCTAAGGAACGTTGGGCTTCATATTCGTCGAAACATGCTAAACTAAATTGTAAACATCATGTTATTACAAATCTTGGACGTATTACTCGAGCAACAAACTGATTTGATGGGATAGGGATAGTAGTCTGCTAAGGCCTATTTTAACATAAATGAATATTTAAACGACCCTAATGCTTGGATATTTGTTATCCAACTATCCAAATGTTTGACAGATTTAAGAATATTACTGTTGATAAGAATAGCATTTAAGCTAAATGGTGAGCGAATAAAGGGCTTTTTATTTTAAGAATTATTATTATTATAATGCTTGGATATTTAATTGATGCAGTATAAAGAGGTAACGCGACTGAGTCTCTTGGCTGCGTTTCCCGACTCTGGGGCGATCGTCAACATCCACGACTGTTTTAATGTAAAGTGGAAACAAATCGTGATCCATGTGGTATCAAATTATTTCAGTATAATTAGTATTATTATTATTCTCTTATGTAACTAAGTCCACATTGCAAAGATTGTCATGCTCGCTTAAATGTCTTTGCTTGTGGCGGCGTCCATGTGTCGGGTTGTCTCTCTACCTAAAATGCTGCGAGGGGGCCGATACCTGGCCATACGTCATACTCGTGAACGGGTGGTGACTGGTCGTACTTGAATTCGTGTATGCGTTGTTATTAGTTGTCTCGACTATGTATTTGAGTGTTGTTTGTTGGTTGCACCATTTCCACATGAAATTATAAACGTCGGCTCCTTACAAACGTTGTGTATAACAAAAAACTTGGCGATTAAAAAGAGTGGCGGAGAGTTTATTGCCAGTTCTTCTCTTCTGTTCTACGTCCTTGAAAACTGGCAGTAAACGTAAAATTAGAATCATTTAATGTAATTTTATTAAAAGTAAACTCGAAATTCACGGGGACCGCGCATTTTTTTCATTATGGGGAGGTACGATGAAAAAAAAACAATAGGTAAACTATTCTAAACACAGATATAACATAACGCTTTTTTAGTGGCCATCTTGACAGTTTCAAAGTTTGTTTACACTTTAGTATGTTGTTGAGGTCTAAATAGGACAATGTTTATTCGTTACAGAGTTGCTGTTGCGTTATAAAGAGTGAATTAATGTATTGGGTGTATGTTTAACCAAACAAATGTTTCGACAATTCGACTTCACTACCGTTTTTAATTTACGTAGGTGTCTTACGTGAATTGGAGCTGATGGATTTATCATAAACAATTACACTCGATCGGGGCTTTTGTTGCAGTTATTGTTCATCAGAATGCCAAATCGTATCGTTGAGAGCGGAATCCGAAGTGTCACTTTCAAAAGTTAGTTACAGTTACATCGAAAGCGGGTCGTTATCTTTATATGGTCCTAATTTATAGTAGCGATATTAAATAAATTCTGTGATGTAATTAAAACTTTTATATATTACTTATATAATATTGTCTCGTAATGGCTTAGAGCTCCAGGGCCAGACGGCATAAGCAATGAGATACTAAAGCAAACGAAAGTAACAGTGGCCCCGATACTTACAGAAATTTTCAACTACGTGATCAACACAGAAACCATCCCAAAACAGTGGACTGAATCCTTCATAATCCTTATATTCAAGAAAGGGAACCACTGCGATATTGGAAACTATAGACCCATCAGTCTAATGTCTAACATTTATGAAATTTTTGCAAAGATTATTTTGGAAAGAATAGGAAGGAAATTAGATGAACAACAACCCATAGAACAGGCAGGATTCCGTAAAGATTTCTCGGTACTAGACCACATCCACACTGTAAGACAAATTATAAAAAAATACAATGAGTACCAACTTGTATACTACATAGCTTTTATTGATTACAGTAAAGCTTTTGATTCTTTGATACACTCAAAAATCTGGGAAGCCTTAAAGGAACTGGGTATAGAACACAAATATATAAGAATTATAAGAAATATTTATAAAAACAATTCGGCTTGTATTCGCCTAGAAAAAGAAGGAAATAAATTTCAAATACAAAAAGGCGTGAGACAGGGTGACCCACTTTCACCAACACTCTTTCTGGCCGTATTAGAAACGACCTTCAGGAATCTGAAATAGAGAGACATGGGTATAGCTATAAATGGCCGCACGCTAACGCACCTACGATTCGCTGATGATATCGTATTATTTGCAAAAACACCAGCTGATCTAAGCAAGATGATAAATGATCTAGCATCGGAAAGTGCAAAGGCCGGATTGAAGCTAAACCCGGAAAAAACAAAAATCATGACCAATGGCAACAAAGACCCTGTAATAGTGGAACAGAACCAAATCTCCTACGTTGAAGAATACATATACCTCGGTCAACTGATGTCTCCAGACAACGACGAAAACAAAGAAGTCGAAAGAAGAGCTGCGAATTGCTGGAAAAAATATTGGGGCCTGAAAGAAATAATGAAAGACAAGACCCTACACAATTCAACGAAAAGCAAATTATTTAACACATGCATCCTGCCAGTGATGACATACGGGAGCGAAACATGGGCTTTAACAAAAAACGTAACAAATAAACTATCGATATGTCAACATGCCATGGAAAGGAGCATGACTGGGATCAAAAAAAGACAAAGTAAGGAGTAGCGCCATCAGAAGAAGGACTGGGGTACAGGACGTGGCTCTGAAAATAAGAAGACAAAAATGGAAATGGGCAGGTCACATGATCAGGGGAAAGGATAAATGGAGTAAAATAGTCACACAATGACAATACAATAGTACCCAAGAGATGGAAAGAGAAAGAGAGGTAGACCACAAAAAAGATGGGACGACGACATTAGACAAGTCGCGGGAACAACATGGGGTAGAGTGGCCTTAGAAAGGCCAGAATGGAGTAGATTGGAGGAGGCCTTTGCCACCTGGCAAGCGGACAAGCAGAAATGGAAGAAAGAATCAATCTACGAAAAATAAAAATAAAGAATACGCCGAAATGTCCGATAAAAAAGGCTATTATTATTATTAATGGCTTAGTATGTTAGTACGAGCAACATTTATAACTGTTGTAACTAGGCTGACGTGGCTCTATAAACGAAGTGGAGTAATATCGAAAGAAAACAAGTGTTACTGAAATTATGTCACACATTTAATAAACCTCCACCTACAAATATCAGGCTATAGTTATAATATAGCCATTTATTAATATTTTATGTTGGTATTGGTAGTTTCTCTCTAGCTCTGCGAATCCAGTCTAAAAACTTATAAACCCTAGTGAAAACATCTGGCCTTCCTTTAGCACAAGGGATGTTCCAAGATGTAATTCCAACTACCGTACCATTGTAAACAAGAGCGCCGCCGGAATCACCCTGTGGATTGGAACTAATGAAAATTGGTTACAGAGAAAAAGTTTTTAACAACTTTTAATAAAAAAGTAATTAATCTATATAACTAAATTTGGCTCTGGAATCCATCAGCTCTGGCTCCCATAGAATGTACAATTTATTACAGTATTTACTAGGTAGGGTTAATTGCAGTACAGTATTATTTTTAATTCTTTATCAAAAGCTCGAATTTTTGCTCGAAGCACTTTAGCAAATGATTTATTATTTCGATTGTTGGATAATTAAATGAAGAGGGTGACCGTGACCATCTTTTGTATTTCCTATACCATTAAATATTAAACTTTATTCAATATTGACTTGCGAACTGGTAGTCAATGTTAATATACAAATTATTTAATTTTTTTGACATTCATAAGACTTTAGTGTACTTGTTTACCTAGATGAAGAAAGATATTTTAATTTTTCAATAAATGTACTGTACTTACTTGGCAAATACCTTTATTAACCTCTTTGTATGTGCAGAGTAGTTTGTCAGTAATCGGATTATAATTTTTGACAGATTTGAGTGAGCTTTCCTGACATTCTTTCACCGATAGCGATTTTACTGTCAGCTTTTGTAGTGTAAATGGCATAAAATTATGTGACTAAAAAATTATAATATAAGTTGAATTACCTCTTAACACATGTATTTTTATATAAACAGATCATAGACGTCATCTTAAAATTTGTATGTTCGTGTCGTTAAAATAAAAACAGGAATAAATATCGGTTCTCAAGCATTGGATCTCATCTCATGTTATGGCGTCGAACCGCTGTGCTAAGTAGTTTTAATCTATAATTAAAATATGGGATATGGTTGAACATAAATTTTTAATTAATGATATTTACTACTTTATCTTTATTAAGGAATGAATAATTGACATGAAATTGAATCTGAATTATCATAATTGTGATTTTAATGTATTGTACTAACATAGCTATTAAGTAAATTGTTACTAACAAATAATTATGGAACCTTGTTTTCTGATAATAAATGAATAATAATAATAATAATAATATCCAGGCGTGAAACAGTTGTAAATCAACAAGTCGATTTACAACGTTTAAATTACTGCCTTAAAGAAGGCCTTACTTATTTTTAAACAAATAAACGTATAAAACGGTAAACAGCAATATTAACTTATATTATTATTAATTGTAAGTTTTCTAAATGCCACCTTAACTTGTAGCATGCCACTCAAGAACTAGCTATCACTCCAAGTATCTATTTCCTAATTCAATTTACAGTTTTTTAAGAAAATAGCAGTTTAAGCGACCGGCTGTCTCACTTAAAAAGGTTGGCCATTCGAAAAAATATATTTGTATAATCTACTTACATTAATGAACCCAAATCCAGCTATCACAACACCTAACCTGGAGTATTTTCTGTTGGCAATTTAATTAAACCAACTTTCTTCCCAAACTGTATTTTTTTTTGACTAGAATTAGACTAATGTCGTTCGCAAATGAGGTTCTGTTGTAGTTTTTATGATTAATGTATTCATCAATTCCATATTCTACGGAACCGGTACGCCGGTGCCGTAAAAGTCTATTGTACCAACCACTACTTTTAATCGGTCTTTTTTGAAGCTATAAATATAATTCATTTTAAATTAGTTTTAATTCCAGCATTAGTGTAGCACTTACTATATAACTTTGCTGATCTTATTTAGGTTTGGACCACATTTTAAAATATACTATTTGTTGGCGTAGAGACTGTATAAATAGAAATTAAGTATGAGTTTTAAGAGTTATAAATTAGAAAAAAAATATTTTATTTATACATATATAATATTCAATTTTATATATTATACTATATATATGAGAAATACATACCTTAGCATACAATGGGCTGCAGTCATCACCAGCCAATGGGAGATAATAGAGCCTCCACAGAAATGAATCAGCGTTTTTTCGGAATTGTATACTCTCAATGAAGCCATGTATGGGAACTCTCCTTCAGCAGCATCCGCTCCTCCTACTATCTTCGGAACTGCTTTCATAGCTAATAAAATATATCTTTTTATTTATTTTTCCATCTCAGCGTTTCAGTCAGGTTTGATCTCAGTTAAAATATTAAACATTGTTCAGAGGTTCAGAACCAGTCCTTCAAAAAAACCTACCTTGAGCAGTCCATATCGACAGACAGAGAAGCGCCAAGTACCGCAACATGGTTATGTATATTCATTCTAGAATAAAAATCGAAATTTAAATGTAGCTGAGAATAAAAAAATAATAATGGTGATGTTTAAAATGGAAATTATGTTTATTTTTACAGTCAAACTTCAATTTGTTTTACAGTATTTATGAAGGCTTTTGGTTTTTATTGAATATTCTGCCAACCTAATGAAAAGCATAGCTGAGTAATTAAATTCGTTTAAGGGTTACGGCCTGAGTTCGTGTATATGTTTAAAGTAAAATTAAGCATCTAATTGCTATTAAATAAATTTTTTATAAAGCAATTTGCAATATTAATATTACTTATAAGATCTTACAAAACGGCACTTTCCCATCTGGGACTTAAGACTTAACATTGAAAATTTAAATTAGTAGGATTGTTTTTACTTTGCGTAATATTATAATTACTACCTCTTATTGTTATTACCATACTATACAATGTATTCAATTCTAAAGTACGCGACGTCATTATAAAATAAAATCTTCTTTTGTTTAATTTAATTAATAATTTTCTTGTTTTCCTAACCTAATGATTGAAATATATATCATAATATCCTAGCGGTAATACGCTTATTTACCCGCTGTAGTGACGCCCAGCCTGTTGAGGGTTAACCTAGCTTTTGTATTCAACACAAAAAATAATTATTTTAGCTGATTCTGAGGTGAGGGCGTTAGTATCGATTTACGTTATTAATTTTAAAATTATATAAATTAATCATAATTATAAAAAAAATCATAAATTCAATGAATCATTCCTGGTACATAGCTGCACACGGCCTAAGTCAAATGAACCTAGATGTATAATGTGTCTTGAAGTAATTTGCTGGATGTTCTTGCCTGCTTTTGTTAGAATGATAGAAATAGTTCTCACGAGGTCTAACATTTTGAAAGATTCGTAAAACTTAAAAACAAAAGAAAATCAAATTCAATTAATTTCAGTGGTCTCATGTAATTTGTTTTAGTTTAGAGCTGCCTTGTTTAAATTATCATTATATGTAAAGCTGCTGGAGGCCCTCTAGATACCATAAGAGCTGGCCATTAACAATGGATTCTATTATCTTGGAGAACAAGGAGGTTATAGCTCTTGGGCGATAGTTGGACGTATCAGAGTGATCGCCTTTTTTAGGGATCGGATGTATCGAAGAGGTCCTCCAGCACTTCGGAACAGCCGAGTACAGGTACCGGAAAAGGTGCGTTAATACTGGAGCCAACTCAGGAACACAAGTACGCAGCACAATTGGGGGGATACCATGCGGCCCGCTGAATTTATGAATGTCCATGGAAGCGAGTGCTTTGCGGACAGCACGTTGCCGGAATGTGATTTCCGTCATCGAATAATCACACCGCGGAGTGGTCGGTGGTGATCTCCCTCGGTCATCCAAAGTTGTGTTGGACGCGAAGAGACGGCCCAAAAGGTTAGCCTTCTCCTTCGCAGTGTGGGCCAGCGAGTCATCCTCCCTGTGCGGAATAGTGTGGAATGGTGGACTGACAAAAAATCCCTTGGACAGCTTTGGCGAGAGACCAGAATGCTTGAGTCCCCAAAGGGAGTTGGGCCAAATCTGGCAATGTGCCATGACTTTGCCTTAGTTATTTCTGGATTGAAGGACCTGGAGTCTGAATTATATGCTTTTTTAAGTTCGCTGGTATTGGCATCACCAGATATCGCCACTTCCGCTGATGACTTAAGCATTCCCGCTATCGACGCAAGGCTGCCTTGTAAGAACGTTTAAACCAGGGTTGAGACTTGCCACCGATCGGCACCGCAGATAATGGACTTAAGAATTCCATTATCTGCAGAACCACTTCGGCGAAAGTGGCAGCGACGGAAACTGGAGCTTCCGACGAAAAGCATATAGGCCTCCAAGCGTAAGATGCAAAGAAACCGCATCCCGTCCCATCTGCTGATTTGTAGTGCTAAATACGGTGACAACCCAAAAAAGGGGCCGTGAAGGGCGGGTATATGGAACAGTACTCCGGACCAGACAATGATCCGATGAACCCAATGGCAGGTCAACAAAGACTTGAAACGTGTAACGAAAATGTCACGGTAAATTTTTAATTAAGGGATTAGTTGCATTATTTTAAATGTTGCATTATTATAATAAAATATACTTTTATTTCAAATGATTTTTTTTTTAATCAGATGTTACCATCTGGAATTATAAAAAAATTAATTGATTTAATTTTACTCTGTATCCATTCCTAGAAATCATGGACTGAAGCAAAGCAAATATAATATAAAAATATAATACATATTTACAGGAATGTATTATACTCGTATTGGTTATGCGTATGCATATTCCTCTTAAAAACAATAATCCAGAAGTGTGTAGATGATCTCTCTTTTTTCCATCAGGATAAGAAATCAAGATTCCCTCACGATGTTTTAACTTCAACTTATGCGTAATTGTTAACATAGAGATTCGGAACTTTTGAAGAAATACACTATCCAAGTACTATCATTGACGTGACCACATATATAGATAAAACCTTTGATTACTTTTGTCATGTGAAGCTAGTTGTAGCAAGTTTGATTACTTACATGGCATGCATCTCTGTGGTTCGGGCGCTTAGTGCAGAGTTGTCCGGCGATTACGGGCACAAAACTTAAATGTTTAGTGCAGTCGTCATTAAATTTATGTGTATGTGGATGATAGAAAAAGGTTATTCACAAATTTTATTTCTGATGTTAAAGAGCGTGAAGAAGAAGGATCGGGATTTTTTGATTCGATTATCAGCGACATGTTCTAGGAATAGAAGACCTTCACGCTTATTGTTTTGAACTCCAACAATTGAAGATTGTTTGGTACAGTTTCTCTGTGTGGTAATTGAAATAAACATTTTATCAAGGAGAGAGTTTAGTATTTCTATATTCTTTATAAAACATGGAAATTGTATGGAAATAAAAACTTGGCTATTGAAAAGAGTGGCGGAAAGTTTCTTGCCAGTTCTTCTTACCCGCTCTACGCCCTTGACTTGCGAACTGGTGGTAAATGTAAATTTACGATTAATTTAATTTGTTTTTCTTGACGTTCATAAGTGTACATGTTTAAATAAATGCCTAAATGAATAAAGGTATTTTGATTTGATTTGATTTAACGTAACGATGTTAAAATAATGCCCTCAGAATATTTTTGCTTTCTGGTGCAGAGACTCGGACGCGGCCTAATGCCTAAAGTTTGCTCATTGAATTACAAACAAGCGCCTGGCAACCCGTTCAAGTTTCATTATCAGCGTATATAAAGGAAATTTTCTAATAACTTTAACCTCCTTCTATATCTTAAACATTCCTTTGCGAACGCCAAGGGAATTTTTATAAAACATTCTAAGGTTAAGGAAATGATATGAATACAAGAAAGAACTCTTTCTTGTTCAAATATAAAGCAATTTTAATATTAATTAAAAATGAGTTACGTAAACGATAATTAAAATTTTGTAAAAAACAAAACAATTAATATTTAATACAACAAAATGCGTCACGTACCTATTACGTAAATAATTAATTACTTATTTATTTCTACAATCGCTAGAGAATATCATAATGTGCTAAATTAAAATTGTATAAATACGAGTATCTTAATAAATCGGTATCGAAGCATTCTCAAGTCGATCTAAGGGAGAGAAAAATTACAAAATTTCAAATGTTTATTACTTGTGTATTCTTCAAGTGTAGGAACTTTTAATGGTAGGTTTATGGTACGTTTACACGCTTGCCAAGCCTTGGCAAGCATCGACAATCTTCTTTGGCTTGCGATTCCTAGCGGCTTAAAAAATTTAATATGCTGTCACTGTACGATCGGAGGACTTTAGCCGGTGTTACCTTCCTACATAAATTGCTACATAATCATATACAGAGCAGTGACCTCTTACAGGGTTAAAATTGTAGTCCCATACTAGTTCCCTAGGTCTAAAATCACCAATATTTTCCAAGTTCCTTCTGCCAAAACCAACCTAGGAGTTCAGGCACCTCTAGTTTTTCTCGATTTTAACAGATTGAACACAGCTTATCCGGAGCTGGATATATTCGGTGGTGCGCTAATAGGTTTTAGAGAAAGCATTGTTGGGTGCCTTTCTCAAACCTAATTCGCTGTTTTACTGATGATTTATTTGATGATGATTTTTTTCTTTACTTTAAGTACCAAAATTCTTGGTAATTTTATTTTATTTTATTGTGTAATTGTCTTATCTTATGTTTTTAATTGTATTTTTTAATTCCTATTTTTAGCCAAACTTATATCGTCGTTTACATATATTGTCGTACATATTAGATAGAAGATTTTATAAAATTATCAGTAGATTTCAAAATATGTATGATGTTGTAGACTTAATAAATAAATAAATATTTACACCAGTCATTATTTTTACACAAAGTAGATCAAATCAATTTAACCTATAATCGAACTGTAACTTATAATTAACTTATGTATCGCAAAGGTAGGAGCTACTTATTAATACCAAATATTCTGTATGAATTTAAGCATTTTTTTTTAACAATCATACGCAATAGGCATGATGACAAATTTTGAGAAACTGTTCTATAATATTTGGAAATATATATGAATTATAATAAACATAATATTTCTGCGGAAAATTTAGGTTTAGTACTTAAAAAATAATTTTTGATTCATAAATTTAAAATTTGCACCAAAACGCGTCAAAGTGTCATGGCGTCGTTTGCTTACGTCACTTTAGAGTACAAGGAACATTCGGTATATGTAAACATTATCTAATTCATATTTAATTTGGACATTTTACTAGTTTTTACATTAAAAACATGACTTCGAAAGCATATAGGTGGTGTTCCGTCCCTCTGTGTACTAATACTCTATGTACTAGTCTAACATAAAACATTGATATAAGTGAATGTAAATGAATATTTATAAAGTGTTGTAAATTAGTATATAATGAGTGAAGATCATCAGAGGTTTATCCTACAAATAAAAACATTTTTACATAGACTGGTTTTTATTTATAACATTACACTTTTATATAACACGGGATATACATTATCCTT
Organism: Pieris mannii; assembly: GCA_028984075.1. Classification (NCBI taxonomy): domain Eukaryota; kingdom Metazoa; phylum Arthropoda; class Insecta; order Lepidoptera; family Pieridae; genus Pieris; species Pieris mannii. The sequence continues at coordinate 12,737,353 of CM054777.1, read as the reverse complement.
CCACAAAGGGACTATTACCTTAAGAAAATCTGATACATATTTTTCATCATACATAATTTCCATTATATCTACTTTCTTATTGGCACTGTAGTTGCAGTCATCTACACAGAAGTAGCCTTTTTTATGTCCTGTTAGTAACATTTGAAGTTGCATTTGCACATAAAACTTTTGGGTTGGCTTCCCATTCATTACATATGCTTTACTGACTTAGAAGTCTATCAAAAACATAGTCCTTTTGGTATTTCATTAATTCACAGTTGGCTAACCATCTTCTCTTCCCTTCTTCTACAAACTTTTTGAATACTTCGGTATCAGATGGTAAGCTAGGGCTACCCTTAGATAATTCCGTTGCAGTTATGTATTTAAGGGTACTCCCAACTCTAGAAAGTTTGGATTTCCTCCAATAGCATTCTATGGATGTGCAAGATGGATCTTCACTTCTGCGATGAACCCACATTAAGAATGCCATGGCATGTTTGCAGCCTCCTTGAGAAGCCACACAATCATGACATTCTACTGACTTAACTGTTTCTTCTTGTTCGTCGACTACCAAAGACACTCCATACAACTTGGCATGCACTTTATGTTCTGGGCAGATTTTAGCTTTTATTGTGCACAAATTTCTTTCACGTTTGACCTGAACATAGCTTACAGCATCATCACCATAAGATGCCCTAGCAGACCTGAAATAATTAAAGCAATGGTAAATATTTAATTGCAAAAAGAAATATTTAACATAAACATAACCTCAAATTGTAATATTGAATGTTATACTGAAATAGGTACAATAGCTATGCTTTCAACGAATTATTTTTATGGTTTAAATAATTAATTAACTGTTTAAAACACAATACTTACATGGAAGTTTTAACATTTCTAAATTCTGTTGAACAGAAGTCTTTGTTTGATACCAGAAACGTTCCTAGCATTATCAAGTCGATTCTATGTAAATTTGCGCTGGAAGCCTTTGTAAATCCTTGTTCCATGACTCAATTTAGCGCAATCAATTTACACAATAGAAATTGAAGTTAATAACAAAACAATAACGGCGTATTTAATTAAAAAAGCGAGCGAGTGTGTATTATCTTAAGTAATTCAAATGTAAACAAAGAGAAAGAACTCTAACGTGACGTCATGCGCTCTGATTGGCGTTCAACATTTCATGGCGGATTACCGTATTTAGCGATTTTATTTTATCGATTATTATATTCATCTTGCTTTTAATTATGAAAAGAATCAGAGTTTTAGAATTAGGAATTTTGTAATAATATACACACAAATTATTTCAATGAAATTTACTTGTTGTCATCATGCCTATTGTATCAAAGTTTTACACCGTTTTATACAATGTTAAGATTTTGAACCTTATCGCTGAATTTGAATTTTCCTTCGATCTGTATGATGGCTATGTCATTCTTTATAGTCCGTGGAGAATAGTTCTCATGAGGGACCAATTTCTTAATCATGTAACGGTCGCCACCTTTACTGAGCTTTTGACTGCCAACGACTAATGACATAGCTTTCATGTTTTTCCTAAAAGTTTTTTTATCAATATAGTTCGTCATGCCTCATAAAACTTGCACATTTTTTCTAAATGATTAGGTGTAGACGGTTCTATGTCCTGAAAGTGGGGCTCATTAATGATGGGTTAATTATTATACTTAGGCGCATCATGAATTTGTGAGCAAGAATATACGTAACGCATAGGCATATACGTATATGGGTTGCTGTGTCACTTAGCATCAGATGAGCCTCCTGCCTGTCTGCCTTCTGTAACATAAAAACAGCCAGAAGCTATTACGGTCCTTCAAGCGTTCCGAGGTGACGAGAACAGATATCTTTCCTGATGTACATGCTAACTCCCGCACGCAGCACAAATGAATGTTTCAATTTGTACCCCGTATCGGAGAGGTAAGAATTATGTATGTATATGTATGACGATATCAGAGTCTCGGTAAAGTAAGAGAAATGCTGGCTTCGCAGTCTCTAAGTGAAAGTGGTCAGCGTGGATGTCAGAGTTAAGGCGCCTTACATTTGTAAAGTCTACGGCCAGTGAAAAAGGGGGTGCCATTGTTGGTTTGCTCTTCATAGAGCCCAATTGAATTGCCCTTGTCCTGAATACGAAGGACAGCATATGCGTCCACCACCTGTCTTTGCGAACGCAACGAGAAATTTAATTAAACATTCTGGATACTAAGGGAAACTATATGAGAAAAAAACTTCTCTGTCGTGTTATATTGGGTTACAAATACAATTTGCAACAAACTACTATAGACGGCATTTATAAAAACAAAAAGTATTTTTAACATTTAATTTAAAATGACTTATAAAAACGATAATCATTAAAATTTTGTAAAAAAAGTTATTTAAAACCAAGAAAACGCGTCACGTTTTACGTAAATAATATTTTTTTAAATTGGTTTCTTCATCGCCTTATACTGCAAAATTTGTAAATAATTCTATTAGAAATCAGAAGCAAATTTAATTTACAAAAAACAAAGGAACAATCACAAAATTCAAACACGTGGGTACTTTATACATTTAAAATTTACTGATGGAAGCACGTGACGGGTAACACGGGTAGAAACACGTCCGTATTTTGTATTTTGATCCGTTGTGATTGTTAGTTACACTGGATATCTCAGTTTCTTCGTAAAATTGTCCGCAGCCGTCTTCCTAACACTTTAGCGCCTTTTTCATAAGCATTTTAAATAGTTACATAGCAATAACCAGATACTTCCTGCCTTCGTTAAGTGTAGAAACTAAGAGAAAATGGTTCTATTGATTGGATATTTGTAAGTGTAGAATTACCCCATTGGCACCACTTGGAACTATTTATGTTATTGGAATTGGTAATTATTGAGTACGATTATATCGTAGGTATCTATCGAAGGACAAAACCTTATTTCGAGATAATATATTAGGTATATTCAAACTTAGAGAACAGGTTTCTGAAATAATCACGCATTTATAAAGACTAACGTTTAAAACATGAGAAACTGAATATATCCGAACGAGAGCTTTGTACCAATGGATTTTTTTGTACCTATTGCCTTTATATACTACTCTATTGCTAATGATCACGAAACAGATAGAGGAATCTGAGACCAAGACGAAAAGTAGTGGTAAGGTGCGGTACTGCTCTCTTTAAACAACGTTAAATTTTCTACGTGCCATTTTAGAATTATCACACACGACCCAAAAGAATGCAAAAGTTGACTGTGAAATCGCTAACGGTAGAAGAATGTCAAGCCAAACATAAAAAGATTAAAAAATGGAATCCAATCACTCATAAACTGCTCTGTAACTTCATCTTAATCGATTAGTGAAACCCTACATTTATTAAAAAAACGAATTTTAATGCATTATTGCAGGGAGATTCTGGAGGTGCTTCTGTCCATAACGGTACATGTAATAACATCCTGGAACATTGCATGTGGTAGAGGGAAGCCAGATGTATTCACCAGGGTTTATAGGTACCTGGATTGGATTTCAATACCTAATTAAATGTATGTTATGTACAACGTAATGTAGTGTTATTATAAAAAAACATAAAAAATATAATAAATACATTTTATAATTAACTAGACACTATGTTATTTTCTCTTTTACTTTATTACATTTGCTATGAAAATGACTACAATTTTATTGATGAAGGAACCTCTTATATTTTTTTCTACTACTCCAGCATCTTTCATGTAATCAACATGCCAAAGTATGTGATTTTGTATATTCAGTCCACACCATTTTAGCGGTTCGGAATCAAAGTTTAACTGACTCTATAAAAATTATGACATTGATTGATGATGATTTTATTGCTACGGTTTTGTTAAGGAAAAAATCAGTTTTTTTAATACAGACATGGAAAATGATAACTTACAACAATCAAATACCCAATAACAATGTATTCCGTGTCTAGTAGTCTCCGATGTTTAAAATACAATAATCTACCTGTAATTAGTACATTTATGAGTACGCACAAGCGAATGTTAAATGTTCATTTAGACCAGAGTTCCCCATCTTTTTTGTGTCGTAGACCCCTTGCCATGTTTTTCTGTGTTGGGAAGACCCCCTACTTACTTGATATTGATTTCCTTTAAATTTCTAACTGTAGTGAATTTTAGTGTTAAAAACTGAAAGTAACAACACATCTTAATTGATACATATATTAATTTAATTTAATTTTTTTTTGTTTTCTCAATTTCAAAATGTATTGCGAGCACAAAGCGAATACCAACATCCTACAACTCACATAATTTTATAAACATATTATATTATAATATTTTTTTTACTTCATAGGTACTTTTATAAATAATGTATATATTTTGATATTATTAGATAGTATGATGTAAGTAAATAGGTACTATCAGTGTATGTGTTGAGATCCACTATCGTGGACATTTTCATATCATGGACCCCTAAATTTTTTTTCTGACGTAGACCCCTTGCAGGTTGTCGTAGACCCCTAGGGGTCGATATAGACTACTTTGGGAATCAATGATTTAGACAGAAAAGCCACTAAGCTAACAAATCTAAAAATCTAGTAATCTATCAATTTAAATCTATTTAATAATTAAATACAAATTTTAAAATTACCGATTAATTAACGAAAAGTTATTATGCTCGAATTTGGTAGCCATTTTAAAATAAGATTTTGATTACCTAAATGTAATGTAAATGCACCTTGAATTGGGTCATTTTATCGAGTGAGCTCGCGGGAATATCTTAGGTCTACTACTAACAGCCAGTCATTATCTCCTCTTAATGTACAATCTAGTATAATAAAATATCTTACCCGCTCAACGCCCTTGACTTGCGAACTGGTGGTAAATGTAAATTTACGATTAATTTAATTTATTTTTCTTGACGTTCATAAGTGTACATGTTTACCTAAATGAATAAAGATATTTTGATTTGATTTGATTTGAAATGTAGGGGTAAGGTGTTTTTTTAAAATTGCATTTAATGAAATATAGTTTTATTTCAAACCATATTTATTTTGATTCGATGTAACCATCTTGAATTGTTAAATAATTCATTTAATTTTACTCTGTATCCAATCGTAAAAACCATGGACTGAAGAAAAGACATCGGGATATTCTTCGGCGCAGGGAATTCCCCAGGACGAGACTCCTATTTGAATATATTTCTTCTTATCGTCCTGAATGACGAGAGGACTACCATTATCACCCTGCATGAGAAATAATAACATTTATAGGTATTGATTAACAGGAATGTATTATATTGTTAAAGAACACTTATTGATCTGCTTCTCTTATTAATAACAATATTCTGGGTTTTGACCTAAGAGCGAACAATCTGCTCATTTATTTTTATAGATGTGTAGATGATCAGTCATTTTTCCACCAGGTTCACCGTATGAGCGCGTGTTAAATGCAAACATAGAAATCCGGAACTCTTGAAGACATTCACTATCCAGTTATATTTAAAACTACTTTGATAAATACCGATTATAACTTGAAACTATCATCTATTAAAAATTGTGCATATTATTTTGATTACTTACAATGCACCTTTGTCGTCCGGGCGCTTAGCGCAGAGTTGTCCGACGTCTACGGGCACATATCTCGGGTAAGGCGAGCGTTTTAATTGTCTAGTGAAGATCTTATTGCTTATAGTTTCGACCTCCAACATTTGAAGATTGTTTGCAAAAATTCTCTTCCCCTGTAATAATCATAAAATAAATCTATGTTTATCAAGGAGAGAATTTAGTGTTTCTATATTTTTTTATAAAAAATTAAAATTGACGTAATGATGTTAACATAATGTAACCTGTCCTGTGCCATTTTATTACTCATTTCTTCTTATGTAAACGGCAACATGACCCCTTAATAATAAGCCATAAGTCATTAAGATTATTTTAACCGCGTAAGCTGCAGAACTAAGTCTTTTCGCCAATCCATTGATATGAGGGGAACACTGAAGCTTTTAATCCATGGTGATTCCAAGTATGTATCATCCAGTTTCAAATCCTCATTATTTATAATTGGTCTAGTATCCATAATCCCTGCATTTTTTGCACAACATTTAATGCATTTCGTTTTTTTGCATTAAGCAGAAGGTTATTCATACTAAACCAATGGATAATCGAAGAGAGCGTTGTTCACATCGTCAACATTTGTTATTTGTCGTTTGATTTTAAAAATCAAGGACGTATTATATGCAAACAAAACTATCTGATGTTTTTTCTCTACCATGAAAGGTAGACCATTTATATAAACAAGTAAGAGAAAAGGGCCAAGAATTGAACCAAGAATTAATCCAGCGGTATCCTGTTACTACTAACTCAACCCCGGCATCGGCTGTCAAGCGACCTCTGGTAAAACAGAACTGATTATTATGCAATAATTTGTTTACGTTAAAATGACTTATAAGTTGATTTAATAAGATTTTACTACAGGTAGTACGGAAATTGTTCTAAAGTTACTGGGGTCGGACGTATTACCTGCTTTAAATAATGGAATAACTTTACTATGTTTCATTAGATCGGGAAACTCGCCACTTTTAATACAATTGTTGAAAATTATAGCTAGTTGGGGAGCAATTTCATCAATTATACTTATTATTTATACAGACATACCCCAAAGATTGGTAGTGTTCTTAATGTTAATGGTTCTAAATATCCTAACTATATCGTCGGCACCAATCGGTCGGAATGTAAAACTGATCTTTCACTCGTTTACATTATCTTTGAGCAGCAATTCAGCGAGAGCGGGAGATGATTGTAGAGACTTAGTAGTCCCAATTGGAATGTCAGAAAGGTACTTATAAAAAACAATCGCTAACTCTTCGTTAGAATTGATTATAGTGTTATCGACACATAGTTCGATATCTCGATTGCGATCTTTGACTCTTCCAGTTTCACTATCAATTATCTTCCAAGTCATTTTAGTTTATTTGTACTATTTTTAATCTTGTTTTTGATATTATGTTAGGACTTGGCCGCGTAACAAAATTTTTTATTAATTTGGAATAATTAGGAACATAGACAGTGAATTCAAATTCTTCATTATGATTGTATGACTTTTCAGCGTTAAGTTCATACAACCGTTGTCTACTTTTATAAATTCCCGCTGTCGCCCAATCACTACGATTAAGATGGTTTTGAACTCCTTGTTGTATCCAATCTAAGTGATTGTATTTTTAATTGTTGTATTGTGTATCAACCTACCGGTAATAGAGGTAGTTGTAATACTTTGCAACTATATACTTAATACACTAACTTATGTATAAATATTAGATAAATAACAAGTAATAATAACAATATACACTTAATATAATTAAAATTAGTGTTTTGGGAGAAGTGTATTGACGTAAGCGGCACCGTTAAAAAAAGTTAATCAAATATTAAATAAATATCTAAATCTACTCACATAGTTTATGTATCCCCATTCCCCAACCAGTCAAGAGGTATTTCTTTCCAACGGGTGCCATTTCTTTTAACAACTCAATTGGTTGAACCTTATCACCGAATTTGAATTTTCCTTCGATCTGTACGACGGCTATGTTATTCTTTATAGTCCGTGGATAATAGTTCTCATGAGGGATAAATTTCTTAATCTTGTATCGGTCACCACCTTTATCCATCGTGCTTGTGCCAACGACTATTGACATATTTTTAATGAAGTCCCTAAAAGTTTTTTTAAGCAAGAAGTTATCATTAAAGTAGGTTTTTGTCAATTCTTGCAAACCAGACTCGTGAGCAAGCATACGCAGATATACATATGTAAGCTCATACAATTAAATAATATTATATTGGAAACGAAGAATATACTCACTCGTTAAAGGAATTAGCCGCTGTTAACACGTACTCCTCGTTTAAAATAGACCCTCCGCAAAGTAGATATTCTTTGTTTCCGCTAGTAATACGAATTGAGACTTGGTACTTAGCCATGTCTGCAGTGGCATCACTGCCACCTATTATTCGGCTGTCTCCATCAATAGCTTCCGAAATGTCCATTTCGCCTGTGAACGAACTTTATTTTATACGGCTACGGTTCCTGCGTGTTAGTTTAATATACTTCATTGAATTCAAATGACGGTCCACATGGTGCGAAGTTAAACATTACTCGTAAAGATTACAAACTGTAACATCATAATTTAATAATAACTTGCAAATTGTCCATTCGCCAAAAAATTAAACCATACGATATTTGATTTGCTGTTCCAGTCGTGTTTGTATTCTTCGTAAGAACAGTCGGGGGTCTTCACAGTATTGGGTATAAATAAGTATTAATTGAATTAAATTTATCTTACCAAGGAGTCCTTGAGACAGAAGAAGTAGTATTCCAAAATGGAGAAACATTTTCCTTGGTGTCCTGTCCTTCCTTTGAAAATTGCTTTTAATAATTATCTGCTCCGTATTTATATTACAAAAAAACATAATTACTATTCGTGTTCAATATAGCTAAATATAATTGAATTGTATGTTTGTTACTCAATGATTTTTCATGCATTGTAGTCGTTGATGCTTTTACGCACCAACGGGTTGCGATGGTTTTTAAACTTGTCCATGTGGCGCGTAGACGCCGACTTCATCCATTGGGCTACGGCTGGGCTTCGTCCGTATCGAGGAGTTGAGTCTAGGGATTGTGTTAAGAAAAAGGGGCACCGCGTGGGATGGCTTGGTTCCCGCGTCACCACACGACGGGTCGTGCCATGTCCCACCGTGCTCTTAAGGATTTTAATTAAAGATATTGCCACGTGGACGAATGCTTGAGCGAAGTTTTGACCTTTAGCCCAGAGAGCTTACAGCACTCCTGGAGGCTAAAGGTCCATTTGCTGCCCGGGGTAGGATTTCAAACCGCGAATGCAATATCGTACTCCTCTTTGATGGCTCTGTTGAGCATGCGGAATACGTCCCTTGTCCCTTACGGGGTATCTCTGCTCAGCCAGATCAGTCAAGGAAGCGCTCTTCAAATAGAAGGAAGGAGGTCAAGCATCGGTGCTGTTGCAGTAAACAAAAAAGAAGAAGAGTGGCGGAGAGTTTATTGCCAGTTCTTCTCTTCCGTTCTACGCCCTTGAATTGAGATCTGGCAGTAAATGTTAAAGTAGAATCATTTTTTTAATTTAATTTTTTTTTTGACGTTCAATAAATCGTAAATTGGGTTACCAACATGAATAATTGATTTTACACCTTGAATTTTGACTTAATAATTGATAATATAGCACTTTTTTTTATTCAATTATCGATGAATTCAAAAATGTGTACACTCTAAAAACGTATTATACCGATTTTTTTGTGTAATTAAAATTAAAATAATTTTTTTAAGTCATGGAAACTAAGAAACATTCATATTACAAATTTCTAATTAATATCAAGGTTGAGTGGTAATTATTTATTGAAAACACGTTTAACTTGGCAGAAAGTAATTTCATATTATTTAATTAAAATTTAAAAGAAGAAAGAAAGAAAACTTCGAAAATTTTCTTGCGAGCTTCAGAAACAGGTTTAGACGTGCCAGCCACCACTCATCGAGCGAACGTTGCTCTGCGCTAGTATGCGTGTAGGGTGTACCTATTACTACCTTTTTATTTGTGGCGGAACGGCAGGTCCAACGCGTTTTGTTTTCGATAAATTTTGACTGTATCTATGTGCCCCATGTATCAATAAAATCTCCCACTATATACCTCTAAATATGAAATACGTGTTTGTTAAGATTTACAGGTTGCTGACAGGACCAGGACCAGCTGTAAAAAAATTTATAAATAAAATAAATTTATACATTATTAACAGTCTCTATTTTTCGAAATTAGCTTCCAGTCTCGATATCTCTAAATTGATAGACAGACAAGCAACTATGGTCACGACATCTACTTTGAAAAGAATCAATACTATTGCTGTGATCCAGTAGAATTTAATGTCAATAGATGTAGTATTCGTTGAACGCGTCGCTCAAAAGCGAGTTTACACCTCGTTCATCGTAACAAACCATTGGGATGGTTAAATAAAAGCATAGATTGGTTGCCAATTTCGGTAGGATATTCACGATTTTGGTAGGTTCAGGATATGGAGGAGTTGATCAACTACTCGCCAAAATTGGGACGTGGAACAAGCGGAGCTTCTGCGTCAGCTGTCTAAGCTATAAAGTAATGGAATTTGGGCGATAAAGTAAAATGTTTGTGTTTAGACACTACCGGCGTAAAGTAAATACCGGCTAAAGGAGTGGAGTATGCTTTCTTTTTTAGCGCAAAAAACATAAGAAGCATTTAATGTATATTTCTTTTTTTGACGTTCATAACTGTACATTACAATTTTTGATGATGAATTGAATTGAATTGAGTATTACTACTAGTAAATTTATTTATTTATTTACACTTCGTTACTAAAGTGATTTAATAATAAAAATACTTATAATATATTCAGAAAAGATGTTATATTTGATCGAACTCAAGTTCAAAGTCATCGAAATATAACTATTATAGTATTTTATTTTTTAATTTAGGTTTAATTTAAATACTGAAAGTTTGGTAGAAAACAATAAATGCGATCAATTTATGTTAATGTGAACAGAAGTTAATTAAATGTAATAAATGAGTTATGTTTTTAAAAACTGTGGTTTTCTCGTTACTTATTTTTATAACATAACCACTATTATAAATACAAATATAAACTTTTAGTATTTAAATTCTCTCTCGTACCATCCATTTTTTTCGTCGTTTAATAATTTATGAAAATATATTTTCTTACTTGGGTCTAAAAAGGACCAACGTCTACCTATAAGGGATTTAAGCTCTGACAAGTGTAAGGTCTGAAAACTTCTCGACATTAAGTCGATTAGTATTGTCTTTTATTAACATAACTTTTACACATTTATTTAAAAATAATTTTAAGTTTACAATAATACATATCTTCAATCCGTTAAAAAAGTATTTTTCTTTAAAATAAATCGATTTCTGACAAGGCTAGGATGCTGGGGGTAAACTCTACATCCAGATCTTCTCCCCACAACAGCACCGATGCCTAATATCCTACCTTCACTCCGAAGCTAGCGGAGATCTCCCTCTACTTGAGAAGCTTGTCGTCAACATTATCTTAAGCGTCCTAAAAGACCGACTAAAAGGCTGAACAGGTTACAATATCCGATAGTGACAAGGGCGTAAAAAAAAAAAAAAATACGTTTATTTTGGAACATAGGATCATAAGAGTATCACTTATTCCACGTCATTAAATTCAAGCCTGTTGGCATCCCTACTCATCGGCAAAGAAGACAGAAGGTGTTGGCCGAGAGAAAAAGCCGGCGTAAAAAACTCTCGGTACTCTTTTAAAAAAAAGCAAATCATCAAACAATTCTACAATATTAAAACAAATATAGCATATTAATTAGAAGTAGCCTGCCCAGCACTAGTCCCAGGCCCTTTTATCAACTAGATAATCACTAACTTTATAGTAAGCCTTTTTACACAGCTTTTCTTTAACACATTTCTTAAATTTAATAAAAGGCAGAGATAAAAGAGCCTCTGGGATTTTATTAAAGAAGACTATCCCTCTTCCCAAAAAAGAATTACTAACTTTACACAGTACGGGGAAATTGCAGCCTGCGTTTGTTCCGAGTATTTACATTGTGCGTATGTTCTATTCTAGTATACTTATCACTATTTTTGTATATATACACAATATTTTCATAAATATATTGCGAGGGAAAGGTAAGTATATTAATTTCCTTAAATTTATCTCTCAGAGATTCCCTACATTTTAAATAATAGATTGCACGAATAGCTCTCTTCTGCAGAATAAAAATAGATTCGACATCAGCAGCATGACCCCATAATAATAAGCCATACGTCATTAAGCTATGAAAGTAACTAAAATAAACAAGTCTAGCTGTGTCGACATAAGTCAGTGAGCGAATTTTTTTAACCGCGTAAGCTGCAGAACTAAGTCTCTTCGCCAATCCGTTGATATGAGGGGACCACTGAAGTTTTGAATCCATGGTAATTCCAAGAAATACAGTTATATTATCCAGATTCAATTCCTCATTATTTATAATTGGTCTAGTATCCATAACCCTTGCATTTTTTGCACAAAATTTAATGCATTTCGTTTTTTTTGCATTAAGCAGAAGGTTATTCATACTAAACTAATGGACAATCGAAGAGAGAGCTTTGTTTACATCGTCAAAATTCGTTATTTGTCGTTTGATTTTAAAAATCAAGGATGTATCATCTGCAAACAAAACAATCTGATGTTTTTTCTCTACCATGAAAGGTAGATCATTTATATAAACAAGAAAGAGGAAAGGGCCAAGAATTGAGCCCTGTGGTACTCCCATATCTACTGCCGACCCAGAGGACCTCTTACCATTCACTTCAACCTTCTGAGTTCTACCGTGTAAATAGGAAGTCAGAAGATTCAGTGCGGTATTTTTATGCCATAGTGGCGGAGTTTCCCGATTAAGGTCTCGTGTTGGACACAATCAAATGCTTTGGATAAGTCGCAGAAAACACCTAAGGCGTCATGCGACTCCTCCCAAGCCTTAACTATATGTGTATATAACTCAACACCGGCATAGGCTGTCGAGCGACCCTTGGTAAAACCGAACTGATTATTATGTAATAATTTGTTTACATTAAAATAACTTACAAGTTGATTTAATATAATTTTTTCAAAGATTTTACTACAAGTAGGTAGTACGGAAATTGGTCTAAAGTTACTGGGGTCGGACATACTACCTGCTTTAAAAAATGGAATTACTTTACTATGTTTCATTAGATCGGGAAACTCGCCACTTTTAATAATAATAATAATAATAATAATTTATTCATTGCACGAATATGGTACAAAATGTCAAGGTGGTACAATTGTCAGTCGTTCGCATATTCTGCCACACACAGTGGCGCGCAAATTTATCTTATTTTAGATTTTACATTATTAGTCAGATTCATATCAATTAAGTCAATTATCATACATAATTAAATTTGTATAAATTACCATGTCTCACACAAATAATCGTTTATTGAGTAGTACGTTTTTTCTAAAAGTAATGCACTAAGTCGCTTTTTAAAGATTCTTGTCGGAAGATCTTTAAGTTCTTTCGGTAATCTATTGTAAATTTTAATTGCCATACAGAAGGCGTTTTTCCGAAACAATTCTAAATTTATTTTTGGCACAGCCAATTTCTCCCCATGTCTACTACTTACTACATTCGATTTAAAAATATGTATATTTCTGTGTACGAACAGGGACATTTCTAATATATAAATACATGGAAGAGATAACACTTTGAGTCTCTTAAATAGAGGCACGCAACTATCAATGCAATTTGCTCCACAAATTGCTCTAATACATTTTTTTTGGGCCTTAAATACCCTATTCACTTCGACTGAATTTCCCCAAATTATAATTCCATATCTAATTATAGATGCAATATATGCATGATAAGCAGCTAATACCGCAGCATGGTTAACAGTTTCCCTTAGTCGTTTTAACACAAAAACAAAACGGTCTATTTTGTTCTGTAGTTTTCCAATATGTGATTTCCAATTACAAAATTTATCTATTGTTATACCCAAAAATACACACTCGTTCATTATGTCCAGTTTATTGTGTTTATATTGTAAGTCTATTAGTGTTTTAGAGTTATATGTCTGAAAATGAATTATGTTAGTTTTGGTCATGTTTATTTGTAGGTTATTTGAATTCATCCAGTTGATGGCGTCGTCTAGAGATTTAATTAAGTTGTTTTTTAAATCTTGGTCGTTTTTGCCTTTTATTATAAGTGTAGTGTCATCAGCAAATAGTATACAGTTCTGGTGTATAGCATCTGGGAGGTCATTTATGTATGTTAGAAAAAGTAGTGGGGCCAAAATACTGCCCTGAGGTGTTCCGTACTCATTTTTCTTATAGTTGGATCTATAGGTTTTTTGTTTTAGTTTACAAATCTTTGTTATTTCCACATATTGCATTCTATTTTCAAGGTAACTTTTCACCCAGTTATAGGCATTACCTCTTATTCCGTAGCATTCTAATTTTTTTAAAAGTCTTTCATGACATACAAAGTCAAAAGCCTTTGTCATGTCTAAAAAGATGCAACCTATAAGCATTTTATGATTTAAGCATTCAGTAATTTGTTTAACTAGGGTAAAGCACGCAAGCGTAGTGGAACGATTTTTCCTGAAGCCAAATTGTTCTTTTTTTAGAATATCGTATGATAAAAAGAAATTCTCTATTTTATTATACATTACTTTTTCGAAAATTTTAGATAATATGGGAATTAAAGTTATTGGTCTATAATTAGTCATTTGTGTTTTTGCTCCTTTTTTATGTAATGGTTTTATAATTGATATTTTTAGTTTTTCAGGAAAGATCCCTTCTACTATCGATAGATTAATTATGTATGTCAGTGGATCAAGTAGGTATAATGCGCATGATTTAATTGTTTTGGTATCTAAATTATCGTATCCTGTAGATTTTGTATTTTTCAACGATGTAATAATTTTTAATATATCCGTGTTATTTATGGGGGAAAGAAAAATACTTTTATGGTTTAGAGGGATTTTAGCTTCTGGCAAATTGTTTGTTTTATTTTTAGTAGGCAGTGAGGTAAAATAGTCATTAAAAAAGTTGCATATTTCATGCGGTGATTCATATGTTTTGTTATCGATATTAATTGCTTCTATTCCTGAATTAAATGTCATGTCTCGTGTATTAGTTTTAATTACATTCCAGGCTGCTCTAGTTTTGTTTTTTGCGAAATTTATGTATTTTGCATTATTAAGTTGATGGGATTTATGTATACATTTTTTTAAGATAGATGAGTATTTATTATATGCAGATTTATTTTGTTTTTTATTGTGCTTATTTAAATGATATTTTAGGTATAACGTTCTTTTTCTTATACAACATTTTTTTAGCGCTTTAGTAAAGAATCTATTTTTGATAGGCTTGAATGTATTTTTAATTTTTAAGATCGGAAAGCACAAATTGTAAAATAATGTTATAGTGTCATGGAAGTTGTCGAATGCTTCATTTGTTGTTGTCGAGCTGTATACGTCCGAGAAGGTAAGGCTTGATAGACACCTCATAAATGTATTAGTGTTTTCTCTATTGAGTTCTCGTCTGTATATATACCAGTACTTTGGGATATCTTTAAAGTTTTCGTTTTCTTCGAGTGTAAAAGTCAGCGATTGTGCGGTCTCATGGTCTGAAAGTGCCAAGTAGTGGAGGCTCGCTTGTGTGTCATTTATGTTACTTGCTATTAAGTCTAAGAAGGCGTTTTTACGTGTTGGGTGCTTTATATGATTTTGTAAATTATTATTTTGAAGAATAGAGATAAGTTCTCGGGAATTTTTATTATTTTTTAAAATATCAATGTTCCAGTCTCCACATAATATTAGTTTTTTGTTGCGTTTCCTGCATAGGTTACTTAAAAGTTGTTCTAAACTATATAAAAAAGGTGTTACATCTAAAGTAGGAGTCCGGTAAATACATATTATTATTAAGTTGTATTTACTTATTTCAACGCCACAAAATTCGAATTGAAGAGGTATTGCGAGTCTAGGGTAACAAATTTCCTTGTATTTTAAATTGTTTTTTATTAAGACGCACGAACCTCCTCGGCGTTGGTTAGGCCGAGAAAATGAAGAGACTAATCTATAATTATTTATCTTAACGTTGGATTCACTACCTTGTTTAATAAAAGTTTCTGTGAAACATATGATGTCTACATTTCCTAAATTTCTTTGCAGGTCTATGATGGCTATATTAATCAAATCTTGTTTGTTAAGCAACCCTGCTATATTTTGATGGATGAGTCTTAATTTATTTGGCTTATTAGTTGCTACGAAAAAAATTCTCACCGGAAGGCTGGTTTTTATTTATAATATTGGTACTTGGAGAGTGCAGAGAGGGCGCTACTGAGACGCGGTAAACAACACAGTCCGTATAAAAAGTTACTAAAAATTATAATAAAAGTGAATTTAGTGATAACAAAATCGTACAAATGACTATAAACTAGTGATTAAGTCTATATAGTGAAGGCAAGACTCTAAGTTAACGAATAATACAGAAAAATCCACAAAAATCTGAAGTGTAAAGAAACAACAATTTCGAAGCTCTTCAAGTCTACTCTCGCTAATCCAAGAACTTAAACTGTACCAGTGCTAACTTATGAAAGTGCCGAAGACCCGGAGTGCAAATAAATAGTGGATGGTGAAAATTATCTCGTTTTTTGAGAAACATAACCTCACACCTGAATGAATCTGCAACTTCCCTTGTCATAGAATAAAGAATTGTAGTACAGCGCCATCTATTTGAAAAGAAACGCACTACCTTCGACTAGACTTGTTCGCTACAGAGCGTACAACAGATCAAATAATACTACCCAGTCCTACTAGAGGGCGCCACGAGTATCAAAACAAAAATAGTCACCATGGAGGAAATTATGAAAGCTTTAGAAAATATCCAAAAAGAACTGAACGCACAAAAAATTGAAATTCAGAAAAATGGTGAAAGGGTGACAGAACAAATAACACATAACATAACCAACAAACTAGAAGAAAAATTTACAATTCTGGAAGGAAAACACCAGATCTTGAATGAAAAAGTTGAACAACAAGAAAAAAGAATTCAATTTATGGAAAAACAAGCAAGACAAAGAAATATAATTTTCTTCGGTATTGAAGAGGACGAGACGTCGTACCATAGCTTGGAGAACAATATATTGCACTTTATAAATGAAAAACTGTCCTTAAAACTGAATTGCCGAGATATTCAGGAAACAAAGAGACTGGGAAAGAAAGGTGATAAACCCCGGCCAATAAAGGTGACTTTTTCTACCCTTGGTTTAAAGGTCAGTATTCTCAAGCAAAAAAGATTATTGAAAGATACCCAATACTATTTGAACGAAGACTACCCTAAATACATATTGGAAAAAAGGAAAGAATTACAAGAAGAAGCGAATAAAGAGCGTGAGAAAGGAAATAAAGTCACAATAAAATACGATAAACTCATTGTACTAAAATCAAACAACAAAAGATCACTGGCGAATTCACCAGAGTCAGATCCCAAGTCTCAAGGACTAGTTGGTAACAACACGAGAGCCACCAAGAAAAACAAAATAAACCAATCCAACCCATCTTTACCTCGATCAAACAGTGTCTCAGAAGGAATTCTAAAACCAAGCATACTAAGCTACCTAGCGAAAAATAACGCCAATAAACAAATCAACGACAAAACAGCCAGTAGCTTACACTCATAGCAATTAACAATCCCCTCCCTCAAAGATACAACATCTAATAAATTTCAACTAAACGACGAAAACCATCTTCCAACCCGGCTGGTCACCGTGGAAGATCAAGACCAAAACCCTCTAAAGAAAAAACTTCAACATTCTTCAACGAAAGAAACTAAATCCCTAGAAATACTTAACTCAACTAAAAAGAAGAAAGACCAGCTCTACATATTATCTTACAACGTCAGAACTTTATCTACCTACGAACGCCTAATTGAACTTAGCGAAGCAATCACTAGAGTCAAATACGACATAATTGGATTGTGTGAAATAAGAAGGGCGGGTACCCGGATAGAAGAATACAATAATTTCGTACTATGTCACACAGGACACACACCTGGCAAATATGGAGTCGGTTTCATAATAAATAAAACACGTAAGAACTGGATTGAAAGCTTCTTGGGCATAAACGAGAGAGTAGCATTATTAAACTTAAACATACAAGGAATGTCCATGTCGATTATACAAATATACGCACCGACTGAAACTGCGAGTGAAGAAGAGATTAACACCTTCTACTCGAATATTAATAGAGCCCTAGACCAAGCTCATAAAAAGTATATAATAATGGGCGACTTTAACGCGAAAATAGGACAACCGCGAAAAGAAGAACACCTAATAATGAAACCAAACGGGTATGGGGAAAGAAACCAGAGAGGTCAGAGGCTAATTGATTTTGCCCTTGAACACAACCTTGCCATCTTAAATACTTTCTTTCACAAAAAACCAAACCAAAGATGGACCTGGCGATCACCAAATGGTAAATACAAAAATGAAATAGATTACATTTTGTCAAATCAACCAAATATCCTTCAAAACATAGAAGTTTTAAATCTGAACTACCCGTCAGACCACAGGGCAATCAGAGCAACAATGTCTCTCACAAAGCAAAAGAAAAAACGCACAACGTACAGAAGTAACCGACTTTCATCACTGAAAACTGAAGAAGAAATGAGATCTTACAAACAAAACATAGCATCTCAGTTACAGGATATAAATAAATGCCAAGAAAATACACCAGTACAGTATTTCTATGACACATTAACTAAGGCTATAACCCAGAGTTTACAGGACGCTCGAACATCCAACGAAGTACCAAAAAGTAAACATAAAGTTCTAAAAGAGCGTACTCTAGCACTTATCAAGAGAAGACAAGAGTTACAACATGCTAAGATAAAAACTCGAGCCTCAAGAAACGAACTATCAGCTCTATACAAACTAATAAGTAAATACATCAAACATGATTACAAAAACTACAGATCGAAAACTATAAAAAACCACTTGGAAAAAGCAGGAAGCTCAAAAAAGGCCCTTAAAGAATTAAGAACAAATAAATATTGGATAGAAGGCTTAGACAGCAAAGACAAAATTGTAAATAATCGCAAAGAAATTATAGATGTAGCAACCCACTTCTATAAAACCCTATATAAAGCCCAAGGAAACGAGCAAACTAGCTATAGAAATGCAAATGACACTTACTCTACAAATAAGAACGGAAACATAACACCAATAACTGAAAGAGAAGTCACGCAAGAAATAAAAAGGCTAAAGCTCGACAAAAGCCCTGGACCAGACGGCATTACAAATGAAGCCATAAAGGTTGCCTGGCCGCTACTGACTCCCCCACTAACATATTTATTTAACCTTGTATTAAAAACTGCCGAAATACCGTCGCAGTGGACGGAGTCGGAAATTATCTTAATTTACAAAAAAGGGGACTCAAAAGATATCACAAACTACAGGCCTATTAGCTTAGTCTCATGTATTTATAAACTGTTTTCCTGTATAATTAACAAAAGAATAAGTGTCACAATAGAAGCACAGCAACCAGTCGAACAAGCAGGCTTCCGCAAGCGCTTTTCAACAATAGATCATATACATACTCTCGAACAAATAATAGAAAAATATCAAGAGAAGCAAAGAACACTCTACATCGCATATGTCGATTATAAAAAAGCTTTCGATACTGTGTCACATTCAAGTATCTGGACCGCTCTGCAAGCTCAAAAAGTTGAACAAGAATATATAGATATAATCAGAAACATCTACAAAGGTAGTACAGCAAAAATAAAGCTGGAATCCACTGGCCCTACGTTTCCATCGAAAGAGGCGTAAAGCAAGGCGACCCCCTGTCTCCAAAACTATTTATATCTATCTTAGAGTCAATAATAAGAAGATTCAACTGGGAAAAGACAGGACTAAACATCAATGGCAAGTATTTATCCCACCTACGCTTCGCAGATGACTTGGTTCTGATGTCAGAATCAAGCACACAATTACAAAGCATGATTGACTCACTGAACACAGCCAGTAAACAAGTAGGACTAGAAATGAATCTCTCGAAAACCATGGTCATGACAAATAGTATACAGAAAAGAATATCAGTGGAAAACGAAACTCTGAATTATACAGAAAATTACATCT
This sequence comes from Pieris mannii, assembly GCA_028984075.1. Classification (NCBI taxonomy): domain Eukaryota; kingdom Metazoa; phylum Arthropoda; class Insecta; order Lepidoptera; family Pieridae; genus Pieris; species Pieris mannii. The sequence goes on along the minus strand of CM054777.1, from coordinate 12,717,677 downwards.
ACCTCGGAAAACAAATGGGCTTCAGCAGAAAACAAAACGAACTAGAAGCAGAAAGAAGAGTGCAAAACACTTGGAACAAGTACTGGTCCTTAAAAGAGATATTCAAAAGCAACATGCCAATAAATGTTAAAACAAAAGTCATGACGTCATGCCTCCTACCTTGTCTAACATACGCTTGTCAAACTTGGAAATATACATCTAAATTAAAAAGCAAAATCACTACCTGCCAACGAGGAATAGAGCGAAGTATGCTGAATATTAAAAAGATGCAAAAAATACGTCACACAAAAATTAGAGAAACCACAAAAGCGACTGATGCTCTAACCTACGCTAAGAAATTGAAATGGAAGTGGGCTGGGCACGTAGCGAGGTTAAAGGACGAGAGATGGACTAACAGGGTAACAACGTGGAAAGGTCCAATCGGCAAACGTCCCAAAGGCAGACCGCTCACAAGATGGGCAGACGAGCTGATAAAAACAGCTGGTACCTGCTGGCCGCAAATAGCTCAAGATAGAGACTCATGGAGTTCTTTAGAGGAGGCCTTCACCTTCACTTGAGGAGGGGTTCATGCAAAACAAACCTAGTTATACATTTAAACTATTTTCTAAATTAATTGGAAACAAGTGTAATTAAGGTCTTTACTATTATTTCTTTCTTTCTTAAAACTACACATGTAACCTGAATAAAAATTGCATGAAATAAAAGGTTTATTATTATTATTATTATTATTGGTACTTGGCATTTTAAAAAAATTTGTTATTTTTAATTGTACAGTGCGAGTTGAGTTTGTGTGACTATGGATGGATTTATTGTTGAGATTTGTCTTACGCTGTGTATAATATCGAATGTACTCGATTTCCGTGTTTATCTTATCACATAAATTGAAGAGGTGTTTTGTATGAGAATAGGGTGTGTTTTTATCGTATTTCGAGTGGCGTATTTTTAAGTAGTGGCAATATTTATAATTAGATATTATAGATTCTAAATGAAAGTTAATTAATTTTACATTTAAGTGAGTATTATACTGTACATTTGTTATAAACACCTTTTGCTGTCGCAGTTGGTATAGCACATTACACAATTGTGAGATGAAGGTATAAGGACGTTTATCGTTTGCACCTATTATTAATATTATAATGTCTTTGGGTTTAATGATGGACTTATTAATTTCACTAATACAGCTACTAAAAATCTGTGCACTAGTAGCATGGGGCTTTATAAACGAAGTTATTTTGTAATTTTCCTTTTGCATATTTGATCTTGATTTTATTAGTTTATGTGTTAAGCCACAAGCTTGCTGATCCCCAAATATTATTATTTTGGGTTGATTTTCTATTGCTTGACCATTTACCGTCTTGACATTGTCGTTTTGAATATCTGATTTTGTTGTTCTTATAGTGACATCTATTGGCAGCTCCCTAATATTCTGATTGTGGTTTTCAATATTTGGTGGGAATTCTTGTATAATGCGCTTTTTAAGTTCTTTATATTTGGAAGGGCAGTGACTGCAGGCGGATTCCGCATTTTCTTGGTTTTGCTTTTGTAGTAATGTGTTGGCAGTAATATTATTGGAAGGTGAAGAATAATTTTGTTTTAGTTTATTTATAGTTTCCTTCTGTTGTATAATTTCAAGGCTTTTGGTGGAATTTTCGAGTAATAGGTTCTTAATTTTTTGATGTGCTGAATCTAATTCTAATTTTAATTTTTTTATTTGCTCCAGTAATTCGTAATGTTCATCTAAACCTCTCGTAGATATTTCTGGTAAACTTCTTGGATCAGAAAAGTCATAGTTTGATTGAGCAGAACTAGATGAAATGTTAAGTGATTCAATAGATCTTCTTTGCTTTCTTCTTCTGGTAACATAGTCGTTTTCCATTATTAAAAAAAAAAAAAAATGAAAATATGATTAACAAACGTTTGGCTTGAACCGACGTGATTCGAACCAGGACATGTAATAGTAACCTATGTATCTGAGGTAAGTCGATAGCACCATTAGCCAACAGGCCTATTACGTATGCTTCGAAGTTAACTATTATATTTATATTTGTGTAAATTGCGTTGAAAAAACGTTAGAATTCAACTGACGTGAGTCACATCGAAGAACAAAGGATTCACTTAATTTTTAAGTTTCTTCACTTTTATCGCAGTTTACTAGTTTGTAGCACTTCACCGGTAAGGTTGTCACTTTTTTAGTTTGTAAATTGATTGGGTATTGTATTTTTAAGCAAAATATGGTTTTATGTAAAATGTTTAGGGGCCAAACATTTTATTGTTAATATTGTCACTGTTTCATAAAGAAGTACTTGTTTAATATTACCATCACAAAGATAACTTTTACAAACTTCACTGATTAACTTTTTGATTGAAATAATGCAATGAAACTATTTATAAACAATAAAATACACGGAGCTATTGTTTACAGGCCAGCGCCATCTTTGTTCTTTAATACAATTGTTGCAAAATTATAGCTAGATGTGGGGCAATTACATCAATTATGCTACTCATTATTTTTACAGAAATACCCCAAATATCGGTAGTGTTCTTAATATCAATGGTTCTAAATATTCAAACTATATCGTCGGCACCTATGGGTCGGAATATAAAACTGACCTTGCACTCCTTTACATTATCTTTGAGCAGTGATTCAGCGAGGGCGGGAGATGATTGAAGAGACTTAGTAGTCGAAATTGGAATGTCAGAAAAGTACTTATCAAAAAAAATCGCTATCTCTTCGTTAGATTTGATTATAGTGTTATCGACACATAGTTCGATATCTATTGCGATCTTTGACTCTTCCAGTTTCACTATCAATTATCTTCCAAGTCATTTTAGTTTTATTTGTACTATTTTCAATCTTTTTTTTGATATATAAGGACTTAGCCGCGTAACAAACTTTTTAAAATAATTTAGAATAATTTCGAACATAGAGAGTAAATTCTTCATTATGATTGTATGACTTTTCAGCGTAAAGGTCATACAACCGTTGTCTACTTTTATAAATTCCCGCTGTCGCCCAATCACTAAACGATTTACACTGCGAATGAGAGACTTTCTTTGGAGTAAAGATGGTGTTGAACTCCTTATTAATACAATCACTTAGATTGTTGTATTGGGTATTAACGGTATTACCTACCGGTAATAGAGGTAGGTGTTTACCTATATTATGTCTGAATCTCACCATTCGCTTTTTATTTACTGGAACAAACACACTGCTCTGTTTTACTTGTTTCACCACTTTACATTTTAGCGACACTAACTGTCCACAATGATCTGATCTAAGATTTGTTGTAATTGAGGTTTGCATTGCCTCTGCATCTGTAAATACATTATCTATACATGTGGCAGTGGAGCTTGTAATTCTAGTGGGCTCGAGAAACAAGTTTAAAAGATTGTAAGATTTTAATAAAAGATTGAATTTTTTACTTATGGAGGTATTTTCTAATAAGTTTATGTTGAAGTCACCACATACAATTATATACTTATTGTTCTTAAAACTAACTTTACACAGAATTTCCTCCAACTTTTGTTCAAACAAATCGTAAGATGCACTTGGTGGTCTGTAAACACTTAAAATAATACAATTCTCAAGTTCAACACAGGCTACCTCCAAAGAGTGTTCTACAGATAGACGAACGATGTCATTACGCTTTTTACACTTCAAATTTTTGTTAACAATAATCAAAGAGCCCCCATGAATCGCCGACAATCTGCAAAACGAACTTGCAACTTGGTGCTGATCAAAGTTAAAGATGATTTGGTATTCTTTAAGCCAATGTTCGGTAATGCAAAGGACATCAATTTTACTTGATTTTAAAAATAACTCTAATTCTAATTCTTTGCCCAACATACCTTGCATGTTTTGATGCATCAAGTTTAAACAGTTGTTGTTAGTAGTATAACATGTTTGTGTTGAGCTGAGTTGTAAAAAATTTTTGCTAGAGGTCGCCTCTATTGTCACACTATCTCATTTAAACTATTATTAATTAATGAAGTGTTACTAAAAGTATCACTACATCCTTTTAAGAAACTGAACTGCTCAATAGGAGCAGTTGTCTGAAAAGCTAAATGTTTAGCTTTAGTTGTAAATAAAAAGTAAGATAGCATAGTAGCTACCTGTTGTAAATAATAATTAGGTAGGTGGAACCTATCCTTTGTCAATAAATAATTATATTTACATAGACAATTTATATCAATTAAATTAGGTAGTGTACCTAAGTCACAATTTAATTGTATATTATTAGTTGTTAAGCTGTTGTGCAACAGCATGTTCAACTTATATCTAATTTTATTTTCCCTAGGTGCACCTTTGATGTAAGGAAATGTAAACAAGATAATATTCTTTACATTTAGTGATTTTAATTTGTCAATAAAAGACAACAATTCACTTTGTCCTACATTTCCCCTTCTCCCAAAAAGCAATATAATGGTTGTGTTACTTGTTTGCTTTCCACACAAAACTTTGTCTAAAATGTTTACAGGGGTGGCTCCGGGCATACAATGATTCGTTACAATTTTGCCGGAGGGTTGATATAATTTAGTGCCAATATTTTTCCCTATATCATCACTAAACAACAAAATTTCACTTTTATTTATATAGTTGACTTTTTCTATGAAACTGTCACTCTGTACTCTAGGCTCACATGATAACAATGGTGGTTCAACATTTGTCTCATTAAAATGTCACTGGCAGTTATTGGTCAAAGACAGTAAGCGTTGTTCATTGTATTGAGACAACAGCAGAATCTCATCCATGGCCGATATGTGTTCCCCTATTTGTTGCTGGGCACAACTGTATTTATCTGTCATGTCTTCAAGGGAATTATGAAGACTTGTAATCCTCGAATTTAATGTAAGAATGTCAGCTTCATATTTATTTTTTACAGAGTCAACCTCACATGAAAATATTTTACATTGATTAATTACATTTCTATTTTTTTGATAAGTTTATGTGATTCCTGTAAATATTATCTCCTTTTATTAATCTATTGGTTTTTTTAATGAATTTTTGCAATTTAATATATTTCTTTAATTTGTTTTTGCTGTTACAATTGAATTGAGTTGGTGTATGCAATACAGAGTCATCACCAGTCAAGTCAATTGTTGCAGTGGACCCGATTCAGTCTTTACCTTTATTTAACATGACCAGTTCTTCATACAGACTTTGAGTATGAGAAGATTCTAATTTGTTAATTTTAAGTTCGAGCTGTTCAATTGTTTTGTAGGCACAAGAGAGTTGAGACTGCAGCTCAGACATGGTTCTTAAATTCTCTTCATATTCAATGGCACAGCGGTCAAAGTTGCCTGTTTGTCTTTTAAGTCGGTCTCCGCATTTTCGGTAATCCGCATTCTTAACAGAGCGACCAAAGAGGTTTAGCTCTCTGGGCTAAAGATCGAAAAAAACATTGATCTCAGCGGCAATGCCACCGCTGTCAGCTTTTCATTAAAATGCATGGGCGTATGGTGGGACATGATACGGCCTGTCCTGCCGCGGGAAACAGGACATCCCACGCGCCGGCCTCATTCCCTACACAAAATCCTTGGGCACAGCTCCCCGTTATGGAGGGCCCTCCCCGGCTCAAATCAGAGGCCTACAGTCAACCAAAGCGCCGTCTACGGCCTCTCTCTAGGCGCTCGCGCCGAAGCCCGTCACATTGGAGAGACCCACAGTTATTGTGAGCTCTCCAGCTCAAGCCAACATTCATGAGAACCACAACCGATGTGCCCTTCTGCGTGAGGAAGGTACCACCACGACCTGTAGCTCTCTACTAGAGCCCAATGGATGAAGTTCGGCCATCCCAACCCGTTGGTATGCAAAAGCTTCAGCTATATGAACTATATGAATGAAATAAAATCGCGTAACGCACATACAATTCAACAATATTTAACCATATCACTTATCAGCAACACTTATTATGTTTTTTTTAATGATTTCCGTCTTTCGAATATTTTTCCATTAATTTATGTATATTTGTTCTATAAATATGGAGTAGAACATTAGAAATTTCAAAGCGGCGACAGGACTCCAAGGAAAATGTTTCTTCATTTTGGAATACTACTTCTTCTGTCCCATGGACTGCTTGGTAAGATAAATTAATGTATACCCAGTTCTGTGTAGTCGAACAGCATTTTGGCGAATAATAATAATCGTTCACAGGAGAAGTGGAGGTTTCGGAAGCTATAGATGGAGACACCCGAATAGTAGGTGGCAAAGATGCCACTCCAGGCATAGCTAAGTACGCGGTTTCAATTCGTGGTCATTACAGTAAGCAAGATTGGCACAGTTGCGGAGGTTCAATTTTAAACGAAGAGTACGTTTTAACAGCAGCTCATTGCATTTATCAGTGAGTATATTTTTCATTCCTATATTTTATTTTATTTTATTGGATAACTAAAATATACGAATTGCCCTCCTCGCTTGTTCACCGAGTCGCGATGATCCCAACCCTGGTGACCAAACCACGTATCGAAAAGCCGTTTAGATTTACATCTAATTTAATAATTTAAAATGCGTAAAAGTTTACTTTAATGATATGTTATAGATATACTTGAAATTACTTATAGGGGACAAACTGACAAGATGTCAATACTCGTTGGCACTTACACGGTTAATCAAGGAGGCGACCGATACAAGATTAAAAAATTGATCCCTCACGAGAAGTATGATAACGAGAAGCTAAGGAATGACATAGCCCTCATGCAGATCGAAGGCAAAATCAAATACAGCGTTAAGGTTCAACCCATTGAGTTGTTAAAAGAAATGGCACCCATTGGAAAGAAATGCCTCTTGACTGGCTGGGGATTAACAAACTATGTGAGTAAATTTATGTAATTGATTAACTAGATGTTGTTATAAGTTTATAAATTTCGTAATAGTCTGCACTGAGACTAATCTCGCGACATCCTTGCTAGACGCTTGTGTCTTATACAAGTACCAGTTATTTTATTTAGCCGAAATATATTATAATATGGAACACAAAAAAAAATGGGTTACAAAATGATATTCAGCACGGCTTGCATTACTTAAACATCTTTAAATTTAAGTATTGATAGGGTGTGTAAATTCATAAGCAATAGCCTCGAGCTAAAAGAGTACTGCTCCTCAGCTTTTCTGGACGTTCATCAGGTATTCGATCGGGTATGGCACAAGGGGCTCTTATGCAAGATCAAGTCACTTCTGCCTCATAGTTTCTATGGAATCCTAGAGTCTTATATCACCGATAGAATATTCCAAGTGAAAGAGATGGATTGTACATCAGGCTTTCATGATATACTTGCAGGGGTACCTCAAGGTTCTGTACTTGGTCCAGTGCTGTACACCATATATACCTCAGATCTGCCATGTACCCCTGGCGTCAATATTGCAACCTATGCAGACGATACGGCAATCCTGGCTTCGAGTAAACAACCGGAAGAAGCCACGTTAAAGCTGCAGCGAAGCCTAAATGAAATAAGCAACTGGTTCGATAAGTGGAGAATCGGGGTAAACACGGGCAAGTCAGTACAGGTGACATTCTCTCTGGGAAGAAGGACATGCCCCCCTGTCAACCTAGGACGAAAGGAGCTGTCTCAAAGTGATACAGTCAAATATCTTGGACTGCACCTGGACCGTAGGTTGACATGGCAAAGGCACATCGAGGCAAAACGGCTTGAAATAAACATGAAATATAAGAGGCTGCACTGGTTATTGGGTAGAAACTCGAAATTGTCCATCGACAACAAACTCCTTATCTACAATTCTGTTATAAAACCCGTGTGGACCTACGGAATACAATTGTGGGGAGGAACATGCGACTCTAACAAAACTAAAATTCAAAGAACACAAAATTACATCCTTAAACAAATAAGCAACTCGCCGTGGTTCATTAAAAACGCTGAAGTACATGAACACCTGGGCATGCCTACAGTTAAAGCGGAAATAAAATTGTACGCCCAGAAGTACAAGACTAGGCTGGAAAATCATCCTAACCACCTAGCTGTTCAACTCACCCTACCCGAGTGTATAAGCCGTCTCAAAAGACGAAGAACCCTGGAGCTCGGCAACATTGTCTGAGCTAATATTATTATGGTAGATATTCCTATTGAGGAATGTCTCCACCCGTTAGTCCTGCTACAACTTATCTGCTCATAGTCAGAAGACTGATTGCACGATGCGCTCTTGGAAAAAAAAAAAAAAGTATTGGCGTTATTTATAAAAACATAGAAACACTTAATTATCTTCTTAATGTACAAATGTCGTGCATTCTTACAGAGACGGAGAACTGCACCAAACTATCTTCAAATGTTGGAGTTCAAAACAATCAGCAATGATGACTGCACTAAACAACTAAAACGCTCGCCTTACCCGTCATATGTGCCCGTAGACGCCGGACAACTCTGCGTTCAGCGCCCGAAAAGAAGTGGTGCATGCAAAGTAGGTAACCATTAATGTGCTACAACAATTTTGATTGATCATAGTTTTACTTTACGATCAGGCTTTATCAAAATGGTTTTATATAAGGTCAAATCATTCACAGTACCTGGATAGTGAATGTCTATAAAAGTTCGGTTTTTCTATGTTTGCATATAATATTTGATCATACGGTGAAGTGAAAACATCGTCTGATCGCCTACACACTTATAAAAAACAAATAAGCAAATTCTTCGATTTGAGGGCAAAACCTACAACACTTCTCGATTATTGTTAATAATAAGGGAAGATGATCAATAAGTGTGCATTAACATTGAAAATACGTTTCTGTAAATTAATGCCTTTAAATGTTATTATTTCTCATGCAGGGTGATTCTGGTGGTGCTCTTGTCATTGAAGACGAGAAGAATAAAACTGTTCAAATAGGAGTCGTGTCCTGGGGAGTTCCCTGCTCCGCCAACTTTCCTGATGTATTTGCTTCAGTCCATGGTTACTACGATTGGATACAGAGTAAAATGAAATGAATAACTCAAGATGTTAAAATCTGATCAAAATAAATATTATTTGGAATAAAACTACATTTTATTATATGCAATATTTAAAAAATACAACTAACCCCTTAATTAAAGAAAAATAATTGTGAATGATTATACTTAAGGGGGAGTTAATGACAGGTTGAAACAACAAATGGCCCAATACAAGGTGAATTTATAAAATCAATATCAAGTCGAAATCTTATTTAAAAATGCCGACCAAATTTGACCATAATAACTTTTCGTTAATTAGTCGGCATTTTCAAGTTTGTTAAGAAAATTATAAAAGAGGAATAAGCTTTTGAAACGTTTAACTTTTAACATTAAGCTCTTCATATATTATGGCAGAGGCAATTCTGAAAATTAATGAGCTGAAAAATAATAAAAAATAATTTGAAATAAAATATACCATTTTATTTCAAATATGTTAACATTAATGACATTAGTAGAACATTCAAAACTATACATGTAAAGAAGACCTCTGACCTCTGAGGCATCAGCTGTAAAACCATTAATAGGCAATATCGCGCCTGAATTAGCTTATATTTTTAACGAATGTATCGACAGTGGTGTATTCCCAAACTTAATGAAACATAGTAAAATAACTGCACTTTTCAAATCGGGTATATAGTTCAAATAGAAATCCAAATAGAATCAGACGGGACTCTTTTACTCCTTAAGCAAAGGCAGGAATTAATTAAATTGGAGAATAAAACGAAATCGATCAGAGTAGAAATATCGAAGCTTAGTAAAAAAATTAAATTATCACTTAGGCATGACAGATAAAAACTGAGATTAGACACACTTGAAGGATACATAAACAAAACTGGAGGCATCAAGAAAGCTGTCAAAGAACTAAAAACGAATATTAACTGGATCCCAAATATAAAAAAAAAACAATAGAGGATATAAAATAACCAAACGCCAAGATATTGTCTCAACGGCGACAGTTTTCTATAAATAACTTTACTCTGTCCAAAAAAGTAGTAGAGAAGCGACGCTAGAAGGAGAAGAGGTACCTGATATATTGACAAGGGAGGTAGAAAGGGCTATCGAGCCTCTGAAGAAGGACAAATTATCGGGTCCAGATTACGTCACCAATGAGCTTTTGATAAGTCTAAACGAATTTTTTTTACCTACTTTCACCGTTCTCTTTAATGAAAAAGTCAGAACGGAATCAAAACCGGAACAATGACAATAACATATATTACAAAGTCTTCGCTAAAATAATTCTACATAGATTTAGTAAAATCTTAGATGACAACCAACCTATAGAGCAGGCGGGTTTCCGGAGCGGATATTCGAGAATAGGCCATATCTTTGTAGTAAGGTAAATCTTAGAAAAAAGCAAAATTATAAACGGCGAAATATTGAACCACTTAAAGTTTGCAGACGATCTGATTCTATTTACCTCAATACGCGATGAAGTGGAGAAGATGGTCACAGACCTTGACACAAAAAGCAGGTTTGTCGGTCTTAGAATGGATTTCGAGAAAAAAAATTAATCACCAATTCCAGAGAGGAAATAGTACTGTTAAATTACAATATTGTAGAATATGTAGCTGAGTACTCGTACTAGGACATAAATGTACTATGTCATAGTTATCGCAACCGAATTATATGGAGGAATCGGACTGTGAACGAGGAAGACCTCTGCAAGCCGCATGTTGGCTACACGGATGACAAGGTGCTTTTGGGCACCACAATCTTACGATCTTTGGACTTAGGAAACTCTTGATGTGTGAATATGTGAGAGCTATGCGGCTGATCAAAACTTAATTTACATTGGAAAAAAAGACTAGCACTGTCATATATGTATAAAGAAAATAACGACTCTCATTTATATGAGACGTAATCATCTTTATGTTTGAATTTGCCGCGTTTCGCACAGAGTGATAGACTTGGGTTATCGATGGTAAAACATGAATACTCGATGGTCGGGATTCTAACCTAAAAATTAAACAATTAAACAATGTTTAATTAAAATTAATTAAACATTGAAGATTTCAATTATTGGTTTAAAGGTTATTAATTTTAATAAGGAATAATAAGTAAATCACCTGGAGTAAAAACTTTTAATGTTGTTTTCTGTTTTTATTGCAGGTAAGACTATTTCTAACTGTCTTTTGTAATTTTATCTTGTAAACAGAAAATAAATAAATGAATCTGTTTTTATTGCAGAAACCCAACTGAGTTTTTATTTCGAGAAAGAGTGGTATATAATAACCTTATTACATATGTATAGTACCCGCTTACTAGTTTTCTCGACTCTTCCCCAGAAAGCGATCTATTTGTGAAGCGTATGGGGTTATATTCTATGACTTCAAAATTTGCTTAGGAAAGATAAATGGTTTGCTGGTAATTTTATTATACTTAATTGTGTTATGCTTGCATATTATTTTCTGTTGAAATTTGGCCATGTATAAGTTGTTAATAAATGAGAATATAGTTATAACGACTCAATGTAGCTAATTACTAACCAGCCCAGTTACTCTCTAATGCCTGCCACTGACGATACGTCCATTTAGTAGACTTCCGTTTGGATGCACTCCAAATGGAAATATATCCAGATACGGTATCATTCACAATACTTACTTCCATTTGGATGCATGGCGTCACTTCGAACTTTGCAATCGTACGGAACGGAAATAAATAATACTATGGATAACATAAAGTATGTGTGGTGGTGTGTATTTTATTAAGACAAAAAAAATGATTATAATTTATATTACTATGATTTTTATTTATATAAATATAAATCATATAGATATGATTTATATAAATATATAATATATCAGATGTAATTTATATTTTTCTATTACTTCCAACACAAAGTCACGCGCGGACAAAGACATAATTAAAAAAAACTATAACGCTTGACAAATACACAGCACATGCACCACCATCGACATCAAAACATTAACTGAAACAATAACCTCAAAAAAATGGACGCCGTTTTGCCCATTCACGGACAATTCGGACTGCTTCCATTTGGCGTGGCGCACGTTTCTGACATTGACGGACGGCCGCGGATGACGTCCATTTGGCCTGGACGCATGGATTTCAATCCGTTTGGAAATCCAAAGCTGCCTGACGTCCATCCAAATGGAATATGTTTTTACCATTCATGGGACGATTTTGGACGACGACTACTCCATTCGGATTAATGGACGTATCGTCAGTGGCAGGCATAATGTAATGTAATGGAATGTAATGTAATGGTGAATGTGGTAAATCACAGAACAGATTTTATTTTATTTTTACTTATGTAACTTAAATGACGTTGTGGTTTATGACATTTTCTTTTGAATTATTGTATGTAAAGGGAGGATAAAACTTGCTGAGTTTCTTGCCCGTTCTTCTCAGAACAAGACCTCCTGGTAGTCTTGCGAACGGATGGCGTAGTTTTGCTCTTTCGCGAATTTTGTAAACGTTTTTGACATTCATAAGCATGCGTTAAGTCGCATCTAAACTGAATAAATAAATTTTGATTTGATTTGATAATATTTATACATACAATTCAATAATTTGAAATACTATATACGAAAAATTATGCTTACTTAATACAAAAAATCTGTGATTACGTTCCCTTATACTAAAAACTTCACTCAGCATGAAAATAATGCGAGACCCATTTTAAATCAGACAATGCACACATTCGCAATGTAAAGGGTATTTCAACAAGAAGTTTGTTTTTCAATTGTGGCAACACCGAGAACGTGATAGTTTTGACATTTAGTTTTTGGCGGTATTCGTAGTAGGTGCTTTGGCAATTATTACAATGAATTCAATTTCGCTCGAAAATCGCATTAAAATAATTCAAATCCACTATAAAAATGGTGGTTCTGTTAAAGTTACATTTCGTAAAATTCGTGATATTTTCGGCCAGCATAATCGTCCTTCTGAGACCGCTGTTAAGAATTTGGTCGCGAAATTTGAGTCGACAGGCTCGGTACAAAATGTGCCAACACCAACACGTGTTCGACCGGGTCATTCAACAGAAAACATCGCCGCCGTGAGCCACAGTTTTGAAGAAGATCAAAATTTGTCAATTTCACGACGCTCTCAACAATTGGGGTTATCCAAAAGCACAACATGGCGAATTTTGCGAAAGGATTTGGCTTTGAAGCCTTACAATATTCAACTGGTGCAGGAATTAAAGCTGATCGACCATTCAAATCGCCGCAGATTCGCTCAGTTCATTCAGAAACAACCTGGTGGTTTTTCTAAAAAAAAACCTTTTTTCAGACGAAGCCCATTTTCATTTGTCAGGGTACGTCAACAAACAAAATTGTCGCATTTGGGCTTCTGAAAATCCTAAAGCAATTATTGAGAAGGCTTTGCATACTCAACGTGTTACTGTGTGGTGCGCTATGTGGTCTGGAGGCGTGATTGGGCCGTTTTTTTTCAAAGATGAGGCTGGAAATGCGGTAACAGTCAATGGATCACGGTATCGCGAGATGTTAACCACTAAATTTTGGCCTATTATTGATGACATGGATATCACTGAAATGTGGTTTCAACAGGACGGTGCCACATGTCACACAGCCAATGAAACGATCAATTTATTGCAAACCAAATTTCCCGAGCGCATAATTTCGCGAAATTCAGCTGTTAAGTGGCCAGCCAGATCGTGTGATTTAACACCACTGGATTATTTTTTGTGGGGCTATGTCAAAGACAGAGTCTATACGGAGCCAATCGAATCGATTGCAGCCTTAAAACTCAAAATCCGTGATATCATTAATGAAATAGACCCTCCATTTTGCCAAAAAGTGATTAAAAATGTTGATGAAAGAATCAACATCTGTCAGCGTGGTCGTGGTGGACATTTGCCAGATATCATTTTTCATTCATAATTGCCAAACTTTTCTCTTTGTAGTACAATAAAAATTTTATTCATTTTCCTCTAAATTCTTTGTTTTATTTTGTTTTAGAAAACAAAGTTCTTGTTGAAAAACCCTGTATAATAAAAACTTTAAGGTAATTGATACCAATAGGTACATTAGTTGTTTATAATTACTTTTTTACAGAGGATAGCTGATATAATCTACCTAAATATTTGAAAAGGCAGATAGCTGATTCGCTATCATATATATTATTTATAACAGTTTGTATAATATATTTGGCTATGTAACCTGCTTCTATTGAGCAGTTTAAGACCTTGGAAGATATTCCAAGACATATTATTTCTAATTTAAATTAAATACTAAGACAACAAAGAAATTTAAGTACAATACTGTCTGTAATATGCGATTTATCAAAGAAAGAAAAAACTTCAACACTATGGCATTGGAAAAAAGCGCTAAATCTTATGGAATACCTGAGCGATAGAATTCAAAAGGTAAATAAAATAGAGCTACATCTCACATATATTTTTCCTTTGAATTATTGTATGTAGAGGGAGGATAAAACTTGCTGAGTTTCTTGCCCGTTCTTCTCAGAACAAGACCTCCTGGTAGTTTAGCGAACGGATGGCGTAGTTTTGCTCTTTCGCGAATTTTGTAAACGTTTTTGACATTCATAAGCATGCCCTAAGTCGCGTCTAAATTGAATAAATAAATTTTAATTTGATTTGATTGATCGTCTGTTACTATGGGCATACCGCCAGTCCTTGTAAAGGAGTTTTATGAGATAGTACAGTTGCTGATGACACTTTTATTTAAAGTAAACCGACGAAATACATCACTTGAGAATATAAATAATGCCATCTCCAGCGTAGTTCAATGGTTCGGTACAAATAATCTAAGTTAAACGAAAAGAAGACAAAAAGTATTAAATTTGAAATCACAAATGTAAAAGTAGTTTATAATATATTTATATTCTCAAATAATAATTAATGACGAGAGTAGACTGTGTTGATAATGCGGTGTTATTGGGAATTACTTAAGATAGTACCTTCAGTGGGGCCGACACATAGAAGGTCCTTGGAATAGGCCAATTTCTGCAGCGTTCGCAGTGAAATAGATACGCGATCTTACGGATGAGAATACATACGTTTTATTTTATGGGGTAATGCAGCTGACATTAATTAGATATTTGTAGTGCAAAAGCGGGCTATAAGAGCGATCTGTGGGTTGTCCCCATGGGAGCAAGTCCGAAGGAAGTTTAAGGAATTACATATTTTGCTTTGGCAAGTCAATACATTTTTATGAATATTTTGTATGTGTGTTTGTTTGGTTGTCAGATGACTGTTGGCTTGTGATTTGTGCCGGGGAGGTCCCTCCGTAACGGGGAGCTGTGCCCAAGGTTTGTGTGTAGGGAATGAGGCCGGCGCGTGGGATATCTTGTTTCTCGCGGCAGGACAGGCCGTATCATGTCCCACCATATGCCCAATCATTTTAATTAAAAGCTGACAACAGTGGCATTGCCGCTGAGATCAATGTTTTTTCGATCTTTAGCCCAGAGAGCTAACCAATAAAAAGCACTTTTGGAGGCTAAAAATCTGTTTCCGTCTGTGTACCACGAGTACCATTTCGTACACCTCTTTGGTCGCTCTTTTGAGAATGAGGAAAAGTCTTTGTCACTTATTGGGCTCAACCAGGTCGGACTAGTTAATCACGACATCTATCTCATCACATGGGAGTTGGGACGCTACAGATAACCCTGACGACATGCTCCTCAAGTAGAGGGAAGGTGAGATCTCCGCTGCCTTCGGAGTGAAGGTAGGATATTAGGAGAGGAGAGGAGAGAGGGAGAAAACCTGGATGCATAGTGAGCCCCCAGTACCTAGCCTTTTCAGAAATCGACTTATTTTGTAGAAGGTTATTGGGCCTTACGCCCATGTACCTTACACTGGTCAGAGCATAAATCCCTCATAGGTAGAATCATCCGTAGTGCTTCGTCTGTTACCTTAGGTCTCGTGGCGCAGGCATTCCGTACTTGTTTATATATTCACTATTTATATATTAGGGTAGGTACATCTGTAGGGACTTTGGGAGCTGTGGGGTGGTTCTTATATCTCACCCTCTTGTATATTTAGTTATCTAGAGCAGCAGCGTATTACAGTAAATGCATACAAGATGCATGGCGTGATCAGAATGCTACGATCGAAGTAAATGGCATAGTGGGAGGGTGAAGAGATGTGAGGGAGAATTATTACATAATATTTAATAATTGTTATTGAAATGCTTATCAAGAGCGCCACTGTTCACAAGACTAGATGGGAAACAACATTCAGAAAAATGTCTTACATGAAAAATTTAAAAAGTATAAATGTAAAAAGTTGTAATTCTAAAATAAAAAAAAAATGAGGAAAAAAAATTTGTTGGTAATTACTGTAGATAGTAAATTCCAGTAAAATCTGCAGCGTTCGCAATGAAAAAGATACGCGATCTTACGGATGAGAATACAGCAAAGCTCGTTTATTCAAGCTATTTTCATAGTATCATGTCAAAGGGTGTTAATTTGTCGAGTCATGTAGTTGACATTAAATCGATATTTGTAGTGCAAAAACGGGCTATAAGAAGCATCTATGACATGTCCCCACGGGAAGCAGTCCGTAGGAAGTTTAAGGAATTAAATATTTTGACATTGGCAAGTCAATAGATCTATAAGAATATTATGTAATATGTACGGAAAAATATAGATGTATTTAAAAAGAAAAGTAGCTCCCCTTATTATAGTACTTGTAATAAAGACAAAATTGGCGCACTAACCACAACGCTGCATAAAGCAAGTAATTCTTTCCAAGGATATACGTTTTTTTTAAACAAAATCGGCGGTATCCACACGTCAGGTTGTCTCATTCCCTTAATACTAAAATATGGCCAGGGGGCCGATGGCTGGCCATGCGTCATACTCGTATATGGGTGCTACTTGTGGTGACTATGTATTTGCGTGTTGTTCCCACGAGAATGTAAGTGCGTGCTCCTATTTCTGTTTGGGCTCCGCATGAAGCTAAATACTGTCTTATGTTGGAGCGCATACAAAATAAATTTGCACGACACCTCTATAATAGACTGTATCCCGTCTATAATAGTAAGTATAGTAATCCTTTAATGTACTCAACATTATTTGTATTAGGGTTGGTGGGGTACAACAAATTGGAAACCAGACGGGACTTACAGTTGGCCTACTACGTACTGAAAGTCTTGAGGGGGATAGTGTAAGTGTGTATAGTAACCCGAGTGTACTCCAGGAACTGGGCCTCTTAGTACCTATTATATTAGTGGGATATGTGCGACGGCGACAGCGAAGCTTATTTGCGACACCAAAGGCAAGAACTAGTCTGTTGCACAGATCCCCGTTATCCAGGACGTTTCGCTTACTAAATGCTGTCTCCGATACTATCGACATATTTGTATGTTCGCAGAGTGAATTCACAGTAGCGATATTGTGTAAATTATGTGTCTATTTTTTATGTACATTTTTATATTTTTATTAAATGTTTCTCCACATTGTCGTATTGGCATAGGCTGTAAAGATAATTTGTGTATGTTTGAAATAAATAAATAAACAAATAAATTTCACCATGCCTCCTGTTGATAAAGGTTGTTTTTATTTTGGTTAGGATTACAAAAGTAGGAAACTGCTTTTGTAATTTAGTTAATACGAAATAATCGGTCCACCTTGTGACACCTTATTTAAATAATTATTAAATCCTTTCTACGAATAGAGAGATGAGAGAAAATCTGTAGCGGAACAAGCCGTCTGCCTTTTGTCGTTTTTCTTCGTGACAGCTTTTGTGATGAGTGTACCATTCAGTATGGAAATAAAATTTTATTAATTTTAAAAAACAGTATCCAAGGCCAATTGGTATTTTTTGAAACAATTATTATTCTGTTTTTAATTACACTTTTGTAATTAAGGGAATAAAACAAATTAATTTTCTTTGTAAAAAAACATTTTTTACTTGCGTGGTGTTATTTATAAAGGCGTGTAAATTTTTAATAAAATTATTTTTATAATTGTTATAACTATATATAATAATAATATTATGTTTATTAAACAATATAAGATTTTATTTCATAATTACGTCTCGTAATTAAGAATTGTATTGCATTTATAGGTAGAAATTTAAATATTACAAAAAGTTAAGACATACTATTTTACTGGTATGAATTTTTAAAGTTTTGAATCATTTATTTTTCTAAGTCTGAGATGTGGAAGTGCCATTTTATAAGACAAAGTCCTTATAAGTTATTATTACTGTAAACTGTTTTATAAAAAAATGCCAAATTTTCCTCTAAAACATACAAACGAACTCGGACCATAACCTTTAAATGCCTTTCATTACGTTGGCAGGAAATTAAATAAAGCCAAAAGACTTAATATTTCTTTTTTAAACAAACTGAAGTTTGATTGTAAAAAAAAACATAATATACATTATAAACTACACCTAATTACTGTTTTTATCCTCGGCTACATTTAAATTTCGATTTTTATTCTAGAATCAATATACATTATCATGTTGCGGTACTTGGCGCTTCTCTGCGTGTTGATATGGACTGCACAGGGTGGGTTTTTTTAAAGGACTGTTTTTTGAAGTTTATTAAAATTATTACTTAAGTACAACATTTAATATTATAACTGGGATGACACCTGATTCAAACGCTGAGATGGAAAGAGAAATCAATTAAAACATATTTTTTAGCTTCCAAAGCGGTTCCGAAGATATTAGGAGGAACAGAGGCTGCTGAAGGAGAGTTCCCATACCTGGCTTCATTGAGAGTATACGATTACCAAAATTGGCTGACCCATTTCTGTGGAAGCTCTATCATCTCCCATTGGCTGGTGATGACTGCAGCACGTTGCATGCTAGAGTAAGTATTTCTCCCTAGCAAACTGTCACGACATGGCTGGGTTTTTCTATTCATTTTATTATCTTTATTATCTATAGTATTTTTGACGCTTATAAGAGTACTTGTTTACCTATATGAACAAAAGACATTTTGAGTTTGAATTAATTATGATAATTAAATAAAGTTTTAATCTAAAACAAGATACAGAACACAAGTGTAATCTCCTCAAAACTAAATTCCTATAATTAAAACTAATATCAAATGAATTACAGCTATCCCAAAGACAAAATAGAAGTAGTGGTCGGCACAAACGACTTTTGGAGTGGTGGTACGAAATACAAAATTGATAAATACATCAATCATGAGAACTACAACGAAACTTCATTTGCGAACGACATAAGTCTAATCCTAGTGAACAAAAAAATTGAATTTGGGAAGAAAGTTGGTTTAGTAAAATTGCCGACAGAGGACACTCCGGGCGGGCTCGATTTGATAATAGCTGGATTTGGATATGCTGACGTAAGTGAAGAATTAACTCGAAGGTGCCACTTTGAACTATATACATATGTTATTATAAGTATGTTATTGAAATTGGTAATTATTGAGTATGTTTATATCGTAGGTATATAAACCCTGATTTCGAGATGATACATCAAGTATTATTCCAAATTAGGGGTACCTATAAATTAAAGACTAACGATTCAAGAACTTCACTTGAAAAATGTAATATATCCGATCGAGAGCTTTGTGCCAATGGATTTTCTGTACCTATCGCCTTTATATACTACTCTATTGCTAATGATCACGAAACAGATAGAGGAATCTGAGGACAAGACGAAAAGTAGCGGTTCGTTGCGGTACTGCAAACACCGTTAAACAACGTTAACTTTTCTACGTCCCATTTTAGAATTATCACACACGACCCAAAAGATTGCAAAAGTTGACTGTGAAATCGCTAACAGTAGAAGAATGTCAAGAAAAACATAAAAAGATTAAAAAATGGAACCCAATCACTGATAAACTGCTCTGTACATACAAAGATATTCACCAAGGCATCTGTCAAGTAAGTTTAAATGAAGTATGAGTAATAAATGCACATATATATACATACAACATATAAGTAAATCAGTTGGGAGAATTTATCAATAGTATTGTCTTTTGTTAACATAACTTTTACACATTTAAAGAAAACACTTCTTCAACGGATTGACGCTATGTAGCGCTTTGTTGAAAAAATAATAAAAATATGTATTTTTATTATTTTTTCCGACGTTTCGCGTGCTTTACAGCGTGTGTGGTCGGTGGCGGTGACTGAAGACAAAGGGTAAAGACAAAAAATGTTTATATAAGTACCTAACTTCATCGATTATTGAAACCCTATATTTATTTTAAAACGATTTTTAATGCATTATTGCAGGGAGATTCTGGAGGCGCTCTTGTCCATAATGGAACAGTACATGGAATACCATCCTGGAACATTCCATGTGCTAGAAGGAAGCCAGATGTATTCACCAGGGTTTATAAGTATCTGCATTGGATTTCAACGACTGTTGAAAAACTTCCAATACCAACTTAAATGTATGTTAAGTACAACGTGATGAAGTGTTATTACAAAAGAAAACATAATAAATATCATGAAAATTTAATAAATCCACATTAAATAAACTAGACCTTTTTTTGTTTTTTCCCATTTGCTCTATTATTTTATCACTTAAAACTTGCTATGAAAATGACTACAATTCAGAAGTCCAAATGCGACAATTTTGCTTGTTGACGTACCCTGGCAAATGAAAATGGGCTTCGTCTGAAAAAATGATTTTTTCAGAAAAACCAGCAGGTTGTTCCTGAATGAACTGAGCGAATCTGCGGCGATTTGAATGGTCGATCAGCTTTAATTCCTGCACCAGTTGAATCTTGTAAGGCTTCAAAGCCAAATCCTTTCGCAAAATTCGCCATGTTGTGCTTTTGGATAACCCCAATTGTTGAGAACGTCGTGAAATTGACAAATTTTGATCTTCTTCAACACTGTGGCTCACGGCGGCGATGTTTTCTGTTGAACGACCCGGTCGAACACGTGTTGGTGTTGGCACATTTTGTAACGAGCCTGTCGACTCAAATTTCGCGACCAAATTCTTAACAGCGGTCTCAGAAGGACGATTATGCTGGCCGAAAATATCACGAATTTTACGAAATGTAACTTTAACAGAACCACCATTTTTATAGTGGATTTGAATTATTTTAATGCGATTTTCGAGCGAAATTGAATTCATTGTAATAATTGCCAAAGCACCTACTACGAATACCGCCAAAAACTAAATGTCAAAACTATCACGTTCTCGGTGTTGCCACAATTGAAAAACAAACTTCTTGTTGAAATACCCTTTATTATGTTGATCTTATCACATACAATGTAATATATTATTTTACCGGAAAGAAAACATGAAAGAAGTGGTAGGCACTAATGATTTTTGGGGTGGTGGAGGTAAATAAAAATTGATACAAATATAAACCACAAAAATTACAATCGCACGTCATATGCAAACGATATCTGTATTATAAAAGTAAATATCTGTATTTACAATACATCTGTAGATACAATTCTGTAAGAAGGTTGGCACAATGAAATTGTCAACAGAGGACACTTCAGGTGGACTGGATCTCATAATAGCTGGTTTTGAAAGAGACCGGGGCTGGTTGTGACATTATTATTACAAACTGTACTTGGCTTTTTTAATATCTTGTTAGAGACATATGAGGTAATCTGAAGTCTTTTGCGATGCTACGATTTTTTTGGTTTTATCCTCCAAAATAGCTGCAGTTTGTTCGTAAACATATTTCGATATTTTACCCGCTCAGTTTTTCTTACATAGTACGTTCTCATCCTACAAAAAACTATGTAGCACAAATTATATCAGTCGGCAACAAACAGTACAGGTTTATTTATTTATTTATTTACACTTCGTTGCAAAGAAACAAAAATAAAACAATACATAAAAATTACAAAGGATGCACCGGGCGGCCTTATCGCTAACAGGCGATCTCTTCCAGGCAACCTTTTAAGTCCTCTCATTTGAACTAAGGAACACAATCTAGGTTTAATCGCTTATTATGTAAACAGTACAGATAATACAACTGTCAACAAACTAATTATATGGGTACATTACCATTTTATACATTATGCAAACAATACAGAGGACTAAATTGACAGAAATACTTTAGCTCATCAAGAGTACAGGCTTCGGTTGTGATTTGTCACTACCTGCCCCGAGCAAATGTAAGTCTTTTAGCCCCAAAGCCAAATCTGGCCTTTTAAGGTTATGCAGTGAAAACGGCAATAAAAAATATAGATTGATTCAGTGCAAAACCAAAGCATTGTGGCGTATATATTACAACTATAGGACATCTCTGCCTCTATGGAACATAGGTTGCAAACCAACATTGTTTAATTAGTGTAAAATTTTACTAACCTACTCTCACAAGAACTCTGCCGCCACTTGCTCCCGTGGAATGATAGCTGGGTGTTGCGGGAGTAATTGTCCTTTTCTAACGTCAGTATTGCGTTCTCTGTTTCCCGACAGTAACAGTAACCAGACCGGGGCTGTTCTGTTAAATTATGTAACTACCTACTCCTATTACAACCAGCCCCGGTCTCCCCTACATTGATGTAAGTAGATTATACGATTATACAATTTTTTCAAAGGGCCAATCTTCTTACATACAATAGTGATACAACCGTTCTGGTCTCTTACACTGCTCTTTTCTTAAATAGCCGTAAATCGAAGAAATAATCGTAGAAGTCGGGTTTACACTGAATTTTGTTTTTCTTAGAAAATCACCTCTGTCCAAGCCAAGGACAGGAGCTAAAATTCTACGTATTCTTATTTCTAATTAAAGTGAAACTTTTATTACATCGTCTCAATCTTTTTCATCTGTGCGTTGCATGTCCCGTGACGGTCGGCCGCGGAGTTTAGTTTTCAGCTATTTCCATACTATCATGTCATCTGGTGTTATTTTGTGAGGTAATGCCGCTTACATTAATTCGATATTTGTAGTGCAAAAGCGGGCTATAAGAGCGATCTATGGGTTGTCCCCACGGGAGTCAGTCCGAAGGAAGTTTAAGGAATTACATATTTTACTTTGGCAAGTCAATTTGTGGTGGCGTCCATGCGTCGGGTTGTCTCTCTCCCTAAAATATGGCGAGGGGGCCGATGGCTGGCAATGCGTCATACTCGTGAACGGGTGCTACTTGTGGTGACTGGTCGTACTTGAATTTGTGTATGCGGTGATATTAGTTGTTTATACTACGTATTTGCGTGTTGTTCTCACGAGTATGTAAGTGCGTGCTCCTATTTCACCATGCCTTCTGCTAGATGATAGAGGACAAATATTTGTTTTTAATTTATTTTATTATTCTTTATTACTCAAGATGTCATATGGAACATGGTGTAATGGTTGCAGCTCCTAACAAACGTTGTGTAAAAGAAGAAACTTGGCGATTAAAGAGCGTGGCGGAGAGTTTATTGCCAGTTCTTCTCTTCCGTTCTACGCTCTTGATTTCAGAACTGGCAGTAAATGTCAAATTAGAAGCATTTAATGTATATTTTTGACGTTCATAAGTGTAAATTAAGTTGCAATGACGGTTCCGCACGTGTACAGAACAAAACTATTTTTAATACAGTTGCGAAAAAATTAAGCAATTTAATAAAACTATTTGCTTTTTTTCTCTTCTCTCCATGCAATAAATTCGTAGTACGTACAAATGTTCTCCAAAGCATTTTGTGTAATTATACTGAGTTCGGGTGGTGTTAATTCAAATAAAATATCATCGAAACTAGTCATTTTGTGCAACAAAGAACTCAACTCGCAAGAATAGTTTTTGGAAAATGGTGCCAACTGTAAAATAATATATGAGCATAGATTTCATGTTCTTCACTAATTCTGGGTAGGCAAAGGGAACTACACCCATACAGCCAAGTCTTCAATAGAATATTCTTATTTATATGAAATGATAAGAAACCAAACCTAACTCATTAAAACCAATCATTAAATCTGATATTCCAGCCTTCATCCCGAACGCAATACGACACTTTTTGAACTGAATTTTAAAATGATTTTCGAATTGAATTTGAAAAGTAATGATAAAGTGAAAGGCGCTCTTCATAGCAGCCAAGGTCAATATGACGGCGCCTATAGTTCACAGCAGCTGACCGTGTAGTGTAGACTATTATTCATTTGTGCTAGTGCTTCACGCTATTTTGTTTGTTTTTATCAGTGTTTAATGTAAATGTTGTTTATTTGGTATGTGTATATAATATAAATAATTGTTATTAATAATATGTGTATAAAATCTATAATTTTTTTTAAGTATTATGTATGTTGTACTCTCTAAGACCCAGAGTTCAATAAAAATATTAGCTGGAGACTTAGTTTACTTTTATTATTATTAATTGCCCATTATCATTCCAATTTCCCAAGTATAAAATTAAGATTGATATAGCTTCGATTAGCGATTTTTATGCCCTTAATGGAATATTATTCCAATTTTTTTTAAGTTAAATGTATATAATGTAAAAAAATGTTTCACTTTTACCGCGGTTTCATAAAACCACACAATCCTTTTTATCTCAGTAACGGGTAGAATCCCTCGAATAAACGGAAATACTACAGTGTCACTTCAGGTGCAGCGGCACAAAAACTTAGTAAGTTAGGATAAGAAAATGTCACTTGTGTTCTTACCAATTGTGCAATCGCTACTCAGTTGCAATCTTTCCTAAAGAGCTCACGAATGTCGTACAAGATTATTCCCAGGGATAACAAGCGAGCCGAAACCCGACTAATTACTTCAGTTTCGTATGCGATTTCAAGAAGTAAACACCGAAGATATAATGTGCGAATAAAATGAAGACAAGTGATAAAGTATTGTGTGAATTGCGCGTAATTGGTGTAACCAATGACCGTATTTTGTGTGTGGTAATTATTGTATTTCTATGCGTAATTGGTGGGTTTTAGTGTCTCCTGGTTGATGTTGATGTCACTTGAAGACAATGCTTCAGAAATATTTGAATTACCATTTTGCAAAGCATTAATAGCATTTGCGCGTGCAGACCATCTAGTTTCCGAAAGAGAGTTCAGGACTCTATTTGCAGCTAAATGCTCTGTCAAAATTATCCATAGATTTGTCGAAGCCGAAAAAAAATTGAACAATTCTTGTACAAATTGAAAGAATGTTACTGCTTCAATAACACACTCAACAGCCTGAACACCCACTAAATTTAACGAATAAAGTATATCGCATATTCGCAAACTTTTTTTATTCTTGACTGAAGACTAGAGTACTTGATCTCTGCCCACGACAATCTTTTATAGGAATATCAAGGTTTTAAAAAGTTTAAAATGGTGTCTGTTATATATTGCGCATTATGTTCATCCATAGGCAAAAATTGCAAAAATCTCTCAATAAGCTGTCTTTTACGTATCTAACTATGAAAGAGTGATTGCGTGAACGATTGCTAGATGGTGTACTTAGTAAATAAGGTAGGATGCGTTCGGAAATATTATTATATGCTTTGTAAATATCTTCTGATAAAATTATTGATTTGTGAAAAAAGTGTAATGTGCCCGAAAAAATGTTTTGAGGCTAAACGTGTTAGAACTTGTCGGTCCTTCGGGGCCCCCTGAGAAAGGGGGCCCTGGGCACGGGTCCCGTGTGCCCTTATGGTAAAGACGGTATTGGGCGCAGCTATAAGAGGTTGATACTCTCTGGTTGATAGGTTGTGAATCCATCTAGTGATTTTTTCCGCCTAGATCGAGTGCCATAAGCCTGATGGCAGCTAGTGCTGCCTCCTTCTGTATGTAAAGATCCAGAGGTACTATCTGCAGGGCTATCTCCATTGCTGCAATTGGTGTTGTTCAGCAGCGGACAAGACAAGCCTTTGGAAGCGTCCAGTTTTCGTAATTGCCGTGTAAAGTTCTGATCTTGACAACCAAACCAGGGCTCCATAGGCTAGAATTGGCCTGATTATGGCAGTGTATAGCCATATTGTAAACTTAGGCGATAAGCCCCATTTCACGCCCGGCATCTTTTTGCATTGATAGCAGGCGATCGTTGCTTTGTTTAGTTTGTCTTCTAGGTGTTTGTTGTAATACTTGATTTCATTATTTAGTTTGAGTTCTATGTTGAAGAGTTTTGGAAGTCTGTCTGTGCAAGTTCATTTAATAATGATGCAATTACGACTTCGTACTCCCAATTTCGATGTAGTCGATAACTTTATATTGTGCTAAGTTACAGTAGCGTTATTATAATAAATTATGTGACATAATTAAGTAATTGCAACTTTTTACATACATATGTGCTATATATGCGTATACCTCAAGTATATTTAGTTTTAGTTTATTAATAATAATAAATAAATTTAAATTTAATAGGTAGTTACACAGTCACAAGACATATTTCATAATCTCTAAGGAGAAACACCCACGCGTATTCTAATGCGCATTCCAAAAATAGTGCTGACGGACTGTCTAGCTCCCAGTCTCGAATAATAGATTTTAAGTTAGTCTTAAGCGAATTACCAATGTAACCGGTACATTAAAATATAAATTGAAATAAAATTTATTCTTTTTAAAAACGCTCCAGCGCATATATTCAAGTCCCATAACTAATTTAATAAACATTAAAAACTTAACTCTACCTATGCACCCTACTTGCCTTGTGATATGGACAAATTTAACACAACAATTTACAAATTATGTCATTTAAAGAAACCACTCCATAGCCAACGAAATTGTAAATACGCCGAATGGCAATTACAGTATTTATTCTCCAATTAAATACTGGGAATTTGGTAGAAAACAATAAGATCCATTATTTTATGTTAATGTGTTCACAAGTTAATTAAATTTTATAAATTGCATATGTTTGTAAAACATATGGCTTTTCTCTTTACATATTTTAATAACATAATCACTATTTAAAATAAGTTTATAAACTTTTCGTTTTTAAATTCTCTGTACACAAATCACTTGGCATACCTGACCAAACCTTTCATATTTACAAGACGTCTTTATATTTATAAGTTGAATTTTTTTCTTCGTTTAATAATGTACGGCAATTCTTTTTTCTTACTTGGGCCCAACAAGGCCCAACCTCTATCAAAAATCTGTGACCTCTGTGGATCGCATAAGTACTACCCCGTCCATCTATGAAAGGTACAAGGTCGTAACGCCCGACGAACTTCTCGTCATTAAATCGTTTTCTAACAAGGCATCTTAGCCTTGATGGGGGTAAATTTTGCATTCAGGTCTTCTCCCCACAACAGCACCGCTGCCGAATATCCTACCTTCACTCCGAAGGCAGCGGAGTTCTCACCTTTCCTCTGCGTGAGGACCTTGATGTCTTGTGATCAGACCGACCTCTGAGCAGGGATATCCGGTAAATGAGAAGAACGTATCTTGAATTTAAACACAATCCCAACCCGTCGGTATGTAAAAGCATCAACTACTACAATGAATGAAATAAAATCGAGTACACACATACAATTCAATAACATTCAGCCATATTACTAAGCACCAATACTTATTATGTTTTTCGTTAATGATTTCCGTCTTTTTCAAAGTTTTTTAATTAATTTACGTTTATTTGTACTATAAAAATGGAGCAGAATATTAGAAATTTCAAAGCAGGACTCCAAGGAAAATGTTTCTCCATTTTGGAATTGTTCACGAGCACGCGACGTGATCTGCACCGGCGGTAGTGGAGCGCGCGCGGCGCGGATTTTGTTCCAGCTAGCAGTAGCAAGAACGGGCGCACGGCGTGTGAATCGCATAATATATTTTTATAATACAACTTTAAAATCAGTCCAGGTTGTTTGATTGCTGCAATTGTACATCAGCCAATTCATCTCCCGGACAAAATTTGGCGACCGTGACAGGACTTCAGTCTGCATCCAAGGGCCCGTGAAGTCCGAAGACCATACATAAAGGAAGTAAGCCCGTTCCTTTCCTTAACACTTCTCTTACACCGATTTGCATCGATTTCGGTCAGTGTTAAATAGTGTCGTGAGTCATTCTAAAATGTGCGTTAAGTACTTAGTTTAAAGTCTATTTTCCAAGTAAATAGTCGTTTAAAATTTCGAATTACATGCATAGAATCAATCAACGGGTAGCCGAAATCTACCTACAACATAATGAAGTAAAACATAGCGTTTACTTTTACATTAACTGCCCAAACTAGGGGTAAAATATTTACTATTTATTGTCTTTACGTTTACAATAAGTAACTTTGTGCGATATATATTTAACGGCCCAAACTAGGGGTCATAACTGTGTACTTATACATATACAGTACTTATTTTCCTATGTTTAGACAACAGTTTAGAAAACAGCTAATCTTATTTTTTTTATGTTTGCAAGCGTAATTAATGATATAAAGTAACGATCCTACATAATTACCCAAGCATAATAAGAGTCTTTGAATTTAGTGTTTCGTAACTGTTAAACACTTATTATTTTAATTTGCTTTGCTTTGAATCTTTTCAACTATAGTTTTCTTGGTTCATAAATTGCCATATCATTTCACGCGCTTAAATACGCGCATCTATTGCACATCGCTAAGCAGAGTCGCCGAACATTCCAGGTTGGGCGCGCTCATTCTCCGCTGCGCTTGTTGCTACGCGCCACTCGTTGCTGCGCACGACCCATACCCGCGGCCAGAACGCTGTGCAGGTCTGGGTCTACCCGCTTCGCCTCAACGGATTTTTGGTTTGATTACACATTCTTGCCCACATCTTTATATTTTTATCATTTTTCAAATCAATCATGGCTCAAAGTAAAGTATCGGACCGGGATGAACTGGCTTTGTTAGTTCGTAAACGTGGTACAATTAAAGCGCGATTAACAGTATTTAAAGATTTTCTCTTGGTTATTGAACAAATTGAAACCGATAGCATCACGAAAAAAAATATAATTGATATAAATGTGAGACTAACAAAAATAAAAGAATTATTTTCAGACTTTGAAAAGGTACAAACTCAAATAGAAGCATTAGATTTGGAAAGCAATTTAGATAAACGCTTACAAGAGAGAATCAAAATTGAAAGCCAGTTTTTCGCGGTCATATCTAGTGCTCAGGAAATAGTGTCAAAACGCGAGGAGCGCGACGAGGCTGCCCAGCGTAGACTTTCATTCAGAAGTAACTGTAGTAATAACAACAATAGTAATAACCACTTAAATAATCAAATTCGATTGCCAACTATAAAATTGCCGAGTTTTGATGGAAATTATTTGAAATGGCTTGAATTTCGGGATACCTTCGACTCGCTCATCAATGCGAATGACACTATACCTGATATCAGCAAATTCCACTACCTCAGGTCTTCTCTAGAGGGTGGTGCCGCTGTCACAATAAAATCAATTGAGTTTACCAGTGAAAATTATCTGGTTGCTTGGGAACTACTGTGTAACAGATATAATAACAAAAACGTACTGATTAATAACCACCTCAAATCGTTATTCAGCCTTGAATCTTTAAATAGGGAGTCGCATAGATCGCTCAGGTACATTATAGATCATGTTTCAAAGAATTTGAGGGCTTTGAATACGCTCGGTGAGCACACTGATAAATGGGATAGTCTCGTAATTTATATTATTGTGCAAAAGCTAGATAGTGTAACTAGCATTAAGTGGGAAGAGTACAAATCGAACCTCGACGGGTCTATAGAACTAGATGATTTTTACCAATTTTTAAGACAACGTGCTGATATTTTAGAGACCGTCCAAGGCGGCTCTAGAGCAGTTCAGGTTAATAGAAATGAAAGGTTTGTTAGTGGTAGGGAACCAAGACAAATTAAAACTTTTTTCTCATCTACGCCAAATGGATCATGTTTTATCTGTAATGAGAATCATCTTGTTTATAAATGTGATCAATTTAAGAATTTGAGTATCGAAGCCAGGGAAGCAGAAGTTTCAAAACGCAAGCTCTGCTCCAATTGCCTTCGTCCAGGACATTCCACTTCCAACTGTCGTCTCAGCTCCTGCAGAACCTGTAACAAAAAGCATAATAGTTTACTGTGTCATAAAAATAATAGTGCCAATAAAGGATTACAAAACGAAAGTAACATGAACTTACAAATTAACGAGGTAAAACAAAACACTAGCCATGAACAACAAAATTTGAATACTGTAGCTAGCACTAGCGCTTTTCTGACTACACTTACCTCATGCTCAGGTAACAGCGAAGTCCTCCTGGGCACTGCAGTGGTTGAAGTCGTCGTTGATAACAGTACTTACCCGGCGCGCGTTCTTTTGGACTGTGGAAGTCAAAGTTCGTTTTTCACAGATCACCTGAAAAATAAACTTAAAATTAAAACTAATAGTACTAAGTCACGATGTATTAGTGGACTGAACAATTCAATATCTACAGCTACTGAATATTGCACATTAAAATTAAAGTCAAGAATTAATGGATACACGACGGACGTACATTGTATGATTATTTCAAATATTTCAGAAAACTTACCTAGTGTAGAAATCAATCCCGAGGAGTTAAACATACCCAACAATACGGCACTCGCTGATCCAAACTTCCATAAAAGTAACAAAGTGGATATATTAATTGGGTCCGATGTAATGTGGAATATTGTTAAGGGAGGTTGCCAGATATCATTAGGTGAAAACAAACCTAAGTTAATTTATTCGAAGTTTGGATGGTTGGTTTCAGAGCCCTAGCAACGCCAACTATGAAATTTAGCAAGAAATCTGTATGTCATTTTAGTCCGGAAATAAAAGACTCACTTTCTAAATTTTGGGACTTGGAAAATTTCATAATGCCAAAACGATCATTGTCAATAGATGAACAAATCTGTGAAGATTCCTTTAATGAAAATACAATTCGTTTACCGTCTGGTAGATTCCAAGTAAAGATGCCATTGCGCGAGTCTCCTGAGGTTCTCGGAGACTCTTATTCACTTGCTAAGAGGTGTTTTTTAAATTTAGAAAGGCGTTTTCAAAAGCAGCCGCAGTTGAGAGAAATGTATATTGATTTTATACATGAATATGCCAGATTAGGTCATTTAACAGAAAGAGATAGGCCGCCTACTGGAAATTATTTACCTCATCACGCCGTGCTGCGAGAGAAAAGCGAGACCACAAAACTTCGGGTCGTTTTTAATGGCTCTGCTTGCACAGCATCAGGTAAATCGTTAAATGATATCCAGTATGTGGGTCCGGTAGTACAAAATGATTTGATGTCAATTTTGTTGCGATTCCGCCAGCATAAGTATGTATTAACGGGAGACATTGAGAAAATGTTCCGTCAGGTAATGCTGGATGAATCACAACGGCACTTACAGCTGATATTATGGCGTGACAATGAAGATCAGCCTTTGCGAATATTACAGCTCAATACTGTAACGTATGGGACAGCATCGACCCCTTATCTGACCACCAGATGTTTAGTTCAGTTATCAAGAGAGTGTTCAGACAAACGAGTAGCTAATATTATAAAAAACGATTTTTATTGTGATGATCTTATAACCGGTTGTGATAACAAAACAGAACTCAAATACTTACGTGCTGCAGTGGTCGATAAGTTGGCTGAGGCTTGCCTCCCACTTAGAAAATTTAGAACTAACATTCCGAGTATATTTGCGAGTGAACCCATTTCAACTACATGTACTGAAAAGGACAAATGATCAATACTCTAACTTACAAAATCAATCGTCAGTGCTGGGGTTGAATTGGTGTCCCTCACAGGATAGGCTGTATTTTTCGGTCAACTTTCAGATCGAACAACCGTTCACAAAGAGAACCATTCTTGCAGTAACCTGCAAGATTTTTGACCCCCTAGGGTTGCTAAGCGCTTGTACAATTGTTCCTAAAATGCTGTTACAAAGGTTGTGGGAGTCTAAACTAGACTGGGATGATTTGGTGTCTGCCGATGTATCGAAAGAGTGGAGTGACTTTGCAAATAATTTAAAACAAATAAAATCGATAAATATTCCACGCCACGTCTTGCATCCATCGTCGGACACCCCAGTATCAGTGGAATTACACTGTTTTGTCGATAGTTCTAAGAGCGCATTTGCAGCATGTGTATTTATACGTTGTACTGATCAAAAGGACAACGTATCAGTCAAGTTATTATGCGCCAAGGCTAGGGTTGCCCCTTTGAAGCCCAGTACCATACCGCGGCTCGAACTGGCAGCGGCCCTGCTTGGTGCTCAGTTAAGTACAAAGGTTTGTCAGTCGCTCAGTCGTAAGTTTGATCAAAAATATTTCTGGAGTGATTCTACAATTGTGCTGGGATGGATTAAAAATACCAACCCTAGTAATCTAAAGCAATTTGTTTACAATCGAGTAAATGAAATTCATGAACTGACTGACAAATCTTCTTGGCATTACATTTCTACAGAGATTAATCCGGCAGACATAGCTTCTCGAGGAGTCAGCCCTAGCAAGCTTCAAAATTTAGAGTTATGGTGGAATGGCCCACCCTTTTTAATAAAACCTAAAACGGAGTGGCCAAGCGCTCCTACAGAAAATGTTGAGCTTTCGGAGCTCAAAGTAAATACATGTTGTGTGTCTGTTGAGCATTCATTTCAGTTTAATAGGTTCTCGAAATTTCAACGAATGATCCGGGTGGTAGGATATATCTTAAGATTTATTCAGAATTGTAGAACAAAGAAGGATTCGAGGCTAAGTGGTGTTCTGAGTAACGATGAAATAGATAGGTCTACTCAGACCCTTATCAAAACCTGCCAAAAGGATTCATTTCCAGGTGAGGTACAAGCATTAAAAAACAATGAAAAAATAAATCATAGGTCGAGAATCTTGTCTCTAAACCCTTATTTAGATGGTCAGGATTTGATAAGGGTTGGAGGCAGGATTCAAAACTCGATCTGTGAGTATTCTAAAAAACATCCCATTTTATTGTGTGCACGTCATAACTTTACGAAACTGTTATTTCAAAAGGTACATTTACGCCATAAGCATTGTGGGCCTGAATTATTACTTAGCATTATTCGAGATCAGTATTGGCCCATCGGTGGACGAAATCTGGCACGCAGCACATTTAGGAAATGTATAGTGTGTGTCCGTATACAACGTAACATAATACAGCCTATGATGGGTAACTTACCTCCTCCTCGCGTCACTCTTACGTTTCCCTTTCTGGCGACAGGGGTAGACTTTGGCGGGCCCTTTTCCATCGTAGACCGCAAGGGCAGAGGAGGTAAGTTATCCAAATGTTGGCTCTGTCTTTTTGTGTGTCTAAGAACTAAGGCGTTATCTTTGGAGGTGGTTAGGTTAGGTTAGGTTAGGTTAGAGCCTCAGTACTGAGGCTTTTTTAATGTGTATGCGTAGGTTTATTTCGCGTCGTGGGAAGCCTCATGATATTTATTGTGACAATGGTACCAACTTTGTGGGTGCCCATGATGAGCTGGGCAGAATGTTGCGAGCAAGCCAAAGTTCTGTTTGTGAGGCTGCCCATGATGAGGGCATTAAATTTCATTTTTCGCCCGCTTATTCCCCTCACTGGAGGGGGTTGAACGAGGCTGGAATCCGTTCAGCAAAGTTACTAATGAAACGAGTAATAGGAAACGCGAATCTTACGTTCGAAGAGCTTACGACGCTATTCACTCAGATCGAAGCGATCCTAAATTCCCGTCCATTAACTCCTCTTACGTCAGACCCATCTGATATGACTCCTCTGACTCCAGGGCACTTCCTAATAGGCCGGCCGTTGACTGCTTTACCAGAACCACCTATTGTAACGAATTGTCCAAACAGATACCAAAGATTGGAACAGATTAAGCGGCACTTCTGGCACCGGTTTCATAAAGAATATTTAAGCGAGTTGCAGCAGCGGACTAAGTGGCGAGAGCAGAGGAAAACACTCAAAGAGGGAGATCTTGTCGTCATCAAGGACGAAAACCTTCCCCCCATGCGATGGCGCTTAGGACAAGTTAAGAAACTGTATCCAGGGGCAGACGGCATTACCCGAGTAGCCGATTTCACGACTGCACGTGGTGTAATCCAGAGGGCTTTAGGCAGGGTCTGCCTGCTCCCAGCTATTAACCCAGAAGACGAGTCTCTTGGTAACCAGGGTTCCCAAGGCGGGGAGTCTGTTCACGAGCACGCGACGTGATCTGCACCGGCGGCAGTGTGGCGCGGATTTTGTTCCAGCTAGCAGTAGCAAGAACGGGCGCACGGCGTGTGAATCGCATAATATCTTTTTATAATACAACTTTAAAATCAGTCCAGGTTGTTTGATTGCTGCAATTGTACATCTGCCAATTCATCTCCCGGACAGGAATATTACTTCTTCTGTCCCGTGGACTCCTTGGTACGATAAATTTCATTTAAATAGAATACATATTTTTTATTCATATATTTAATATAATTGAATTTTGCGACGCAAAATAATTTTTATGCCGAGCCCGTGTACAGTATATTAAACTAAGGCGCACGAACCCTAGTCAAATAATATAAATATAAAATCGTTCACAGGCGAAGTAGACGTTTAGGAAGGTATAGATGGAGACACCCGAATAGTAGGTGGCAAAGATGCCACTCCAGGCATGGCTAAGTACATGGTTTCCATTCGTGCTCATAACAAAAACAAAGAATGGCACACTTGCGGAGGTTCAATTTTAAACGAAGAGTACGTTTTAACAGCCGCTCAATGCCTTTATAAGTGAGTATATTTTTCGGTCCTATTTATATTTTATCTCATAGCATTGTATAGCTAAAATATACGAGTTCCCCTCCTTGTTTGCTCAGACCGAGTGGTCATGATCACGACTCTGGTGACGTGCGTCCGACACCACGTGACGAAAAGCTGTTAACGTTTACATCTATTTTAATAATTTAAAAATCTTGCAAAGTTATCATTTCATGTGCAACGACGAACTTTAATGCTGTTATAAATATACTTGAAATTACTTATAGAAAACGAGCTGATGAGTTGTCTATAGTAGCTGGCAGTCACACGCTCAATAAAGGCGGCGAACGTTACAAGATTAAGAAATTGGTCAGTCACGAGAAGTTTTCTATATCGACTGTAAATAATGACATAGCCATCATACAGATCGAAGGCAAATTCAAATACAGTGATAAGGTTCAACCCATTGAGTTGTTAAACGAAATGGCACCCATTGGTAAGAAATGTCTCTTGACTGGCTGGGGATACCTACGCTATGTGAGTAAATTAATGTAATTGATTAACTAGATGTTTGTATAAATTTATAAGCTTCTTAATATTCTGCATTGAGACCCTTATTTCGTCAAATTAAAATATTATGTATGAAACACGAAACTAAATAATAATAAATTAGTAGCAAAATGATATTCAGCAGGGTTGCATTTTTGTTGTTTGTTTTCGGTTGCGTTGGCGAACAGAACTTTTATACACTGAATCATTTACATAATGAAAATAGATGACGCTAGTTGTATTGATATTGTTACCATACCAATAAAAACAACACAAATGTCGTGTATTGTTACAGAGACGTAAAACAGTCCCAAATAATCTTCAAATGTTGGAGTTCGAAACTATAACCAATCGCGACTGCACTAGAGAATTTAATAACTCGCCTTACCGGAGATATGTTCCAGTAGACGCCGGACAACTCTGCGTTGCGCGCCCGAGAAACACGGGTACGTGCAAAGTAAGTAATCAAACGTGCTGCAATATTTTTAATTGATCATAGTTTCACGTTACGATCGAGTTTTATCGAAAAGGTTATAATTATAAACTCACATCATTCAGAGTACCTGTATAGTGAATGCCTTTAAGATCCGAATTTCTATGTCTGCATTTTAAACTTACTCATGCGATGAAGTTAAAAAATCGTATCATAAGTATAATATGCGTATCGTGATTTTTTATCCTGATCGGAAAAAAAGACCGATCACCTACATACCTACAAAAAGAAAATAAGCAAATTCTTCGAACTGAGGCTGAAACCTTTAATCACACACTACTGAATTATTGTTGTTAGAAGAAGATCAATAGATGTAAATAAACAATATACCATACATGTTATTATTTCTCATACAGGGTGATGCTGGGAGTCCTCTCGTTATTCAGGATGAGAAGAAAAAAACTGTTAAAATAGGAGTTGCATCCTGGGGAATTCCCTGCACCGCCAGCTATCCTGATGTATTTTCTTCAGTCCATGGTTTCTACGATTGGATACAGAGCAATTTTAAATGAATAACTCATCTGATCAAAATAAATATTATTTGAAAAGAAAAAACTATATTTTACTTTATGCAATATTAAAAAAACAATTCAACTTGAACAGTTCAAACCCCTTAATTTGAAAAAAAAAAACAACGATATTTACTTAAGGAGAGTTGCTTGAAGTGCCACTGAGTTAATGACTCGTTCTGAAAGAGGAAGAAAGTTCTTAACTAGAGCTTTTATATTTTTCTTAATAAGCACGACAGGTATGTCGCTACTACCAGAATAGTATATTGTAGCACCACTTAAGACGAGTAGGATATCCAAATCCATTTTATTCATTTCCTGTAAATGATTATCCAATTTTTTATTTTCGTATAAACTGCGGGCTAGTAATGGGAATGTTAGTAAAAAACTCTTGAAATGCAGAGGCTACTTTGAGGTTGGAACTAATTATTTTGCATTAATTCTGTACGGTTTCTGGGTCATCAGGTGTTTGAAATAATAGAAGATTTTTTATTGCCTTATATTCACCAGTTACGTATAACAATAAAATATGTTCAATCTAATATATAAAATTCTTGTGACGGGGTTAGTAACCGAACTCCTCCGAAACGGCTCGAACAATTCTCATGAAATTTTGTGTGCGTATTGGGTAGGTCTAAGAATCAAACAACATCTATTTCTCATCCCCCTAAATGTTAAGGGTGGTCCACCCCTAAATTTTTTTATTTATTTTTTAGACAATATTTTTTGTTTTTATTTTTTTACGATACACCATACAAAAATACATGCAACCGTAAATTTTCACCCCTCTATAATCCCTTATCTTTTTTTGTTAATTATAAACTTTAATTTTTTGGCACAAAAACATGGCAAAACAACGTTTGCTGGGTCAGCTAGTATTCTATACAAATTACTTGCTTGTACTTTACAAGCAAGTAATTAGAGATAAACTCGTGATGAAGATACTTACTTATTCTTTTGCTTCCCGCAGGAATTATCAGAATAAAATATGATGTCTTTATCAGGTTGTTTAACTTCACAAGTATAACCAGAGCACTAGGTAAATGTGGAGTACCATCAACTCTTATAGAATGGAAAGACAACATGTTAAAACAACGAGCTATACAGTTCACCGTAAACTCCACAACACGAGGCATTGTCAGCAGAGGGTGTCCACAAGGCGGTGTTCTATCGCCGCTATTGTGGAACCTGGTAGTGAACGAACTTATCACGGAACTCAATGCTGGCAATCTGTATACAGTGGGATATGCGGACGACATAGCTATTCTAATATCGGGTAGCTTTGAGAGCACCTTATGCGACCTCATGAGAAGGGCTTTCAAAGTCACCCACGTAGTCCTGGATTGCGAGGCTGTGGCTAAATAACGTAAAAAATCCTCGGAACAGGGAGGTCGCTCCGAGAAGCCTGTGAAGCTCCCAGGAGACTTCTGTGCTTCTGGAAGGAGGTAGGCTGGCTTGAGTAGCAAGGGCTTTACGCATAACGGACCAATTTCGAGTCTAGTTGCGGAAACTGAGCCCACCTACCTAAACCTAAACCTCAGGTTGTTTATAACTAAGTTCTTCCAAAAACTTGTAGACGCACGTTCCTATCTCATTAGCTCTACGTTTTGCGAGACCTTCATGCCAGAAAAAGCATAATGTTGTATCATCGTTGATGTTTGAAACCTTAAACAAAAGCACAACTGCTTAAACGATGGCTTCGTATATAATATAAAATATAATACGAAACCATTACAATGACGATTATTTGCAAAGTTTTAATATAGTCGAAGATGCTGTAAGAATTGCCAAAGAAGTTAGTTACATACACGAACAAGCGAAGATTAAGCTACAGAAGTGGGCGAGCAACAAACCAGAAGTAATAAAAGAAGTCGATCCGCAACAAAAACATAAAAATGAAGAAGTAAAGCTACAAGACAGTTCATTGAGTAATTTAGAAAAGACACTGGGCTTGGTATGGAGAACTGCTGATGACAAACTTACCTTCAGTTGAAATATTCAGAAAGCGAATGTGGAGGTTGTTGAGGGAGTGAAGCAACCTACAAAACGAGAGTTTTTAAGAATTTTGATGTCAGAATCAGCTCGAGACCTGCCAGAGGAACAACGATCTCCTCCGATTTTGGACGGAAATAGCTATTATGTCCGCCTGTATATCGCCTAGATACATAAAGCTAACCACCATAGCGGTCCAGAAACGGTGGCAAATGAAGTAAGAACGCGATTATGGATTCTGCATCTTAAACTTGCCATCAGAAATATAATAAAGAATTGCATTAAATGCAGGATCCTACGAGCTCGTTCTGCCATCCCTGCTACTGGCGATCATCCTAATAGGCTAGGCTATCACCAACGTCCATTCACATACGTAAGGCTTGACTACTTTGGGCCCTCCAGTATTACAGTTGGGCGCCATAATGAGAAAAGATATGTAGCTTTGTTTACTCGTCTTACGACCAGGGCAGTACATTTGGAACTTGCTGGGTCTTTAACTGCTGATAGCGCTGTCATGGCCCTTCGGCCACTGATAGCTAGGAGAGGCTGTCCAAGTGAGGTCCATAGCGATAATGGTACACATTTTAAAGGAGCAGACTCAGAGCTTAAAAGGGCTGCATATCAAGCAATTAAACAAGAGGCAGAAGTTCGACGATAAAATGGTGCTTTATTCCCCCTGGAGATCCTTTCATGGGAGGAGCTTGGTAACGACTCGTCCAATCGGTCAAACGATCTTTGGCTGCCACCTTAAACGAACGTCACCCTAAAGAGGAGGTACTCTTTACCTTGCTGTTGGAAGCAGAGTATACGGTCAATAATCGTCCGCTGTCACCAGTGTCAACATCCCCAGATGACCTGGAGGCTCTCACACCACTCCATTTTATACTAGAAGGGCCTGCTCGTGTCCCTCAGCCTGGAAGTTTTGTAGAAGCCGACGTAAATTCCCGTTTTTTATTTTTATTTTTATTTTATTTATTTTTATTTTATTTTATTTGCTTTGGCGACAGTCGCAGCGTCTTGCTGACATTTTCTGGAATCGCTTAAAGAGTATACTCCTATATTACAGAATCGGCGAGATCCCAGGGGCCGTGGCAGCGCCCCTAAGCTTGTTGACCTAGTCCTGCTGGTGGACGACGCCACTCCTCGTAACTTTTAGCCCAAGGGACGCGTCATCGCCACGTACCCCGGGAAGGATGGAGTCATCCGCGTGATAGAAGTACGAACAAAAGCTGGACTCGTCAGACGGGCGACTAAGAAGGTCATCGTGCTCGCGACAGAGGGTGCACGGGGGGGAATATGTCCACGTTATGTTAAACGTTGTTGCGGGGTGAGGTGCGTGCGACAAGTTGCAGGTCCGGTTTTTATAGTAAATTTTGTCTTCACTTCTTCTCTCCGGCGCGGTCGTATTGGTTGTGAGTACCACGACGAGAACGTTGCGCCACTACGGCGTTGAATTTACAGGCGAATATAGAGTACAATTCCTTGAGATACCATAACACTGTTAAGTGACTAATGCAGGATTTATAACAAGTCACGTCCCAGAAGTTTTGGTAAATAAAAACAGTTTCTCTCAGAAAATAGCACTGTTAACAAGAACTGTCATACACTTTAGGTTATACTTTGTAGGAAAGAAAAGTCTGTTAACTCAAACCACGACACGCGATTTTAAAATTTGAATTTGGCACTATATTCTGCACTCGATGTGTTGAATAACAATTATTGGTATAGCACCTCCACTATTACATCCGCATAAGCACTTTAGACTAAGTATTTTTAAGGAAAACTATTTATTTAGTATTTTATTGTGAGGACACAATGTTCGCGCCGCGACTTCCCGTAATACTACCCTGATGAATGAAACATCCAATTGGTTAAATAAAGAATGTAACCAATTATTGATTGGTGCCATTACATTAGCTGCATTAACTACAGAACCGTCTTGATTTTTAATTTGAGCCTTGAGATGGAGTAATGTATGCAAAAGGTCTTGCAGTCATTTCCTGTACCAGGTACTTGGAATTCAATGGCTCCATTTAGTTATTGTATGGCGATTGAAGAAAACACTAAAAAATAAAATATTTACGTAAATCGTGACGCGTTATATTAGTTTTAAATAACTTTGTTTTACATATTAATTGTTTTTTTTTTTTAAGAAAATTTAAATTAACGTTTACGTACCTCCATTTTAATTAATATTAAAATTGCTTTCTATACGAACAAGGAAGATACTTTTTTCTTATACAGTGTGATCTCTATATAACGTCATTCGTTACAACGAAAAACTTTAGAAAAAGAAAAAGAAGATATAATTTGGTTGGTTTAACACAAAACCCAATAAGACATGACATTTGAGATATTTCAAAAACTTTATTATCAAATTGGAGTAGTTCAAAAAATTTACAAATGTAACTCGGCTTCGCTCATATTATGGCCACCGCGGGCACGTTTGCAGAGGTCGATTCGTTGGCCCCAATTTTTCATGATGGGGCGACACATTTCGCCCCAAATGGCTGCTATTTTGCGTTCAATGTTGGCTTTGATCTCTTCCAATGTCGTCGACTTATTAGCATAGACCAATGATTTAACGAAGCCCCCAAAGAAAACAATCTAGAGGCGTTATGTCAACTGAATAAACTGGCAGTGACAATTCGATGTTAAGGGAAAAGTTGCGTTCACAAACTTAATTTAATATTGTGAAGTACCTATTGAAAAACCCATATTTATATAATTTACTTTCCCTTAGAATGTTTCATAAAATTTCGTAAAAACACTGGGCATTTTTAACATATAGGATAGGAGGTTAAAGTTTAAAGAAAATTTCATCTATATAATGCTGAGTTCTCTTTAAATTTAGGTATTAAAATGTATAAAATTAGGTATTAAAAACAAAATGCTTTTCACTTTTGGTATTAAGTGATATTTACCTGTAATAAGTCATCTCTTACCTGTGCAATATATAAGTTAAGTTATAGTTAAATTAGATTTTAGGTCAAATTGATTTGAACTAAATATTTTTGATTAAGATCTTAATTAAACCACAAAAGACACGATGACTATATTGTATTATAAGTATACTATATATGTGCTCTTCTTCCGTTTTGGATCTCGCTTAGAGTAGTAGTGTAACCCGTGTTTGATAACATTTCAACACAATTCTAATGATTTAAATATTAGCAAGTACCAGGATAACAGTGCGTCGTAGGAGTAGCCATAGTCGTAGGTAGAGAAATGTGCCTCTGGAAAGTAAAGAATCTAAAGAGGTCCTCATTAACCTTATGTCAAACCTTGCGCAAAATATAAATTCAGTATTAAACAAAGAGGATATCAGGGATATATAGAAAACAAAGAGAAACTCTTCCACAAAAACAATTATAATTGAACTAACCTTTACAGTTACAAGAGATAAACTGCTCTACGCTGCTAAGAAGTTTAATACTGGCCCAAATAACAAACTCTGTGCTAAACACCTCGGTCTTAAAAAGATCCTGATGTACCGATCTTCATCTCGGAGTCTCTAACGCAGAAGGCAAGCAGGCTTTACTTTCTAGCTCGGGACTAAAAGAGTAAAGAAATACAAGTATTGCTGGACGGCCATAGGACTTGTATATCTGCGAAACAAACGAAACGATTACCATAATACAAATAACAAATTAGGCCCAAGTTCAAAGCCTAATGGACTGTCTAATCGTTAAATTAATTCTGTTCCAACTTTTATTAGAACCATATTGTATCCCACACTCTTGCGTGCTGATTTCAGGTATTATAATTATTTCTAATATTTGTTACTTAAGTTCACGTAACTCACATGTACTGTTTAGTCAACTTACCTCTTTCATCTCATGGGCTAACTCACACTCCTGTCATACTTTTTCTATAGTCTTAAACCACTACACATAACTGCTTACTCTTACACAATCGTGCCTCAATACCTACCATTGCATAAACACATCAAAGTAAAATTACATGATCTCCAATTACTAAGACATACCCTATCCTGCTTCATCCTACCTTGCTTCCTACTGGTTCTTTGCTTATGGAAAAAGCGTTAACCAAATACAACTCACAACCCCCTGGGCCTTCACGAACTCAGAAATTGATAGATATTTTGAAGATGTAGACAAAACATCTAATTTCTCCTCAACCCTCTGATCACCCGAAGATCTCATGAAATTCATTCCAACGCGAAAACAGGGATATTATATTCTCACCCAAAATATACGAAGTATCTATAAGAACTCGGATGACGGATATTGCTTAATTTATCTGCAAATCCGGATATAATTTTTCTAACAGAATGCAGATTTCACCACGATAAACCCCTCCCTATCTAAAAGGGCTACCTAACCCATCACTCTACAGTAAAACAAAATCAAAACGACGGTGTAGTTATTTATGTCAAAGATAGCATCGAACACTCCGAGCAAGAACCAGTTTTATTCGGAGCTTCTGGCATGCTTATCAAAATACAAAACCTAAGCATACACGGAATCTACCATTCACATACTAACAGCAACAAAAAGAAGTTTACAGAATCAGTAACTAAATACCTAGAACAAAACATCCTGACTAAAAACACTTAAAATTAATCTAATGACTCGGACGGTAGTGACTACCTAACACACCTCTCGACTTTAGGGCTGATACCTTGACAGCGCTTACCAATCAGAGACAAAAACTGTCTAGATCATGCTATGCTTAACCTTGAAACTAAATGTTTTCAGCTAAAGCAGCCGTTCTAAAAACTAACCATAACTGACCACTCATCTGTTTTCTTATACATACTCAAACACACGCCTTCAACGAATGTTAGTAAATATAATACCATAACCGACTATGATAGTGTATGATAGATATCCACTCTGACGCAAACCGATCTCTGTCATCTATTAAACCTAATAATTTAATGCAAAAACTGACTGATATAATTACTCAGACACTTGAAGCAAATACTAAAATAAAAACTATCCAAAAATCTAAGTGTTGTATAAAGCCCTGGATTACACCCGGTGTCCTAAAATGCATAAGAAAAAACATAGGAATAAACTCCAATCCCAACTTAAAACAGACTCGCCTAACGAAATTATCTAGCTAACGCTAGACTTTATCGTAATAACTGCAATAATTTAATTAAAAAAAACTGAGGCCCAACTATACTCGCGACCTAAAACATGCAATAATACTAAAACTTAAAGAAATAAGTACTCTAAACAAAACAAAAAACAATAACTTTGAACTTATGCAGATAAAGCCTACCATTGAAGCATCACTTGCACATATAAATAACTATTTTGCGAATATAGGTCAACTATTAGCAAATAAACTACCATCCACCCCAACTAACATCGACTTCCACTCTAACAATAAGATGCAATTAACATCAATAGGAATTGTTGACACAGAACGCAATGAAATCTCTGCTATAATAAAAAACCTTCAATCAGAAAGTGCAATTGAAATAGTTAATATGTCTAACCGTTTCTTAAAACTACCATTATTATTTTCTCCTATTATCTCTCGTTTATGCAGTGTTTGTTATAAAACCAGGGTCTTCCCTACCATTCTTAAGAGTTCCATTATCTATCGAATTTTCAAAAGTGGCAATAAAAAGGATATCAGTAACTACCGCTCCATCTCAATCTTAACAGCTATATCCAAAATCAGAGAAACAACTATTAAATCAAGAATAAGCTTACCTTAATAAATACAATCTCCTCTCACCAACACAATTTGGGTTTAGGTCAAATTGCAGCATTTTCATATTCCACACATATACATCCAAGTACATAATAATAAGTAATGAGAGTTGTTGGCTCTCTTGTAGATTCTTCAGTTAATGTGCGTAATGTTTACGCTCTCCAAACTGGGATTGTAGAAATTGACTCAGTTGTTCCCATATTTTAGTCCACTAAATTTTCAATAAAGTTCAACCAGCCGTAATGCGAACCAAGGAAACACCACTCGGCGCACACCTGATGCCGACTAGATGGGGAGAAATGAGAGTTGTAATTTTGACTGTTATTTTATTATCCTATTTCTATCTCATGGCAAAATAAAATTAAAATGTCTTAACACATATCATTTCATTTTCCCAATCACAATCGAAATCACCTCATCATTCATCTTGGGATTTCCCTTCTCATTGACAGAAAATTCTCGATAGATCTAAATGAAATAATATTATTTCTTTACACGGAGACTCTAGTGGTCCCATCGTTAAAGATTTGTCCTTAGGTGGTGTCGTGTTGATTCAACTGTATTTTTAGGGATTACTCTAGATTCTCGCTTGCAATGGAAGCTTCATATTACCACCCTATCAGGAAGACTTAGTTCGGCTGCTTTTGCGATAAGAAAGATTAGATTGTTGTCTGATATTGAAACGGCGGGGTTTGTATACTTCAGTTACTTCTGTAGTATTATGACATAATATGTTTATGTGGGGCTCGACGGCCGATATTCAAGATATTTTTGTATTATAAAAAAGAGCAATACGCGCTATATATAAATTAAAACCGCGTGACTGGCTAAGAGAATTATTAAAAGACATCAATATTTTAACAGTTACTTGGCGATATGTGTATGAAAATATTATGTACGTTTATAAAACATTAATACATTTCTAAAGCGCAATGGCTGTCACAATTTAAACACAAGCACATAGGAATAGAGTTGCTTTTTCAGCTTTCACACTTCATAAAACTGCTTACTCATTAATGGGGAAATGTA
Source organism: Pieris mannii (assembly GCA_028984075.1). Taxonomy (NCBI): domain Eukaryota; kingdom Metazoa; phylum Arthropoda; class Insecta; order Lepidoptera; family Pieridae; genus Pieris; species Pieris mannii. The sequence continues at coordinate 12,673,070 of CM054777.1, read as the reverse complement.
TACAGATATATTTTAATATTAATTTATATTAATATATATTTATTTTAGATCATGTACCCAAACTTCCGCTACATAAGTTCAACAAGAAATTAATTCCTAATAAATAAAGGATATTACACAGTCCAAGAATACAAAGACGATAACAATGAGTGGGCACTAAGGCCGCAATGAGATAGTAAGATGGTGTAAATAGACATTGTACCTAGATGAATAAATTACTTTTGAATTTGAATAATAAGCACATATATAGTATACTTATGATACAATATAGTCAGCGTGTCTTTAGTGGTTTAGTTAAGATCTTATAATCAAAAACATTTACATTAAATCAATTTTACCTGAAATCGAAATTAACTGTAACTTAACTTACAGTTAAAAGGTACGAACGAAAAGTGAAAAGTATTTTGTTTTTACTAACTAATTTTACACCATTTTCTGCAATGCAAACTGCATTGCCCCAATAATAATAAAAATAATTTAAAAAGACAAATACATTATAACTTCTATCCACTATCAATTACCACTATTTTTAAGGATCTTATAGGTTAGCACATTTGTTTGTAATAAAAACTACTGAAGAAATATCGTAAATTAACTTTGAGAGATTAAACAATAACGATGCGTCTATTCTACAAGGAAGACGTGAAAAACTGTTTGAATTTAAAAGGTTTATCAGTCTAATTTTCTTACAGTTCTTAAATCAAGACCGAGAACTGAAAGAAAACAATGCCATTCGATCGCCATCTATTTTAATTACTGATTGACGATATATCTGGCTTAGCTATGCTTATTATTTCACGGGAATATAAATAGTGAAATATTGTTTTTTTTTTCAAATAATATTTATTTTGATCGAATGTTAACATTTTGAGTTATTTATTTAATTTTGCCCTGTATCCAATCGTAGAAACCATGGACTGAAGCAAATACAGTATAATTTTCAGTATATAAATGATTCAGTGTATAAAATTCCTGTTCGCCCACGCAACCGTTGTTTCGTTATTATAATTTGTACATCAAGGAGATAACTATTAAGTGTTTGCAATGCAACCCTGCTGAATATCATTTTGCTACTCATTTATTATTATTTAGTTTTTTGTGTTCTATACATAATATTTTAATTTTACGAAATAAGGGTCTCAGCGCAGAATATTACGAAGCCCATAAATGTATACAAACATCTAGTTAATCAATTATATTAATTTACTTACAAAGTTTACGTATCCCCAGCCAGTCAAGAGGCATTTCTTTCCAACGGGTGCCATTTCTTTTAACAACTCAATGGGTTGAACCTTATCGTTATATTTAAATTTGCCTTCGATCTGTACGACGCCTATGTCATTCTTTATAGTCGGCTTTGAATACTTCTCATGAATGACTAATTTCTTAATCTTGTAACGTTCGCCGCCTTTATTGAGCTTGTGACTGCCAGCTACTATAGACAACTCATCAGCTCGTTTTCTATAAGTAATTTCAAATATATCTATAACATCATTAAAGTTCGTCGTTGCACATGAAATGATAACTTTTACACATTTTAATTTATTAAAATAGATGTATGCGTTAACAGCTTTTTGTCACGTGGTGAAATCACCAGAGTCGTCATCACGACTCGGTCTGAGCAAACAAGGACGGGAACTCATATATTTTAGCTATACAATGCTATGAGATAAAATATAAATAGGAACGAAAAATATACTCACTTATAAAGGCAATGAGCGGCTGTTAAAACGTACTCTTCGTTTAAAATTGAACCTCCGCAATGGTGCCATTCTTGGTTTCTGGTACGAGCACGAATTGAAACCAAATACTTAGCTATGCCTGGAGTGGCATCTTTGCCACCTACTATTCGGGTGTCTCCATCTATACCTTGCGAAACGCCCACTTCACCTGTGAACGATTTTATATTATTTGACTAGGGTTCGTGTGCGTTAGTTTAATATACTGTACACGGGCTTGGCATAAAAACTATTTTACGTCGCGAAATTAAATTATAATTATATGAATAAAAAATATGTATTCTAATTAAATGAAATTTATCGTACCAAGGAGTCCATGGGACAGAAGAAGTAATATTCCGAAATAGAGAAACATTTTCCTTGGAATCCTGTCCTCGCTTTGAAATATCTAATGTTCTACTCCATATTTATAGTACAAATATACATAAATTAATGAAAAAAATTGCAAAAAACGGTATTAAAAAAACATAATAAGTATTGTTGCTTAGTAATATGGCTAAATATTATTGAATTGTATGTGTGTTACTTCATTTTATTTTATTCATTGTAATTGTTGATGCATTTGCCAACTAACCAACCGTTGTTGGTTGTTGTACCAACGGGTTGGGATGTTATTTAAATTCAGCATACGTTCTTCTCACTTATCGGATGTCCCTGCTCAGAGGTCGGTCTGGTCACAAGACAACAAGGTCCTCAAGCAGAGGGTGGTGAAACCTCCGCTGCCTTCGGAGTGAAGGTAGGATATTCGGCATCGGTGCTGTTATGGGGCAACGACTGAATGTCAGGAGGTTTTTCATTATTAAACGACGAATAAAATTCAACCTTTAAATATAAAGTAAGACGTCTTGTAAAAATGAAAGGTTTGTTCAGGTATGCCGAGTGATTTGTGTACAGAGAATTTAAATACTAAAAGATTATAATTTTATTTTAAGTGGTGATTAATGTTATAAAAATAATTAAAGAGAAAAGCCACATGATTTAAAAACATAAGTTATTTATAAAATTTCATTAACTTCTGAACACATTAACAAAAATAATGGATCTTATTTTTTTGCACCAAATTTCCAGTAAATTAAGCCTTACTTAGAGAATAAGAAACAGTAATTGTTAATCTGCGTATTAACAATTTCTTTAGCTGTGGAGTGGTTTCTTTAAATGATATACATCTGAGACACTGGGTAAGTGGAATACCTCTATAAGTGAAACGACATTGCAGGTCCCTTGATGTCTAAAATCTGTTAATGTCACAAGGCAAGTAGGGTGCGTATGGTACATAGGTAAAGCTACGTTTTTTAATATTTATTTTAAATTCGTCATAGGACTTGAATATATATTTATTGAAATATTATAAATAAACTAAACCTAAATAAACTTGAGTTATACGTATACCACATATTTTTATGTAAAAAGTTGCAATTATTTTTATTTATTTATTAACACTCCGTTACATTACAATATAAAAATTAAACATAGTTAAATGAGAATGAGCAACTCTCGGCCTTATCGTTTCCGAGCGATCTCTTCTAGGCAACCACTGTGAGTGAATAAAAAAAGTATCAAATTACATAAGGTAAGCAAGAAGTGCAAAAATACATATCACATATAGCTATTAAGAAGAAACTAAACAGGAACAAAAAAAAACAAAAAGTAAATAGTGCACAAAACACAAAATTACTTAGACGTAGAAGAATACTGGAGGCACAGTATTGTTTGCGGCTAACTTCTTTAACATGCTGCTCCCAGGATAACTTTTGATCAAATAAAACCTCCAAATTTTTTACTGTACGGCTATAATTTAAAGTTACACTGTCGATATGTACAGGGGGTACTGGCTTAATCAATCCTCGTCGTGAAAAGGGGGCTGCCAATAATTATTACCTTACTCTTGTTGGAATTGATTAGAAGACCAAAATTTTTACTCTAGCCCACTATCTTTGCCAGCTCATAGTTAGTGGATTGTATAGATTACGAAAGATAATCGAGACTTGATTGTACGTAGATTTGTACATCGTCGGCGTATAAATGAAAATTAGTTGAAAGACAGAAAGTTAATATAAATAGCAAAAAGAAGAGGAGCAAGTACGCCACCTTGCGGAAGGCCAGATTCAATCAAACTCCACTGAGATATACAATCACTTATTTTAATGCACTGGCGGCGCCATTAAGATAGTTAGAACACCAGTTAATAGCGTGAGAAGAAATATTAATTGAGAAACCTAATTAGAATTGTAAAATTAATAGTATTAAAAGCGTTGCTAAAATCTAGCAGTTTGAGAATTGTGAGCTGTTTGTAGTCCATGCCCTCGCGAATATCATCGGCTACTCTGACCTGAGCAGTACTCGTGCTATGTCCGGGTCGAAACTCAGACTGAAGTGGATTTAGTGTCGGATTTTTTGTTTGGCAAATCATTTAATTGCTCATGTTTAAGGCGTCTGAAGTGTCGATATAACTTTAAGTAGAATAATAGGTAAAATGGGTGTTTAGGCTCGTGTGAGTTTGTTAATTTTTCGAATAAAAATTCGACACCCAAAACGCTCACACCCAAAAATTTTAGGCCTTTGGTATTCTGATATCTCATGCGAATTAAAAGCGGCAGTGAAGTGGAATTTTTAGAGAATTTTGTTGTTCTTACAGAAGGCCTATAGCCAACTTAACCACTATTTCAGGAAATCAACGATGTTAAACCTAAAAATATATTAAGATGGCAAAGAATGTAGGTCGATACAGCTATTATGCTGCGCTTTTTTCGAAGACTCAAGAATTAATGGGTATTGATGAAACCTTTACAGTTGCTGCATAATAAGTATAGTTTAACCCTATCACTACTAGATAAACAAACTAAGGTAAAAAATAAAATTATGATTTTTATCTCAAAACTAATTTGTCGTAGCATTCTTGATCATGCAATGTCTCCTGGAGATATAGAACGAAAAAATATGATAAAAAAATCCTTGCTTAAGTTTTATAAATATCTACTAAATGTAATCGTTTTATAGTAGCAAAGTACAAAATCAAATCAAATCAAAATTCATTTATTCAATTTAGATGCTTCTTAGGGCATGCTTATGAATGTCAAAAACGTTTACAAAATCTGCAAAAGAGCAAAACTACGCCATCCCTTCGCAAAACTACCAGGAGGCCTTGTTCTGAGAAGAACGGGCAAGAAACTCAGCAAGTTTTACCCTCCCTCTACATAACACAACGTGATTAAAGTTACATAAGTAAAAAATAAAATAAAAATCAGTTCTGTGATTTACCACATTCACCATTACAATATTCACAACACGTCCAAGATAACAAAGCAAATTATAACAATATAATTAGAACTATTGCCAAGCGTTTTTTTCTTCTAGGTACTGATGAAACCTTTACGTACTGTGTGTGTTTTTAATGTGTTTTGAATCTGTTGAAAAGCAGTTCTATATTTCACTATATTTCACTAGGAATCATGTTATAGCAGCGTATACTTAGGAGTTTCACCTTATTTCTTGTATTCCTATTGTGAATGTCGCTGTTCTTTAAAAGAGAACTAATATTACTACGCACAAAAACGATACAGTTGTAGATATATTGTGAATTGTTTTTAAGTGAAGTGCCTGGTTTCGAGGAATAGATTGACCTAATAGTACGTTTTTGCAAGATAAAAATAGATTGTATATCTGCTGCTTTGCCCCATAAAAGAATTCCATACGACATAACGCTGTGAAAGTAACTAAAATATACTATTCTGGCAGTTTCCTCGTCTGTGAGTTGCCTAATTTTTCTAATAGCGTTTGCCGCAGAACTAAGCTTGTCAGAATTTTTTGGTCTATTGTAATGCCCAGAAATACCGTAGAATCAACTAAATTAAGTTTTTCATTAATCATCATCATTCAGCTTAGTTTAAGCTCCATAGTTGTAGTTTTAACATTAGGTAAAGTAAATCTTATGTATTTTGTTTTTGTGGCATTTAATTGTAAATTTTAAAAATTTTATTTAATTAAAAAATTTCTCCCCATTTCTACTACTTACTACATTCGATTTAAAAATATGTATATTTCTGTGTACGAACAGGGACATTTCTAATATATAAATACATGGAAGAGATAAGCCTTTGAGTCTCTTAAATAGAGGCACGCAACTATCAATGCAATTTGCTCCACAAATTGCTCTAATACATTTTTTTTGGGCCTTAAATACCCTATTCACTTCGACTGAATTTCCCCAAATTATAATTCCATATCTAATTATAGATGCAATATATGCATGATAAGCAGCTAATACCGCAGCATGGTTAACAGTTTCCCTTAGTCGTTTTAACACAAAAACAAAACGGTCTATTTTGTTCTGTAATTTTCCAATATGTGATTTCCAATTACAAAATTTATCTATCGTTATACCTAAAAATACACACTCGTTCATTATGTCCAGTTTATTGTGTTTATATTGTAAGTCTATTAGTGTTTTAGAGTTATATGTCTGTCATTGATACATTTAATGAAACAGTTGTAGGAATGATGCGGACATCTACATACCTATGTAGCGAAGAGTTATCAAATAAAGATAATGAAGACTCCGATGAAAATGAAGACGAACACGATTAGTAGCGTAGTATAAGAGCATAGTATGTAATTTAGGGACATTTGTGTAGTTATCTTAAGACCTTAGGATAAGGTGTTTGTACTTACTGAATTTATTATGATATTTTAATAGTATCCTCTCAAAACTTCTATGATCTAACAGTTATCACAAAATATAATTACCAAGTTAGATTGTAAAAAACTTTATTTTTGTCATCGTAAATTGCCAATCCGGCCCAGTGTGAGCCGTCAAAACATTTCAAGTAGCCGTACTTTACCGTTAAAGCCACCCAGGGGGCGGAAGGGTGGCGAATGGCACCTGTTGATATAAACTTTGCCAGGAAATTTGCAAGGAGTATTTAGATTTTAGCTTGGATTATTGTATGGCTTCCTCACTAGTTGTTTTGATTGTAGAAATATTTATGGAAGAAAATATTATAGGAAAGCATCCACGAGATAGGTCCGTAAATGTCTAATACATGCGTTTTGTCTACATTCAAACCTTGTTCTTCTTTATTTATCCATTTGTACTTGGTCTGTAGCAAAAACTAGCTCTTTACTACAATTTTTTTTATAGAACAGGAGGCAAACGGGCAGGAGGCTCACCTGATGTTAAGTGATACCGCCGCACATGGACACTTTACACTATGTTTTGTGATCCTATAGTCAAGTTTGTCTGTGTGGACTTATTGGTTATAAACAGTGATATGTTATAAGCATAATGTTTGTGTATTCCGTCCGCATCTACGTGTATTCGTTTTATAGAGTACACACATTGGTTGCAAATTTATAACTTCTTCTATCCTGTTTTTGCTTATGCTTGGCCTTCTTGGCACGCCTTTATGCATAAATAATGGTACAATGGCCATAAAATATAAGAACAACATAAAAAATTACATTTAGATAAATTTTGATCGTAAAAAAAAAAACATTTTGCGACAGATTTTCCTGTAACGAAAAGGAATAATAACTAAAAAAAATATAGCTATTTGAATAAATAATACAGACTAAGTTTGCGTTTATTTTTTTCATACATTTTTCCGTACAATCCTTCCGTTTTCTATATTATTGAAAACGTATCGTCACTTAATTTTTATTGAACGCGCTAATTTCATGAATAGAGAAACCCCCCTACTAACTAACCTACTCACATTAGTTATTCAATTTACAAGTATGAAATGATAAGACGAGAACTAAATAAATTTGAATTTGTTGTCTATATTATTTTCGTAAATCACGACTAGTTGTTTTTGTAGAGTAAAAGTAGGTCATCGGTGGTGTGTGCGTGCAGTGTTGTGAGTGTGTGTGTCAGGATGGCTAGCTAGCGGCGGTATGAAAATTATGAACCACCTGGCTGCGAAGGAGTACGGCCAGGTGATCAAAAGCACCCGTGATTTTAAAAATCTTTATTTAAATTGCCGTGATGTAGACGATATTATATTTAAATAACAAGTCAATGAAATGTTTTCCCAAAAATCAATTCAAAATAATTTCCTAGTTACATCTTCTTCTTCTTCTTGAAGTGCCTCTCCATTACTGGAGGTTGGCCGTCCAAAAAATCCTGCAGCCGGATCTCGTATACCTGTCTATAACAACTGTCTATATTATCCCCATTAATTGCACTGCTACATACACTGACGTCACTGGAAACCTAAACCCGACCAAAAATTTGCCAAATTGAAATTCGAAATGCACTTTTAATTACCGACATGCTAAGTCAATTATTCTTTTAGCTCGCGGGCGTGGAGTGCAGGGTACTATTAGATTATCTGATGGTCGACTCATCAGCTTCAGCTAAAATCTAGTCAAGTATTTAAGTCATGACTCAAATATGGTACGGCATATTTGCATCGTGTATAATATTATTAATGTAAATCTGTTATACTAATTGTAATAGTTAGATCTTAATAGGCGAGAAATATTAGATGAAATATTTCTAGCCTATTAAGAAAATAGGAATATTAATTATGAATACTCGGAAACATGCTAGTCCTGTTCCATAGGACAATCATATATCCTTGACAAAATCAAATTGGTTGCTGATCTAATTTTACACAGTTTTGTATTATAATATTACAAACTGTAATTATTTTATTTTTATCTCACATTGTTTGTGTTATTGTTTTTTATTACTCTTTAATATATAATATTCTACGTTTTTGATATTTGTAAATGTGAGGAACATGTATACTAACAATACAATAATAGACCTGTATGGTTATTTTTATTCTTGGACTCTTATGTAATTATTTAAGTAATGTAAACAAATATTGATAATTTTCATTTAAAAGAGAAAGTGTAGAATTTTTGCCCATTTTCTCCACACGAAACTACCTTTTGGAAGGGGCAACTAGAATCATTTTTATATTTTATTTAACGTTTAAAAGTGCCATCTTAGGTGGTCAACAATATAAATAATCATTTTTAAGGTACAGTGTTGGCCTAGTGGCTTCAGCGTGCGACTCTCATAGCTCTGAGGTCGTAGGTTCGATCTCCGGCTGTGCACCAATGGACTTTATTTCTATGTGCGCATTTAATATTTGCTTGAACGGTGAAGGAAAACATCGTGAGGAAACCGACATGTCTTAGACCTAAAAAGTCGACGACGTGTGTCAGGCACTGGATGCAGATCACCTACTTGCCTATTAGATTTAAAAATGATCATGAAACAGATTCAAAAATCTGAGGCCAAGACCTAAAGAGGTTGTAACGCCACTTTTTTTAAAGGTACAATAATGATCAACTAATTAGAAACAACAAAAACAATATAAGTACAAGTAATTAGCATTGCTTTTTACGAAAAAGCTATGATCCACATCTTACAAATAGTTATAATTTATTTATTTATATAAATAACATATAAAATTAGTTTATTAACATTTCACTAAAGTATGTAGGTACCATTTTATGAGGTAACTTTTTGCTATCTTGTAGGTTTGCTATCATGATAAAAATACCGCCACAATTGGTTTTGGAAGTCCTCTCGTAATGGTAACCTGACACTGTCAAAAGAATTCCGAAGACACCGAAACAAGTAAATATCTGAAAATATACATGAAGAGATGGATTAAGTAAAATTTATATTAGAGGATTTAACAATGATTATATTTTGTTGTAAAAAAAACTGCTTAACTGGTTCCCAAGGTACAGCAAACGCAAAAGAGGGAGACAACTGAGAAGGTGGATTGACCACATTAAAGAAACGGCAGGTGGTACATGGCAGAGAGTGGCACAGTGCAGAGAGGATTGGCGGGATTTGGACGAGGCCTTTGCCAAAAAAGGGCAAACAGATGCACCAGAATTGGATTAAAAGGGAAATTTGTTTAAATGTATATAAAATATATAATGTAAAATGTATCTGAATAAAGGCTATTATTATTATATTTTGTTGTAATTGAGTTTACCGAGCCAATGGTTTATAGTCGTTTTACATATGTACAGCTTATGCAAGCCAAGGGTTTTCATTAAACTACTGTAGAGATAGGCTGAGCGATTCTTGAATTGATTACGTGCAAAGATAGTCTTGCAAATTACGTAGCTAATTATATTATGTTGGGCCTTTTTTTGTGGTATCGCCAACGAGATTTGATTACAATTTCATCTATTAATGTACTATATATAGTTAACAGTGATACTTTCAAGTTCTAAGCCTCTTAATATTGTTACAGGTTTATAAAAGTCTTAACTGAGTATCTAACTAGGCACTACGTAATCGTTTATCGCTGGGGAGCAACGACAGCGGTGCGAAGCCAGTCAAGTGATCGTCCGACCGTGAGGAGACCCATGGTGGCGGTCGCACATCGAGTCGCGGGCCTGCTGCCGACGGCATTCCTTATTGCCAGGCAGTCGCAGGCCACGATTCAGCAGGCGCCCTGGCTCAGTCCTGGGACAAACGACACCAAATGCCAATAAATAAATTTCGCAATATATACTATAAGCAGAAACTACAGTAGGTGGTTTCGATCCCCACCCGCTTACTATAAAAGAAAGGCCTCAGTGTGTCACGCCCTCTCTTTCCGGCTGAGCTAAGCTCGCCAAAACAGCCCGTGCTGAGCTGTAAAGGCCCTTAAGGCCAACAGCGAGATTCCATTCTCAAAAAAAAAAGTCACGCCCTCTTTTACTGCCCGGACGTTGACTAGAAAGGTGGTTGGTTTCGAGGCCGCGTACTGTGAGTTCGTTCCATGTTATTTTTATTCGGTGGATTTTGTGTAATTGTTTTAAGATTAACGGTTGTTTTTAAAATATCTAAAGTCGTGTTGTTTCGCTTGTATAAGTTAGTTTTATGATAAATTTAGTGTGATTTTGAGACCGTGTTTTCTTAGTTTGATGAGTAAATCATTTCATAGGTTATTTCGAATTGTTTTTTTATATTAAATTATCACTTCTGGTTGCTAAAAATACTATAATGCGAAAAGACCAACCTAATACTTGATGCTCATTGTCATGCTGATTTAACTATTTAATTGCTCAGCTATTCTTCTGTACGCCCACTTATGTAAATTAACAATGATTTGCCTAGTTGACGCGTCACAACTTTTATTGTTGCCCATTTTGATCAAATTTAATTTGTAATTGCCGCTAAAATAATAGAAAAAGCTAAGGAAAAAAATGTTATTCTCCAATAAAAAACTAAATATGGTTGCTTTTTTTAAATATTTCTAGTTAGGTATCCAAGCGGCCATTAACAGAAAATAGACAATTACGTATTGTGTTAGGCTCATTTTGTAATTAAAAGTAAAATATTTTTTTATATTTCATGAGTTTTTAATTTAAGTTGCTATGATATTGCATAATTATTCATTATTGAATGAGTATAATTTACGAACATTTGTACATTGAAGTTATACTTTCTTAAGAAGTGATTCTCATTATATGACCACCATGTATGAAGGTATTACTTTTTAAAGAGTTTAGTCCGGTAATTAATGATAATATGAAGGTTTACTTTCGGTAATTCAACATTTTATTTCGGTACACTTGTTATTTATTTAATTATCTTGAGTATAAATAAATAGTTATTTTGAGTAAGTGAAAAGTTAGCAGTCAATACGGCTGATTGACTTATATGACAAAGGATATCGGAAAACGAATGAATTGTTATTTACACCGTCACTGCTTTATATTTGACGAATGTCAAATTGGTGTTAGATGCTCATTGTTCGGTGTAGCCTAATACCAGCTTTAATGGTTGAGTTGCCAATTAGTTATAAGTCGAGTGTCAATCACAGTACCAACGAACCAATCTCGATATAATTCTTCATAATAGAAGATGTCGTTTGAAAAGATGCAGCACCAAATCGCATTTGAAATTGAAATGGGAATCGCAACGGAAATAATGCAGCTGGCTGTTAAAAACAAAAAAATTGGCATTGATAGAGGGATTGAATTTTGTAGAAACTATTCACAAAAAACATGTATTTTGTGAAAGCGTCCCTAACAAACACTGTTATTCTCATTAAAGTTGCATGGTTTGTGTACAAATATAACACTCGTAAGTGTAAATGATAAAGCTTACTTTATAAAGGCACAAAGCTTGGGGTGGATTTACAGAAAAGGGTAGTTGATATCTTGTCAAACGAAATATCATCTGGTCCGGTTCAACGCAGCAACACTCCGACAGAGCTATGAAGCGAGCGACTTAGATGTCTCAATTCCTAATTAAAAAGAAAAGTGGAGGTTAAATGCTCGTTTCTCAACCTTAAAAAACGATGCATTTTAATAATGACGTTCATTATGGTAAAGAATTCATTGGTTTAGTAAAGAGTAGAAGGTAGAATTTGGCCTGTTATGTTTAGGTGACTAGCAATTATTTAATAGCGCAGGTTTCATGGCCGCCTATCAAAGGCTTTGTAGCAATAATATGACTTGTACGCTTGTGTTAAAACAATTTTAATTATCGCAAAATGATTTTTAGAAAGTTACAATTTTGGTTTGAAATTAAGAAACCTAGAGGTTTAATATTTTCAAAAAGCATGTTTATTAGCTCTGCGTCGTACATGTCCTCTACAGAGGCCTTCACACCTCAAACTTCGACCGCATAGCGTCAGACATCTTCAGAATTCCGAACTGAGTTGACAGACTCTTTGACATTATGATTAGAACTAGTTTAATTATTATTATAGGCAAATAGTAAATTTGCAATCTCGCAATAGACTGCGTTATGTCGACGAACTTGTATCCACGTAAAAAAGACGGTGATAGTGGCGTAAAGTTATGTTATTAGTGTAGAAAAGCACTACATTATACATACATATATTATTTATATAGCCAGCCCTTTCAGTAAGACCGTGTGTGTCTCAAACTCAACTCAAAATATCTTTATTCATATAGGTAAACATGTACAGTTATGAACGTCAAAAACAACAAATTAAATTTACATTTACAACTAGTTCGCAAGTCAAGGGCGTAGAGCGGGTAAGAAGAACTGTCAAGAAACTTTCCGCCACTCTTATCAATCGCCAAGTTTTTAATAAAATTGGATAGGATCATTTAAGTATTCGTCACATTTATAAAAGGCTTTATTAATTAATTTACTTTTAACAATTTATTTACTGATAGTTCTCTAATTTCGCTTGGGAGTTTGTTGTAAAAACGAATACAATTTCCATATAAGGAGTGGTTTATCTTCTGGAGCCTGGTTGGTCGCACACTCACATTAGTTCTATTACGCGTATTATACTGGTGAAAGTCACTATTTGTTTTAAAATCGTTTAAGTTTTTTTGTACATACAACAAGGCTTCAACAATAGTCTTGATGGATATGAAATATAATATTTTTCGAGACAGTACCTCTAAGGGTACCGTCCGCTCCTGGCGCTCTGGCAATTGTGGCCGGAGATTGAAATCATTCCTATAAACTACAAATCTATTGACAAATAAGATTTCATATCAGTCTTATACATTTGACTAGATTCAGTACCTTCATGTATAACATTCAGTCAAGTAACATGATAAAATAAATAAATAAATCAGTGGCGCTACAACCTCTTTAGGTCTTGGCCTCAGAATCTGTTTCATGATCATTTTTAAATCTAATAGGCAAGTAGGTGATCTCCCTCCAGTGCCTGACACACATCGTCGACTTTTTGGGTCTAAGACATGTCGGTTTCCTCACGATGTTTTCCTTCACCGTTAAAGCTTAATGTTAAATGCACACATAGAAAGAAAGTCCATTGGTGCACAGCAGGGGATCGATCCTACGACCTCAGGTATGAGAGTCGCACGCTGAAGCCACTAAGCCAACACTGCTCCAATTTACATGATATTGCAGTATAAATCACTATTTATAGTGAAACTATACTAAAATCTGTTCAATGGTGTTAGATTATATCGCGTTTAAAGAAAACACTTTTTTAACGGATTGAAGTTATGTATTATTGTAATTATTGAAATTGCAGGAGGAAACCGTGAGCAATTTCTGCAGAAACCCTACATCTTTTAGTCGATACCAACTCCGGGGAAATAAATACAGATAATACAGCATTTTCTACAGCTGTGATACTTTTTTGACATTCAACACCTTTTGTCTTCAGTCACCGTGACCACGCACTCTGTAAAGCACGCGAAACGTCGGATAAATTTAAAATTATGATTAAATAATTATAAGTTTACAATAATACATAACTTCAATCCGTTAAAAAGTTTTTTCTTTAAATGTCTAAAAGTTATTTTAATAAAAGACAATACTTATATCGCGTTTATAACCAGACGCTACTGAGGGACATCTTTGCTAAATTGTAAGGATATAAGAATTATATTTAACAATTCAAACAAGAACACCTACGCGCCAATTATTTATTTATTTATTATAAGAGGATGAATACTTTCATGCCTACGTCTGTAAAAGTGTTCTACCGTCGTAGTTAATTAATTTACTACAGAAATATTTCTTGAAAATTTTGTCGGCACGAAGGGTTAAGATGGAAGAAATTGTCGGCTTCCTCCGACCTAAAGATAGGATACTCGACCAGCCTAAACCACTGACTCTGGCTTCAGAAGCTAAGGTTGAGTGACATCCTTAGCGATCGGAGTAACTTTGTAAGGGCGTGTTAGGGTCTACCGTTATCGAAGTGATTGTGGGTGTAGATTCAGTAGGTGTCACTACAGCTTTTTTCTAAGCGCACTTTATTAGACACAATATTCTTTATTAGACACAATATACAAGAAAGTTTCGATAAAGTAGAGTGCACTGGCCCCCACACTAGGATTCCCTGTGTTGTGGGCAGCCAGTCTCTTCCTTTTCACATCTAAACAGTATTGCTTAATTAATTCTACATAACACATTTATATCTATACTATTTTTGTACAATAAGAATATTTTCTGTATCAGTATAGGACAGCTTAACAAGATATTGTTTGAGTTTTTTAGTAAAAGTATGTAATGTGATTTTTGTAATAGTGATAATTTTGTTTTTAATGAAGTGGTTAAAGATGAATGGGCCTGGGAAGGAGAAAAAGCGTTGAGCGAAAAAAGTGCGATATTTAGGTTGCTTATATTATATAGGTTTGCGTTTGGGTTGATTTGGTGTTGTGGGTGTTTGTTTCCAAAAAAGTCTGCATATTGCTATTAAGTAGGTATAGTTGTCTCACAGTTAGGAGTTTTGTTTCATTGTACAATTTTGAAGTTGAGTAGCGGAAAGGTTTTCTATAGGATATCTTAAGAATGGCACGTTGGGTGCGCTCAATTTTCAGCATCGAAGACAATGCCGCTCCACCCCATACCGTTATGCAGTAAGATAATATCGACTGGCATAATGCAGTATAGGTACACTATCTTGGTTGTATGTGGGGCAGAAGGTTTTCTAAGGCGTTTGAAGACATTTATAAGTTTGCGAACTCGAGAACATAGATAGTTTATTTGAGGGCTCCAACAAAGCCTTGAATCTATAATTAATCCCAGGTATTTGGTTGTTTTAGTGGGTTCCAGGAGAGGACAGTTACATTTGTTGTGAAGGTTCAGACATGAGTGTAATTTAATAGGGGGGATAAGGCTTCTTAGTGCAGGAAGTTAAGGACTCGCTACTCTGCATACCCAGATCACAAAGCGCCACCACCAATCGCCTTATGCAGGATGCGCTAGCAGAGCCATATCCGCATTTACTACACGCCCTTTACAGATTAATAATACAAGTTTGGAAGACCACGCAATTAAATTTTGTTTTGGTAGATAGTTGAATTTTAAAAGGTGAATACGCTTTCAATAAAACTCTGGTACAACGAAATTTATTAAGGGATTTCCAGGAAATTTGTCCTTTGTGCAGTTTTCGCTTCGTGTTCACGTATAAACGAAATCAATTTTGCTTTGTACGATTTTAATAAGTTCGACGAACGCGACGCCTATATTCATTTACCAGACGCCATCCCGAAACAATTACACTGCATGTCACCCACACCGTCCGTTGAATTAATTGATTTTAACGTTATTAAAACAGATCAAACGGAAGTGGAAAATTAAATAAAACAAATGTGCAATTCACACGTGGTAGAAGTGAAACCTTCAAAAACAAAGTTTTTATTAATAATATGTATTAAGAGTTTTTCACTATCTATATGTAGGATTAAAATTTAGTTTAAAAAATATATTTTTCTGTTAAATTTTAATTGCATCCGGTTTGAAATCACAACGATTCTAAAGAAGTTTAACTTCAAAAGTAAAAATAAATGAATTTTAAGTAATATTATAATAAAACAATTTCGTATCAGACATATTATATTTATCAGAGATATTGGACTGGTACTGCTAACAAACAATTAAATAATGGCGTAATAACAAAAGAAACAAGTCATAACATGTAGTGGCCAACGAATATTTGTTTCGAAACGTTTGATGTTACTATATCGATGTCTCAAATGAATATCCGATCCTTTTGATGTTGACATGTTACAGTGAGCTAGGATTTTAGGATTTGTCAATTTGCCTTCAGGCACAGAATCGAGTAATAGCATGGGGATATAAATCGTATGAGAGGGTACCACTAATTAAATTCAATCAGGGCGATAGCAAAAATGAAACAGTAAATGTTCATTACAAACCTATTTTATGTAATTTATCTTAAAAATTTGATGAATGAAACAATAAAAATGGAATAGTATGTAGCCTACAACACTAAATTTAAATAATATGACGTATCTAAAGTAATAAATCATCTAGTTTTATAAAAAAAATGTATATTTTACGTTTTCTTAGTTTTAAATAAAATAATAATAATTGAATTTTAGCATTGTCTGCGTACAATTATCATACTTTGGCATACCGTATATATTTCTTGTATCATACGGCCTAGAGATACAACATCATAACTATATGTTTGTTTTTAGCCAAAAGAAAGTGGTCTGCGTCACCGTAAAGCTAGTATCGGGTCGGTACAAAGCTGTCTCCTAAAATTATAAATTAAATATACTTACACTAAAAGGTAATCATCTCATAATATTAAAAAACATACCGTTCGCCTACACACTATCCACCTGCAGTACTCGCTATGGTACATGTATGTTCTTTGAAAATGTGATAGAAATTTTCATATATTTTCACTTACTTATTTTCCTTTTCAGAACTGCCGCGCTTTATATATTGACTTAATTACCACGTATTTTCTTGTCTTATTATTAAATATATCAGCAACAGGGTTTGGTTAGTGGCTCGAAGCGACCTCAAACTGCGCATTTCGCACGATTGGCAGTGGAGAATTTTCCCATGGAAAGAGTACGTGTATCTATTGATAACGTTTAAAAGACTGTAGTGCAACCAATGGGGACCACTTCGAATAAGCTTTATATATCTTAAATTGTTTTATAATTATTTATTTAACTAACACTGTAAAAGTGACAAACGCTATTTGCAATAAAAAAAAATTAAATAAATAAAAGTATTTATTGTGTATTTTGTCTATGTGATATCCAAGCTAGGTAAATAAACAGCAAATTTTATTTTTGAATTGAATCTGATGAGGACCGAAAATAGGAATTTTAATAAAATTTTTTACCTCCCATTATTAATGCAAACTTTTCAAAATAAGTTATTGTGTGGCGTTTGTAAAATACAATAAATAATTAAGTATTTACTTAAAATGTGACGCATTTTGTTGATTTTGATAATTTCGTTTTATACATATATCTTTTAATTGCTTCATTCATGCATTTGTTTCTCAAATAGTTTCCCTAACTTCGTTTCATTAAATTTCTCGTTGCGTTCGCAAAGACAGAAGGCTGTTTAAAATTTGTAGGAGATTAAAGTCATCAGAAAGTTCCTTTTAGATATGCTGAGATCTCTTTAGGTGATTCCACTTGGATGAAACACAGCATAGAAGCAAATAATTTATTTGTCACATAAATGCATTATGCTTACAGACTATGCCAATACGATAATCTCAAGAAAAATAAAATGAAATACAATAAAGTATATAATATAAACAGATAATATACACGATATCTGCGAATTCACTCTGCGTACATTTAAATAATATGTTGATGTCGGAGACAGCTTTAAGTGGGCGCTTCGTCTTTGATACCTGGCACATGGTATCACAAATAACCTAGGCCTTTGCCGTCGCACATAGGTACAAATAATGTTGGGTTTATTTCTTAAACACTTGCAATTTAAGGCCAAAATTTCGCTGCCTGATTACAGAGCCCGGTGTAAACATTTTCACATGTTACCATTGTCATTACGACGTGATATTGCGGACACTATCTACCTTATGAAAATTGCTACTGGTGAGGTCGATTGTACCGAGCTAGTAAGCAAAATAAGCCTTCGAACATATAACAAAACACTTAGAATTATGAATATATTGCATGTGCCGTGAGTAAACACAAATTATAGAGGGAGGAACTTTATGGTTAGAGCGGCAAACAAATTCAATAACTTAACAGTTAACATTGATATGTTCGCTTGGAATGTGGTAACAGCAAGGAGAGCTTTGGTACAAAATTATTTTAACCAGGATGAATGAAATGTATTGACTTCATTTTCATTTTCATTGTCAACAAATTAAATTCTGTTTTTCTTTTTTTTTTTATGTTTAACACTAAAAATGGTTGAAATGTTTACCTTCTTGTCATATATATATATATTTAAAAAAATGAACTATTTGTGAAGATTTATAATTGGCCCACAATGTTATATATATATATTCATCTATTTTTGTATTGTGCTGTGAATCTTCTGAATAAATAAATAAATAAATAAATTATAAGGTAAAGGTAAGGGTTTGTAGGTATAGACGCCATACAGCATGGTATAGAGGTATCGTATAAAATTATTCTTAACGCGCTCCAACATAAGGCAGTATTTAGCTTCATGCGGAGCCCAAACAGTCGAGTTTCCAACCAACTTCTAACCAGAGCGTGCCCTTCGAAGAAAAACTACTCTTCTTGCGTATGCTGTCTTGCAAATGCGATCCAACAGAAACGCATTGGAGAAAAAACTTCTTTACCGACGCCCATGCCGTTTACTTTTCCAGTAGCGATGACAGCAGCAAAACGGGGTAGCTATTCTTATTCCGAAGCATAATAAAAATGTGATAGGGTATGAGGCAGTTAGCGACCGCATTATGTCTATGAAGCCCAAAGTCTCCCCTGTAAACTTCAAGCCCCTACCAGTGAAGCTGTAGCCCTCGTATTGGAGAGTTTTTCATTTTTCATTCATTACAGCCATTGAGCGGAATTGGAAAGATGGGAAAGCTGTGAACCAAAGTGAAGCTACACCTGACATGCTATGGAATAAGTAACTCATCCAAAATGCAGTCACTGAGTCTAGTCTGAGATCAGAAACGCGCAAACACTTTTGTTGACACTGGATGACCGACAGTACTCTTGCCCTTATAGAAGAGAGGCGCCTTAAGAAAGCCGCAGGAGCAGACATTAGCGAGCTGAATCAGCTGTCTGCTAACATCCAAGACGGCTGCAGGCGAGACCACAATTCCCACCTACATCGCATTTGTGACAAACTTGAAAAACATACTTTGAAGCACGAGTCTAGAGATCTTTGCCAAAAAAATTCGTCTTATTATTAAAAGTCTTCCTACTAAAACCTGGGCTATCGATAACGACAAAAATGAAGTGGTAACAGAACTCGAACAAATCTCTGAAACGTGAAGTAGCTATTGTCAGATTGTTACAATCGTTGTGTAAAAGATAAAACTTGGCGATTAAAGAGAGTGGCGGAGAGTTTATTGCCAGTTCTTCTCTTCCATACTACGCCGGGGGCTTTGAATTTATTTAGTCATAATTCTCTAATTTCGCTTGGGTGTTTGTTGTAAAAACGAATACAATTTCCATATAAGGTAGTAGTTTATCTTCTGGAGCCTGGTTGGTTTATTTACCATGGACCTTGCGAGATGTGGAAAGGCAGAAAATAGACGCTCTGGAAATGTGGTGCTTGAAGAGCATGCTTGGGGTTTCGTAACCCGAGTTTTATACAAATTTCTCATACTTCAAGAATTCAATATTAAGCAGCGTCTGTTTTCAACAGTACAATCTCGCAACATTACATTCTTCGGACCCGTATCTTGGCGTAGTAATCGGTCCATAGAAGGCCTTGTCGTCCAGGGGAAAATGGAAGGCACTAGACCGCGCGGCAGGTCACCTACGCGTTCGACTGATCAGATCAAGTATACCTTAGGAGGATCACTCAATCAGTGCAGCAGGATGATCTCTAACAGGCAACGATGGTGAAACATCGTGAAGCGCATCACAATGCCCCTTCTATAACTACTACGTATCGATCACAACCGCTCTGTCAAGAGTGTACCAGATAAGAAGGACATTGCAATGGCCGGTTTTAGATGTTAGGTTAATATATTTAATATTCACTTTATTTCTTTTTTATTTATTAATTATTTTTAATATTAGATATTGGTTAAGAAAATTGTAAATGGTGTATATTTTATTATTTATCGTATATTATTTTTATAAAACTTATTATTCCGAATTTTTTGTGAAATGAAAACGTGTTTGTGAATATTTAACGCTATGCAAACCAAGAAACATTTAAATTATAAAACTCCAATTAATATCAAATCAAAACAAATCAAATCAAAATATCTCTATTCGTTTAGGTAAACATGTACACTTATGAACGTCAAGAAAAACAAATTAAATTAACTGTAAATTTACATTTACAACCAGTTCGCAAGTCAAGGGCGTAGAGCGGGTAAGAAGAACTGGCAAGAAACTTTCCGCCACTCTTTTCAATCGCCAAGTTTTTAATACAAATTGTTTGAACTGAAGCAAATCAATCCCAAGGATTAGTGTCATTTAAGTATTCGTCACATTTATAAAAGGCTTTATTAATTAATTTACTTTTAACAAGGGCTTTGAATTTATTTAGTGACAGTTCTCTAATTTCGCTTGGGAGTTTGTTGTGAAAACGAATACAATTTCCATATAAGGAGTGGTTTATCTTCTGGAGCCTGGTTGGTCGCACACTCAAATTAGTTCTATTACGCGTATTATAATAAAGTGAAAGTAGCTATGGTACACAATTTTAGCCGTATCCTTATCAGTAAGCTGTCGGATTTTCTATTACTGCATATGCTGCAGAGCTCAGCCTATTCGAAAGAGTCTCTATGTGTGGGCCCCACTGGAGTTTACTATCTATTGTTATGCCTAGGAAAACAGTTTTGTCAACAAAGTTTAGTTCACTGTCCTTGACTTTCAGGTTACCAATTTCTCGCTTAACGTTATTAGTTGTAAATCTAATACATTTTGTTTTATTCTCATTAAGCAGTAAGTTATTCACATTAAACCAGTTAACTATACGAGAGATGGAATTGTTTACATTGTTCAATAATATATTTTTCCTATTCACTTTAAATAAAAGTGAAGTGTCATCAGCAAACAATACCATCTCATGAACTTCGTTGACAAAGAATGGGAGGTCGTTTATGTAGATCAGAAATAAGAAAGGCCCGAGAATCGAGCCTTGGGGGACGCCGATTGACACCTGCGAACCCGGAGAGGTGACTCCATTGATATGCACTTTTTGGATCCTTCCCTTTAAATATGAATTCATCAGGCTGGAAGCTTTCCCGTCAACGCCATAGTGTTGAAGCTTTCCAACTAGTATATCCGGATGAACACAGTCAAAGGCCTTCGACAGGTCACAAAAGACGCCGCGTAGTCTGCGCTAGATTAAGAGTTACTACCAGTGCTGTACAAGTCACATACTTCCCGTAACAAGAAGCCCTATGCGTCGACGATATCGTACGACGTCTATTTTCTCGGACTTGCAACCTTCACAGATACATGCAAAGTCCACAGCTGTTTTTTTTATTCTACCAATCAATAAGTTTAATCATTGTGTATACACAGCTACAGTCGCACAGGGTTCTAAGTAATATCTTAAATTTACAGGAATTTATTTATTTATTTGTACTTCTACAGCTAACACAAAATACATATAATAGCAAACAAATACACCGAGAACATAGCCACAGATGGAATACATGATACATTATATAACAAAAAGATTTATAAAAGGGAACAAACAGACAAAGTATTTAATACAATTAACTAACTGATTAAATTTAATTAATTAAGCCTAAATTGGTTGTGTTGTGTAATGGTGTAAAGTGTGGGTGTGTACGTGATGGTGTGTATGTGGGTCGTGCTTATGATGTAGATGATTTTGCGCTATGTATATTCTTAATACATGTTTTAACCACATTTCGCTAAATAGTGGTCATTGTATGTCCGAGCAGCGCGATATAAAACTGAGTTTTTAGCGTAATTAGTGTTCATGTGAGGAACATGAAACAATGTACGAATACGAGTTTAATAAGCAGGAACAAGGAAAGGCAACTTTTCCAGAAGTGAGCTGCAATCAATTTTATTGGAGATAATGTCATGTAAATAGTATTATATCATATTGTTTTCGTCTAAATTCCAAGGTATTAATATTAAAATAATCACACGCGTCTCTATACGTATTGAATTTATTAAAACTCTTATAGGAAATAAATTTAATAAAGTTTTTTTGGATTTTTTCATTTTGTCAATGTGTGCAGAGTAACTAGGTGACCAAACCGAGCAGCCATATTCGAGAATACTTCTTACGTATGTATAGTATAGCACTTTCATACAGTCAAGATCATGAAAATGTTCACTGACACGTCTTACAAAGCCAAGCTGCTTATAGGCTTTGTGTCAATATGGTTATTGTACGTCATTTTATAGTCCAGCCTTATACCTAAATCACGAACAGAATCTACTTCTTTAACGGGTTTGTTATTGATATTATAAATAAAGTTAATTTTGTTTTTTTTTTCTGGTGAATGTTATCTTCACACATTTTGAAGTATTAACCGATATTCAATTTTGTCTATAATAGTTACAAAGGTTATTCAAGTCAGCCTGGATTTTGTGACAGTCTTCTTCTTTGTTTATTTTTAAGTATATCTTTTTGTCATCCGCGAACATAAGGTAATTAGAACCTTTAATGCTGCTATTTATGTCATAGAGATATGCATTGTATAACAGGGGACCCAGTATAGATCCTTGAGGAACTCCAGAACTTATATGAACAAAGTTACTTCTAGCACTACCGATCGCAACCGCCTGTCTACGATTTGTTATATATGAACAAAACCACCTATGAAGGTTACCCGTACCAAGATTTTACTGAAAGTGTTAAGTATCGATATTGGGCGATAATTTTCAATACTCAACCGCGAGCCACTCTTATGAATCGGTACTATTTTAGCGACCTTCCATACATCAGGATAAACGCCAAATGCGTTCACAGATAGATTTAGTATAATGTACAATGGTTCAGTAATAGTTTGAGCACATTTTTTAATAAAAATAGGTGGTATACCGTCACAACCAGCTCCTTTATCCGCATTTAATGAATTAAGTATCTTTAAAATATCAGATTTGGTTATGTTTAGTTTGCATATACCTAGTGTTGTCGGTTACTTCTCTATTAATCTGAAGGATCTCATGGTATGAAGGTGCTGCTAGTTGAAATACGCTCTTAAAGAAAGTACTAAAACCCGTGCATGCTTCCGATTCATTGTTATATGTATTGCTGCCTAATTGCAATCTATTAGGATAGCCAGTGTTATTAGTACGTAAGGATTTTAGATATGACCAGATTTTCTTTGGATCTCTCTTTAACGATGTTTGTATTTTTTGCATATATAATTTAAAACATTTTTTCTGTACTGCCTTCTGTTTTGCACGAAGTAAAGAAAATTCATCGTAATCTCGTGGGTTTTTTCTTGCTTTCCAACGAGAATGAGCTAATCGTTTGTCACGTATTATATGTATGAGAGACTTAGAATACCACACTGGAAACTTGTTAGAAGCAAAAGAGATCCTCCTCGGTGGAGGATTGAGTAAAACTTCTGTACAGTTATGTCAATGGTGTCACCTCTTAGTGAGTCAATCCAGTCTATGCCGTTAAGATATTCATTTATTTTGCAGTAGTTAGCCTTCGCGTAGTTGTATCTTGTAACCTTTTTTAATTTAATATTGGGCGTCATAAATTCCGATACAGCTCCTTCCGCTGATAGCTCCAGCGATTCAGGAATTATTTTCAAGAGATAGATTTTACGGGAAAATACTTGTCGTGGCGCATAAAACAGTCATATAGCTAGGGATGGGTGGGGTGTAATAAGTAAAATATTTTTGGAGTTTACTCCTTTAGAATCGATTTAATCTATCACCAATTTGTAGTTGTGGGAGCAGTGTTGGTCTAGTGACTTCAGCGTGTGACTCATCACTGAGGTTCTATCCTCGCCTGTGCTTTATTGGACTTTCTATGTGCGCAACAAAACACACAACAATCAAACAATCATCACACAAATGACCATGACAAAGATCTCTGATGTCCAGACCTATAAACGTTGTAGCGCGATTTATTTTTTGAGCTGACATTTTAAAACTACTTTGTGTGATACTTTTGAGTTACTTCGTCCTGGCTGATTACTTATGGATTTGATATATTTATATATATATAAATATATGTATTGCCCTTATTGCTCATACGGTTAAGAAAACATCACTACGAAATTGGCTTGTCTTGGCAAATTTACGGAATGTGATCTAAATAACACATCTAGAGAAAATGTGTTTATTTTTGTAGCAAATGCGAACGATGAGATAGACGATTTTACTTTAATATTTTGTAAAAATGAGACTGGCTTCAGGGATCCCGGGATGAGTTATCTGACATGTTGCTTGATCACAGATCACAGCTGGAAAAAATCGGCCGTAAAATAGTCATATACATGTCACAAAGATAAATAGTGCCAGGTTTCCACCAGGCTCCGACTCACCATATCATGAGGATATTTCCGAAGTAGTTGTCAGGGCCCAACGGGAGATGCCAATACTTTTAACACATTAAGTGCTTTATTCTCGGGAGTAGGGTCATGGTAGCGGTGACGGCCACTCGGATCCGTGCGAGTGTCCTGGTCAAATTTTGTAAACCATCCCTAGCTAGGATCCGAATATTCGGCACCCAATATGCTGTATGCCGACCACTCGGATTCGTAAAATGTTTTTTTTTTAATAAAAATAATATTATACATTCATACATATTTTTAAATATTCATATTTACTTATCAAAATTCGTCATCCGAAGTTATGGTATAAGTAAATAAAGTCCCATTTTAGGAAAGGGCTCTTGACTCTGCCCTGCTGTCTAGTTCTTGTCTTGATTGCGTACGTGATAGCCTACTATGTATGTACCTAGACAAACGTGAAATATGTTAACTGCTTTCTCTGGGATTCAGTTCTACGTCAGGGGGTTAACGCAGACAAACTATTATTACTCAAACCAGGTGTACGTTTGTTCCAAAACTGAATATTTTTAAGGCAGTTTTTGCTACGCACCACCACTTTTTGGAACCAGCTGTCCACTGAAATATTTGAGACCCAATTCGACTAATTGTCCCTCAAGAAAAGAGCGTACCATGGTGAGTCTTCATAAGCGGCTTTACCTTTTAGCATCAGGTGATAAATACACCTTTGTCTTCAGTCACCGTGACCACGCACGCTGTAAAGCACGCGAAACGTCGGTTAAATTTAAATTATGTGTAAATAGTTATAAGTTTACAATAATAGATAACTTTAATCCGTTATAAAAGTGTTTTCTTTAAATGTGCAAAAGTTATGTCAAAAGCGCGGGAAAAATCGATAAATAAAGAGTATATTTTTTATATAGAATTTGTATTCGTTTTTACAACAAACTTCCAAGCGAAATTAGATAATTATCACTAAATAAATCCAAAGCCTTTTATAAATGTGACGAATACTTAAATGATCCTCATCCTTGGGATTGATTTACTCCAGTTCAAACAATTTGTATTAAAAACTTGGCGATTGAAAAGAGTGGCGGAAAGTTTCTTGCCAGTTCTTCTTGCCCGCTGTACGCCCTTGACTTGCGAAATGGTAGTAAATGTTAACTAACATTTTTTTTTGACGTTCATAAGTGTATTTGTTTGAATGTCAAAAACGTGTCACAGCTGTAGAAAAAGTTGTATTATCTGTATTTATTTCCTCGGAGTTGTCATGGTCATTTGTGTGATGATTGTTTGATTGTTGTGTGTTTTGTTGCGCACATAGAAAGTCCAATAAAGCACAGGCGAGGATAGAACCTCAGTGATGAGTCACACGCTGAAGTCACTAGACCAACACTGCTCCCACAACTACAAATTGGTGATAGATTAAATCGATTCTAAAGGAGTAAACTCCAAAAATATTTTACTTATTACACCCCACCCATCCCTAGCTATATGACTGTTTTATGCGCCACGACAAGTATTTTCCCGTAAAATCTATCTCTTGAAAATAATTCCTGAATCGCTGGAGCTATCAGCGGAAGGAGCTGTATCGGAATTTATGACGCCCAATATTAAATTAAAAAAGGTTACAAGATACAACTACGCGAAGGCTAACTACTGCAAAATAAATGAATATCTTAACGGCATAGACTGGATTGACTCACTAAGAGGTGACACCATTGACATAACTGTACAGAAGTTTTACTCAATCCTCCACCGAGGA
Source organism: Pieris mannii (assembly GCA_028984075.1). Classification (NCBI taxonomy): domain Eukaryota; kingdom Metazoa; phylum Arthropoda; class Insecta; order Lepidoptera; family Pieridae; genus Pieris; species Pieris mannii. Next base: position 12,646,758 of record CM054777.1, on the reverse strand, counting down.
GGATCTCTTTTGCTTCTAACAAGTTTCCAGTGTGGTATTCTAAGTCTCTCATACATATAATACGTGACAAACGATTAGCTCATTCTCGTTGGAAAGCAAGAAAAAACCCACGAGATTACGATGAATTTTCTTTACTTCGTGCAAAACAGAAGGCAGTACAGAAAAAATGTTTTAAATTATATATGCAAAAAATACAAACATCGTTAAAGAGAGATCCAAAGAAAATCTGGTCATATCTAAAATCCTTACGTACTAATAACACTGGCTATCCTAATAGATTGCAATTAGGCAGCAATACATATAACAATGAATCGGAAGCATGCACGGGTTTTAGTACTTTCTTTAAGAGCGTATTTCAACTAGCAGCACCTTCATACCATGAGATCCTTCAGATTAATAGAGAAGTAACCGACAACACTAGGTATATGCAAACTAAACATAACCAAATCTGATATTTTAAAGATACTTAATTCATTAAATGCGGATAAAGGAGCTGGTTGTGACGGTATACCACCTATTTTTATTAAAAAATGTGCTCAAACTATTACTGAACCATTGTACATTATACTAAATCTATCTGTGAACGCATTTGGCGTTTATCCTGATGTATGGAAGGTCGCTAAAATAGTACCGATTCATAAGAGTGGCTCGCGGTTGAGTATTGAAAATTATCGCCCAATATCGATACTTAACACTTTCAGTAAAATCTTGGTACGGGTAACCTTCATAGGTGGTTTTGTTCATATATAACAAATCGTAGACAGGCGGTTGCGATCGGTAGTGCTAGAAGTAACTTTGTTCATATAAGTTCTGGAGTTCCTCAAGGATCTATACTGGGTCCCCTGTTATACAATGCATATCTCTATGACATAAATAGCAGCATTAAAGGTTCTAATTACCTTATGTTCGCGGATGACAAAAAGATATACTTAAAAATAAACAAAGAAGAAGACTGTCACAAAATCCAGGCTGACTTGAATAACCTTTGTAACTATTATAGACAAAATTGAATATCGGTTAATACTTCAAAATGTGTGAAGATAACATTCACCAGAAAAAAAAAACAAAATTAACTTTATTTATAATATCAATAACAAACCCGTTAAAGAAGTAGATTCTGTTCGTGATTTAGGTATAAGGCTGGACTATAAAATGACGTACAATAACCATATTGACACAAAGCCTATAAGCAGCTTGGCTTTGTAAGACGTGTCAGTGAACATTTTCATGATCTTGACTGTATGAAAGTGCTATACTATACATACGTAAGAAGTATTCTCGAATATGGCTGCTCGGTTTGGTCACCTAGTTACTCTGCACACATTGACAAAATGAAAAAATCCAAAAAAACTTTATTAAATTTATTTCCTATAAGAGTTTTAATAAATTCAATACGTATAGAGACGCGTGTGATTATTTTAATATTAATACCTTGGAATTTAGACGAAAACAATATGATATAATACTATTTACATGACATTATCTCCAATAAAATTGATTGCAGCTCACTTCTGGAAAAGTTGCCTTTCCTTGTTCCTGCTTATTAAACTCGTATTCGTACATTGTTTCATGTTCCTCACATGAACACTAATTACGCTAAAAACTCAGTTTTATATCGCGCTGCTCGGACATACAATGACCACTATTTAGCGAAATGTGGTTAAAACATGTATTAAGAATATACATAGCGCAAAATCATCTACATCATAAGCACGACCCACATACACACCATCACGTACACACCCACACTTTACACCATTACACAACACAACCAATTTAGGCTTAATTAATTAAATTTAATCAGTTAGTTAATTGTATTAAATACTTTGTCTGTTTGTTCCCTTTTATAAATCTTTTTGTTATATAATGTATCATGTATTCCATCTGTGGCTATGTTCTCGGTGTATTTGTTTGCTATTATATGTATTTTGTGTTAGCTGTAGAAGTACAAATAAATAAATAAATTCCTGTAAATTTAAGATATTACTTAGAACCCTGTGCGACTGTAGCTGTGTATACACAATGATTAAACTTATTGATTGGTAGAATAAAAAAAACAGCTGTGGACTTTGCATGTATCTGTGAAGGTTGCAAGTCCGAGAAAATAGACGTCGTACGATATCGTCGACGCATAGGGCTTCTTGTTACGGGAAGTATGTGACTTGTACAGCACTGGTAGTAACTCTTAATCTAGCGCAGCTTCAGTGAAGGTATTAAAGGATATGGTGATATAAGAATCTGGTATAAAGGTATCGTGTAAATATTTTATTCTTAACGCGCTCCAACATAAGGCAGTATTTAGCTTCATGCGGAGTCCAAACAGACAAGACTTGTACAAGTTTGTCACCATGGGACGTTTATCAATATTTAATAGGAGCATTTTTTTTGCTCCACTTACATACTCTATCACTATCTCCATCTGATGTGTAGAGATTACGGAGATTAATTCGAAAAACAATAAAAGTATTGGCAAATTTCTACATTAACATGTTTTGCATTTGCTAAATATTTTCAGTGTTAAATAGGTATTTTCAATTAAATAACTTTAATTGATTTTTTACGAGTTTTAACTTATTTGTTTTAAAATAATAATTATTACTCAACCTTGATATTAATTAGAATTTTATAATTTAAATGTTTCTTGGTTATCATAGCCTTAAATATCGATTTACGCTTTCATTTCACAAACATTTCGGAATAATAGGTTTTATAAAATATAATATTTTTGTTTTTTCAGATTACAATATATTAGAAGAATAATAAAATATACAGTATTTACAATTGTATTAACCTACATAGAAGTTTTTAAAATAATTAAAAATTAATGAACAGAAAATAAATAAAGTAAATATTTATAATATATTACCCTAACATCTAAAACCGCCCATTGCAATATATGGAGCCAAACATATTATAACCTTTGACGATTTGATCCTACCGGCAGGGCTCCGATGTCACCTTACGTTTCTTGGTGCAGACTCTGTGTGTTAAGTTACACATGTAGGGCTTTAGGAACCGTAGACTTGTTAGGTTCTTACATCTCACCATCTCATGTACTTATCTAGTGCATCATATTTATTTAACAATGTAAGGTATTATTATTTATCATCAATATTAATTTCTTTACTTTTTAAAAAGTCCATCTTAAAAAAGTTATATCAGTTTAAAAACGTTCATAGTTGTGGTCACATTTCTTCTAGTGGGATTACCATGCTGTTGCCTTCGGTTTTCAGCCAAATGGGCAGGCACGACAGGGGCAGTACCACTGTTTCTCAGAAAACCGGCGTGAAGTGATGCAATAGGTACGCTTTAATGTACCCCGACTTACGGGAATTCGGAGTTACGCGATTTAATTTTTGTCGTCGAAATTGGTAGACCAATAAATTTAGAAGTGATGATGTTCAAGAGGTGTTGGATTCACACAATGAGGAGCTTACAATTGATGAGCTCATTCATATCAATGCGTGAACAAGAGGAAGAAATGGATAATGATGATCCAGTTCAATTAGAAGATCAAATGACAGTTGGAAACTTGACAGAAGCCTTCAGTTCCATCCTCAAAATTAACATTTTGGAAAGCACAGACTCCAAAGAAGAGCGCATTTTCATCTTTATATGCAAAATTGTACCCCGACATACGCGAATTCCACTTACGCGGATAGCTAAGTAAGGACATGGCTAATATTTTACAATTAAAAAATGGGCAAACATTTGTAAACAACTGTTATCCCAATGTCAGTTTCAAAAATATTGTTAAAAATCATATAACAAAAAACAATTCTAATTGTAATAATTTAATAGTTTTTATAGGGAACAGGGGAAGTGTAAATAAAAATGATCTTTTAGTATTATATGAAAAACTTTGTTGTTTAGACTCTAAAAGGATCATTATGTATACATTTCCCTATAGCGAAAGCTTTCCTAAGGAGGAGAATGACACAAGGTATATTCTTAATCAAACATTGCATACACTGGCAATGTATAATGATACATTTTGTGTCATAGATACCAACAGGTATATAAATAAATAAAAAAGCCTTTTATTTCCTACAAATATAACTTTTTACATTGACCCATCTCCAAACGCTTACATAACTAATTAAAATTAATACCTTCTTATTTTTATTTATTTTCTATATTATTTACCTATAACTATTTTATTTACTGTTATTAATATACTACTTATATAATATTTGCTACTATATATATCATATTTACTACTAGATAATATTTACTATTACATTATTTTATTGTATTATTAGCTAGCTTGGTTAGATTTTAGATACTTAAATAATATAATTTTTAGGAACCCCATTATTGGGTGAAGGCCTCCTCCAAAGATGCCCATTTGTCTCTGTCCTGTGCAGTCTGTTTCCAGTTTGGGCTGGCTACTTTTTTGATCTCGTCATCCCAACGAGTATGTGGTCTTCCTCGATTTCTTTTACCTTGAGGTCCATTCCAAAAGGTCACTTCTGTGGTCCATCTTCGGTCTTTAAGCCTCGCGACATGGCCAGCCAATCTCCATTTAAGTTTTTGTGCGTATTTCAGTGCAACTGTTGCTTTGGTTTTTGATCTTATTATTGTGTGTCGTATTTTTGTCTGATTTCTTTAGTTTAAGCATGCTGCGTTCCAGTCCTCTTTGACAGGTGGTGATAAGATTTTTTACTTTTGAAGTAGGCAAGCTCTAGCCGCCACGGCCGGCCGATACGGCCGCAAACGCTACGTCCCATCCACGGGTAGAGATGTAAAGCCTCACGGCAAAAGACTTCATATCCTATGAAGTAAGGTCTTTTCTATATAATTATATACTACGTCAACTCAAAAACAAAGCTGAAATCGCCGCGTCCATTAAGGACTTTGAAAGATGGGAACTACTGAGTTAATTTCTACAATCCCAGTTTGGAGAGCGTAAACATTACGCACATTAACTGATGAATCTACAAGAGAGCCACCAACTCTACACAGACAATCTAAATGAAATAACATTGTTTCTTTACAGGGAGACTAGTGGTCCCATCGTTAAAGATTTGTCCTTAGGTGTTGCCGTGTTGATTCAACTGTGTTTTAGGGATCACTCTAAATTATCGCTTGCAATGGAAGCTTCATATTACCTATCGGGAAGATTTAGTTCGGCTGCTTTTGTGATAAGACAGATTACATTGTTGTCTGATATTGAAACGGCGAGGCTTGTAGACTTTAGTTGCTTCCATAGTATTATGACATAATGGTATGTTGTTCTGGGGCTCAGCGGCCGATATTCAAGATATTGTTGTATTACAAAAAGAGTAATACGCGCTATATACAAATTAAAACCGCGTGACTCGCTAAGAGAATTATTTAAAGACATCAGTATTTTAACAGTTGCCTCGCAATATTTGTATGAAATTAATATGTACCTTTATAACATTAATACATTTCTAAAGTGCAGTGAATGTCACAATTTAAACACAAACACATAGGAATAGAGTTGCTTTTTCAGCTTTCAGATTTCATAAAACTTATTGTTTACAGATGTATAACAAAATTTCAGATCATGTACCCAAACTTACGCTACATAAGCTTAAACTTTACACCAAGAAATTAATTCCTAATAAAAAAGGATATTATACAGTTCAAGAATACAATATAGACGACACAAATGTGTGGGCACTAATGCTGCAATGAGATAGTAAGATGGTGTAAATAGACATTGTACCTCGATGAATAAATGACGTTTGAATTTGAATTACAAGCACAATAATTGTTCACATTTGTTGTGTCAATATGTTGCTTAAAATATCATAGTTCCCGGTTTTTACCTTTTTTACGCACCAATCCTATTCTGTATATTTTAAATAAATATAAGTGTAAACAATAAATGAAATAACATTGAGTAACACACATACAATTCAAAAATATTTAACGATATCATTTAGCACCAATACTAATTATGTTTTATTTTAAATAATTTCCGTCTTTTGGAAAATTTTCCACTAATTTATTTTTAGTACCTACATTTGTAGTATAAATATGAAGTAGAAAGTTATAAATTTCAAAGCAAGAACCGGCCTCCAAAGAAAATGATTCTCCATTTTGCTCTATTAGTTCTTCTGTCCCATGGACTCCTTGGTAAGATAAATTTCAATCAATTAATACTTATTTATACCCAATACTGTGTAGGCTTACGAAGGAATTAAACAAGAAACAAAAAGCATTTCTCTGTTGTGTTTAATTGTTGTTTCAATGTTGTAAAATAATGCACTATTTGTTAAGTTTCTTTTTTAAACTTATGATGTTACTGATTCCAAATAACTTGAATATTCGAGAATGATTTAATATCGCACCATCTGGATCGTAATTTGAGTTCAATTATTAATTCTTTCTTCGCTTTTATTTATCAAAAAAAAAAAATTGCTATACCGGTCCCGTGCACAGTTAATTAAACTAAACATGAACATGTAGGCCAATTAAAAGAAGGCGAAGTGGACGTTTCGGAAGCAATAGATGGAGACAGCAGAATAATAAATGGCAAAGATGCCACTCCAGGCATGGCAAACTACCAAGTTGCAATGCGTGGTCATAGTGGAAGGCAAGAATGGAACAAATGTGGAGGGTCTATTTTAAACGACGAGTACGTGTTAACAAGCGCTCTTTGCATATATGGGTGAGTATATTATTTTGTTTCTATTAATATAATATGTTTTAATTGCATGAGTTCTCATATACTTCTATAAGCTCCTTTCTCTGCGAAAGCTTGCTCACAAGTCTTGTTTGCCAGGAAATGACAAGAAAAATCCCATCATTCATTACACCCACGTTCAATGATTCTTAACATACAGAACCTTTTGCGACTAATTTAGTTTTAATGTGAAAGTTTCATTAGGCATAAGGAACTGTAATCATAGTTAATTGATTTAAAAATCAATCAAAAAATCTTTAGGGTGGACACAAAAGATATGTCAGTAATGGTTGGTAGTCACATGGTCAATAGAGGCGACCAGTACATGATTAAAAAATTGATACCTCATGAGAAGTTTGTTAAAGAGACTCTAAAGAATGATATAGGCATCGTACAGATCGAAGGAAAATTCAAATTCAGCGATAAGGTTCAACCCATTGAGTTGTTAAAAGAAATGGCACCCATTGGAAAAAAATGTCTCTTGACTGGCTGGGGATATATAGACCTTGTGAGTAGATTATTATATTTGATTAACTAAACGTTTTAATAATTTTATTCGTTTTGTAATATTCTGCACTGAGACGATTATTTCGCTGGAACCTCATGGCCTCCGGGCTACACGATTTGTCTTTAAAAATAAAGACAATTAGTAAAAATTATATTATTCAGCCAATATGGAAAAAACCTAAATAAAAATAAATGAGTAAGAAAATGACACTTAGGAGGGCTGGCACTAATTTAACATCGTTTCGTTAATTTCTATTATTTATCAAAAGATAGAATACTTAATTCTCCCCTAGATACACAAATGTTGATTATTACAGAGGAGAAGGAAACCAAACACTCTTCAAATGTTGGAGTACGAAACAATTAGCAATGACGACTGCAATAAACAATTAAAAGGTACGGATTTCCCTGACCTCCTCCCTGTAGATGCCGGACAACTCTGCGTTAAGAGCACGAAAAACAAAGGTTCATGCCACGTAAGTAGTCAAATATGCTACATTTTTTAAATTTACTATAAAATGGTTCGAAATATTGGGTCACAGCAATCATAGATTCTGAATAATGAATGTATTCAAAAGTCAAGAATTTCTTTGTTTGCGTTTAATAGTGAAGTTAAAAACGTCGTGAGCAATCTTGGTTTCTTACCCTTGTGGAAAAAAGACTGATCACCTTCACCGTATAAAAATATAACCAATTCTTTGTTCCGAGTTTAAAATCACCACACTTCTGGATTATTGTCATTAATAAGGGAAGAAGATCAATAAGTGCAGCAGTGCATTAACAACATGCATTCCTGTAAATCAATACCTTTATATGTTATTATTTCTTATACAGGGTGATAATGGTAGTCCTCTCGTCGTTCAGGACGATAAGAAGAAAAATCTTCAAATAGGACTGTCATCCTGGGGGATTCCCTGTGCCAAAGGCTATCCTGATGTATTTACTTCAGTCCACGGATTCTACGATTGGATACAGAGCAAAATAAAATGAATTATTGAATAATAATTAAAGATCTGATTAAAAAAATATCATTTGAAATGAAAGTATTTTTTATTATTAGTATGCAACGTTTAAAATAATGCAACTAACACATATATATAAGTTCCGAAAGTATATATATATATATATGGCCCTAAAAAGCGGCCAAGTGTAATGATAAGCAGCTGTATTAGCCAAGTGGTTTTTCTGTCTAAATATAAATTTAACATTCGCTCGTACAGTGAAGGAAACTGTAGCCGTACTTATCTTTTATAAATTCAAACAAACATCGAATTCTTAGGCCAAAATGTTATCGATTGATCCCTCCTATTATAACCGTACAGTTTAACTGTATAATATAATATTGTTTGGAATAAGAATACCAACAGTTTTGGTTTTCACAACACCGGACATTCACATCATCACATCGCAGAACGGCTGATGCTGATAATGAGTGAGTGGAGAATATCTCTTCTTACCAGGGCCTTGTGTAATGTATGATATATGTATCTTCTGTTTATAATATTAATAAAAAAACAATTACATACTGTGCACGATGATATCAGATATTTTCAGGATAAATGGTCAAATGTCTATATTTTAAGAATATATTTACGACTTAAAATTATTTATTTATTTTCGTATTGTTAATTAACTTTTAAGTTAACAAATGAAAATTTAACTGACTTCTCGGGCAGAAATTGCAGTTTTTTTATCTATCACATGCTTTATTCATTAAAGTTTAAAATTCCGGAAGAAAATTTCACTGCTCGCCATTAGTTTAAACAAAATTTATTTATTTATGACAGCGCGCCAGGCGCCGAGCGCTGTGGAAATATATATAGATTACATTTTTATGATCAAGTGGTAAATGGGGGGTCCAGTTGACGTGATCCTGATCATTTCTATTTATGAGTCGCCAACAACTATATTATTTAAAAGTGGATTCCAAGCTTTCCTTCAAAATTTTAATGCAATTCTCTTTTCCGATTCGTCTATTTTATCGAGAAGGTGGCCGTTTTGGGCTTTGATGTAATGCATTATCTCTTCATCTGTGTGCGCCTGTAGGACTCCTCGTAAGATTTTTAGCGGATCCTTATCCTTTGTCGGTCTTACTGTAAGAGTATTGTCCCTTTTTATTCGATCTGTTACCTCGTTCAGACGTTTATTTGTGTCACAATTGATGAACAACTTTTTGGTCTTTCGATTTCCTTAATTTATTGATTCTTAGACCAGTGTTCTTTGGGCCTACAGTGACTTTAATTCGTTCCAAAATTTCTGTGTTCGTCTCTTGATATGAGGATGAGATTATTATGGAGTGCATTTGCTCTATGTCAGTTTTCATCGATATGTAATTTTTCTTTCCTTAATGTAATTGTTCTTTGCTCTTGTTTGTTTGTTCTTTTCTTTGATTTTCCGCTTCGCATACTAGGTCGCAAATTCTTTTAATGGCATCCAGGACCGCCACTTTTATTTTTCCTCTAAGATTTTTCGATGCTTCGATATGCTTTGTAGCTCTTTGTGTTATATGTGCGGCTTCAGATATTCTGTTTGGAAGTGTTTGTGTTGTTTTTGGAGGACTTATTTCCATATAATTAAGTTATTTATGAACTATGCGTTGCGCAGGGTGTTCCATTTTTGTTGCAGACGTCGCATCTATCGCTCTCATTTTTTTGGCTTTCATCGATGATAATGGAATATTCTGGTTGGCCTCAGTTGTTTTTCACGATTTCCAAGTTTGTGTATTATTCTTTAAACAGGACATTCACGGTTTAATTGGGTCGGGACCCTGTCTCTTCACGGAATATTGAGTTGGGCGTAGCTTAATCCCAACAGTCAGTATGAAAATGTATTTTTGAGTTAATGCTGACATCACAAGGGTTCCCGTTTGTTTGTTGTGGTAGTTTATGCACTACCGCCGAAATTCACTTTAGCAACAATTTTATTTTTTTTCTAATTCCAACTTAACATATGCTATTTGCACTACCCAATTACATACAGATAGTGTTTTATTGAATACGAACTAATTTTTAAACTCGCAGTTTCTTTGACGTTGACTTACGGGTAAACATTTTTATCACCAAATTAATATCGGTGAGGGTATTTTTGTAATATAAATTGTTCATTGTATATTATGTATTTAATATTTCACTACTATCTCAATAAATCGTGATGCATGAGAAAGATCTCCAATGTATGTTGTTTTACAGAACCTTTATATTTACTAGGCTATTTAATAATACTTCACACAACCGTTTTGTTTTTTAGCACCTGACATTTTTATATTCATTTTTATGCCCAGATATTGCTGGCCACAAGCAAGATATAGTTTCTATTTTCTTATATTTTTATGCCTTAAATTTGGGGGGGGGGGGTCTGGGCCTACGCTTTTACGCACCATGCACGACATGCTTGCTTTGCTTTTCTTTGCATGGTAGCACAGGTACAGACCTACTCTACTACATAATTCTGATGTGTAGGGTGGCGTGGTCTTGGGAGTAGCACAAGTCGCTGAGATCCCCAAGGCAAGTTTGGTAGACTAACCTTCTCGAGGTTGCCGACTCCATTCTTGGCCTAATACTTTATGTAATAGAAATTAAAACTACCAAGCGAACTTTTGCAGGGTCATGTCGCCTGTCTCTGAGGCCCCCGTCTTACATGCGGATGCAACCATTAGGGCAGCGTCCAAGACATCAAAGGAGGGAGTAGTGGCTGAGGTTGCGCCAAACCGGGCGGTACCCTTGACCCCCTCCGATGGAATCCCACTCAACACAGGGGATTTGTCCTTTGCTGCGGTCAGGTTGATATTGAAACGGCGAGGCTTGTAGACTTTAGTTGCTTCCATAGTATTATGACCTATGGTATGTTGTTGTGGGGCTCGGCGGCCGATATTCAAGATATATTTATATTACAAAAAGAGTAATACGCGCTATATACAAATTAAAACCGCGTGACTCGCTAAGAGAATTATTTAAAGACATCAGTATTTTAACAGTTGCCTCGCAATATGTGTATGAAATTAATATGTACGTTTATAACATTAATACATTTCTAAAGCGCAGTGAATGTCACAATTTAAACACAAACACATAGGAATAGAGTTGCTTTTTCAGCTTTCAGATTTCATAAAACTGCTCACTCATTAATGGGGAAATGTACAGATGTAAAACAAAATTTCAGATCATGTACCCAAACTTACGCTACATAAGCTTAAACTTTACACCAAGAAATTAATTCCTAATAAAAAAGGATATTACACAGTTCAAGAATACATAGACGATAACAAAGTGTGGGCACTAATGCCGCAATGAGATAGTAAGTTGGTGTAAATTGACATTGTACCTACATGAATAAATGACTTTTGAATTTGAATTATAAGCACATATATAGTATACTTACGATACAATATAGTCAGCGTGTCTTTAGTGGTTTAGTTAAGACCTTATAATCAAAAAGATTTAGATCAAATCAATTTTACCTAAAATCGAAATTAACTGTAACTTAACTTATACATTGCAAAGGTAAGAGATGTCTTGTTACAGGCAAATATCACTTAATAACAAAAGTGCAAAGCATTTCGTTTTTATTAACTAATTTTGCACAATTTTCGGTGCAATTTAAAAAGACCAAAACATTATAACTGCTATCCACTATTATCCACGATTACGCCGTTTTTAAGGATCATATAGGTTAGCACATTTGTTTGTAATAAAAACTACTGAAGAAATATCGTAAATAAAGTGTGAGAGATTGTCTTAAATTCCACAAGGAATAAGTGAAAAACTGTTTGAATTTAAACACGTTTATTGTTTTATAAATTTAGTCAACTTTTGTACATTTGTGAACGTTAAAAAATGAAATGACTCTAATGTGCTTACAGTTCTTAAATCAAGACCGAGAACTGACAAAAAGCTTTACCATTCGATAGCCATCTATTTTAATTACTGATTAAAATTCGATATATATCAGTAAGTAAGATAAGGCTTAGCTATGCTTTATTATTTCATAGGAATATATAATATAGTGAAATATTGTTTTTTTTTTTCAAAAAATATTTGCTTTGGATCAAATGTTAACATTTTGAGTTATTTATTTAATTTTGCCCTGTATCCAATCGTAGAAACCATGGACTGAAGCAAATACATCAGGATATGGGGCGGTGCAGGGAATTCCCCAGGACACGACTCCTATTTGAACAGTTTTATTCTTCTCGTCCTGAATGACGAGAGGACCACCAGAATCACCCTGCATGAGAAAAAATAACATATATTGATCTTCTTCCCTTTTAATAACAATAATTCAGGTGATCATCAGGATAAGAAATCACGATACCTTCCAGATTGTTTAACTTCATTGTATGAGTAAGTATTAAATGCAGACAAATAAATTCGGATCTTAAAGGCATCTTATCTTTTTTTTTAATAATACTCGATCGTAACGTGAACCTATGATAAATTAAAAATATTGTAGCACATTAATTGATTACTTACTTTGCATGCACCACTGTTTCTCGGGCGCTTAACGCAGAGTTGTCCGGCGTCTATGGGCAAATATTTCTTGTAATACGGGTTATTCAATTGTTTATTGCAGTCGTCATTGCTTATAGTTTCAAACTCCAACATTTGTAGATTGTTTGGGACAGTTTCGTGTCTCTGTAACAATACACGACATTTTTATATAAACGAGATAACTATTAAGTGTTTGCAATGCAACCCTGCTGAATATCATTTTGCTACTCATTTATTATTATTTATTTTTTAGGTGTTCCATACACAATATTTTAATTTTACGAAATAAGGGTCTCAGTGCAGAATATTACGAAGCTTATAAATTTAATACAAACATCTAGTTAATCAATTACATTAATTTACTCACATAGTTTGTTAATCCCCAGCCAGTCAAGAGGCATTTCTTTCCAATGGGTGCCATTTCTTTTAACAACTCAATGGGTTGGACCTTATCGTTGTATTTGAATTTGCCTTCGATCTGTATGAGAGCTATGTCATTCTTTATATTCGGTTTAGAATACTTTTCATGAATGACCAATTTCTTAGTCTTATAACGGTCGCCGCCTTTATTGAGCGTGTGACTGCCAGCTACTATAGACAACTCATTAGCTCGTTTTCTATAAGTAATTTCAAGTATATTTATAACATCATTAAAGTTAGTCGTTGCACATGAAATTATCGTCTTGCTATTACACATTTCAAATTATTAAAATAGATGTAAACGTTAACAGCTTTTCGTCACGTGGTGACGTCACGTAATCGTGAACATCACGACTCAGTCTGAGCAAACAAGGAGGGGAACTCATATATTTCAGCTATCCAATATTTGTGTTGCAGAAGCGGGCTGTTCGGGGTATTTGTTGTGTTTCCCCGAGGGAGTCGGTACGGAATAGATTTAAGGAACTAAATATTATGACATTATCCGGTCAATATATTCTTGAAGCCTTGTTGTATGTACAAAAAAACTTAAACGATTTCAAAACAAATGGTGACTTTCACCAGTATAATACGCGTAATAGAACTAATTTGAGTGTGCGACCAACCAGGCTCCAGAAGATAAACCACTCCTTATATGGAAATTGTATTCGTTTTTACAACAAACTCCCAAGCGAAATTAGAGAACTGTCACTAAATAAATTCAAAGCCCTTGTTAAAAGTAAATTAATTAATAAAGCCTTTTATAAATGTGACGAATACTTAAATGACCCTAATCCTTGGGATTGATTTGCTCCAGTTCAAACAATTTGTATTAAAAACTTGGCGATTGAAAAGAGTGGCGGAAAGTTTCTTGCCAGTTCTTCTTAACCGCTCTACGCCCTTGACTTGCGAACTGGTTGTAAATGTAAATTTACAGTTAATTTAATTTGTTTTTCTTGACGTTCATAAGTGTACATGTTTACCTAAATGAATAAAGATATTTTGATTTGATTTGATTTGAATGCAATGAGTTATCTCAAATATAAATAGGAACGAAAAATATACTCACTGATAAAGGCAATGAGCGGCTGTTAAAACGTACTCTTTGTTTAAAATTGAACCTCCGCAATTGTGCCATTCTTGGTTTCTGTTATGAGCACGAATTGAAACCAAGTACTTAGCTATGCCTGGAGTGGCATCTTTGCCACCTACTATTCGGGTGTCTCCATCTATACCTACCGAATCCTCCACTTCGCCTGTGAACGATTTTTATTTTATGCGGCTACGGTTCGTGCGCGTTAGTTTGATATACTGTGCACGGGCTAGGCATAACACTTTTTTGCGGTGCGAAATTATATAATATATAGATAAAAAATATGTATTCTAATGAAATTAAATTTATCTTACCAAGCAGTCCATGGGACAGAAGAAGTAATATTCCAAAATGGAGAAACATTTTCCTTGGATTTCCTGTCCTCGCTTTGAAATTTTTAATGTTCTACTCCATTTTTATTGTACAAATATAAATACCTAAATTAATGAAAAAAAATTGGCAAAAAATGGTAATCATTAAAAAAAAGATAATAAGCATTGTTGCTTAGTAATATGGCTAAATATTATTGAATTGTATGTGTTTTACTTCATTTTATTTTATTCATTGTAGTTGTTTATGCATTTGCGTACCAACGGTTTGGGATGGTATTTAAATTGAGAGTACGTTCTTCTCACTTACCGGCTATCCCTGCCCAGAGGTCGGTCTGGTCACAAGACAACAAGCTCCTCAAGCAGAGGGTGGTGAGACCTCCGCTGGCTTCGGAGTGAAGGTAGGATATTCGGCATCAGTGCTGTTGTGGGGAGAAGACCGGAATGCAAAGTTTACCCCATCATTCTAGCCTCGTTAGAAAACGACTTAATGTGAAGAGGCTTGTCCGGCCTTACGACCTTGTACCTTTCATTTGAATGTGATAAGCAATTAGAGGCAAACATGACATTTATATAGAGCACATACAAATATCAATCGAAACACTTTTAAACAAAACAAACATTACAAAAAAGAAACAATTACAAAAAACTATGGATATCCAGACCTATTAGGTTAGGTTTTGGTAGAGGTTGGGCCTTGTTGGGCCCAAGTAAGAAAAAAATATTGCCGTATATTATTCAACGACGAAAAAAATTCAACCTTTATATTTAAAGAAAGACGTCTTGTAAAAATGAAAGTTTTGGTCAGCTATGCCGAGTGATTTGTGTACAGAGAATTTAAATAGGTACTAAAAGTTTATAATTTTATTTTAAATAGTGCTTATGTTATAAAAATAAGTGAAGAGAAAAGCCACATGTTTTAAAAACATAAGTAATTTATAAAATATCATTAACTTCTGAACACATTAACATAAAATAATGAATCTTATTGTTTTCGACCCAATTCCCAGTATTTAATTAGAAAATAAAAAACTGTAATTGTTTTTCTGCGTATGAACAATTTCGTTGGCTATGGAGTGGTTTCTTTAAATGACATAATTGTAATTTGATGTCTAAAATTTGTCCATATCACAAGGCAAGTAGGGTGCATAGGTAGAGTTAAATTTTTTTATGTTTATTTTTAATTAGTTATGAGACCTGAATATTACATATATTATATTATGACCTATTCAATTTAAAAAATAACCGATCCGACGACATTGGAACAGATCAAAGCCGATATTGAACGCGAAATAGCAGCCGTTTGGGGCAAAATGTGTCGCCGAGTCATGAAAAATTGGTTCGTTGTAACGAATGACGTCATAAAGAAAATGTATCTTTCTTGTTCATATAGAAAGCAATTTTAATATTAATTAAAATGGAGTTAAGTAAACGATAAATTTAACTTAAAAAAAAACCAATTAATATGTATAACATAGTTATTTAAAACCAATAAAATGCGACACGTTTTACGTAAATAATTTATTTTTAATTGATTCTTCAATCACCATACAATATCTAATTTATTGCAAAATATGTTTATAAATACCATATTAAATCGATACCGAAGCATTCTCAAGACGAGAATCATCATCGCTAAGGAGAAAAACATGACAGAGATCGTTATATTTATGGTAGTCATTGGAGTCACTGCGGGTGAGATAATATTTTTCATGTTTTTCTCCTTAGCGATGATAATTCTCGTCTTGAGAATAAACATATTATGTTTATTATTCGGTCCTTGTATGTCCATTTAATGAACTTCGCGTTGACAAAATTATGTTAATAACCAGTGTACAATGGCACTGGGTGGCTGACAATATCGTCTGATTACAAAATGATAAAGAGACATTAAAGTCGGAGAAATACTTTTCGTATAAGCGATTGTAATTCTAAGGCAAAAGTGATATAGAACAAAGCATCTTTGGCGGTCAGGATGCTCCCGAAGGAATAGCTAATAATGGCAGGCCTCTATAAACTCAAACTGAAAATATTAATAAATATATATCTTGTATTTTAGATGTATACCTACCCCTTTTCAGTTACGGACAAAAACCCTGATGTTGTTGAACGTGCTGGTCGTTACCAACCATCTTTGATTAGGAGGTCAAAGATACAACCTGGAGTTGACCATCGACCTGGAGTCGCTCTAATTAAAGTCATGTTAACTTTTTGTAATCAACAGATTGGTAGTTCGTTCTGCAGAGGAAATGCAATACCCGATGGCTCAATAATATTGCTTACTAAAAACGTACGTTTACTTGAAAACTGCAGTTTAAGTAAAACGTACGCTTTGTCTGTTTAAATCATATTATTTAAATCATATAATTTTGTTTTATCTACTAGGGTAACAGCCACCACGGCAACATTTATTGACAATATCTATAATAATATAGTTCCTCTCAACGCCTGTATTACAACAAACTTACATCTGACCACTCTGGTCAAAACAAATCAGAGTTAGAATTACAAATACTTAAATGTTGAGATAAAAAAAATAAATATGCACAATTCCTATAGAGCGGATCAGTTAGATAAATTTATATTTTATATTTAGCCGCATTAGCTGCAATGATGTTATAAAAACATTTATACAGCCAAAAATAAAAATAAAACTAAAGATTTATTTTATTTTATCTTTTACATTTTGGTACAGAAACAGAAAACAGATTGATTTAACACAAACATTTATTACACACTAAACAACATTTGAAAACCTGAAATCCAATTACATCTGTACACAGCATTTTACACAAATCAAGGGCGTAGAACGGAGGAGAATAACTGGCAATAAACTCTTATTGCCAGTTATAGCTAATGTAACAATGTTATTAATGTTATTAACGGCGTCTCCTATGAGACTCGAACCTCGGCTTGGGCCGTCGCGGGGGGGTCAATCGCCTGAAGGGCAGGACGAAAGCTCACTGGAGTAAGCGAAGTACGAAGTAAAGGTCCTTGCCTTTCCCGGTGAAGGCGGTTTTTTTGCCTTTTTCTGCGGCGGCTTCCGCCCGACCATACCGCGCGCCGTGCTTTTATTTATTTATTATTTATTTATTTCAAACATACACATTATCTTTACAGCCCATGCCAATGCGACAATGTGGAGAAACATTTTATAGCCTGAAAGCCAGTTTAGTCGAGTATAACCCATTCCTACACTTAACTTGAGTTTTTACAGCTTATATGTAGTTGCATATTATAAAAAATACTTTTAATCCAAAATATTTTTATTTTAATCAGATGTAACCATCTTGAATTATTAAATAATTCAATTAATTTTGCTCCATATCCAATCGAAGAAACCATGGACTGAAGAAAATACATCAGGAAAGTTTTTGCCGCACGGAACTCCCCAAGACACGACTCCCATTTGAACAGTTTTGTTCTTCTCGTCCTGAATGACGAGAGGACCACCAGAATCACCCTGCATGAGAAGTAACAACATTTAAAGGTTTTAATTATTTATTTTTTTATATTAATAATTATATGATTCATTAATTAATTAATATTATTTAATTATTATAATTATTAATGTATCTTTTATGCACACTTATAGATATTTTTCCCTTATTAATAATGGATCTTAATCCAGAACCCTTGGTGCGTGGGTCTATCTTGTATGAATGAAGAATTTGATCATTTGTTTTTATAGTTGTCTAGGTAATTCGTCTTTTTATAAAGGCCTTTTATAGCGTGAAATCATCAATCATCTATTTAAAATGTTGTAGCGCATTCGATTACTTACATGGCATGCACCTGTGCCCTTCGGGCGCTTAACGCAGAGTTGCCCGGCGTCTAGGGGCAGCAAGTTCGTAAAATGCGAGCGATTTAATTGTTTATTGCAGTCGTCATTGCTTAATGTTTCAAACTCCAACATTTGCAGATTGTTTGGTACAGTTATTTTATTCTGGAATAATAATCAAAATTTGATTATGACGGAGAGAATAATAATAATAATAAAGCTTTATTGATTCCATAACAAAAAAAAAATATTTATTTAAATTAAGTGTATGGACCCCTTTCGGGTAAAAGCCTCCCCCAAGGCATGCCATGATTCTCTATTCTTGGCTACATCCATCCAACTGCCGCCCGCCACCGCTACTAATTCATCTGACCTGCACTGGCTAAAAAAATATGAAGTTTTGTTTAATTTTTGTAACCACAGGGTTGGTAGTGTGTTCTGCAGAGAAAATGCAATTCATGGTGGCTCTTTAATCCTAATTAATAAAAAACTTAAATGCAAAGAAAGAAAGGATATTATCAGCCTCTCAGTAGAACTAACTATTGAAATTTCCTGTGTGGACCTGGAGCAATTCATTGTTGTATGTCTATATTGTCTTCCATCAGTTTAGTCTATATTAATGTTGAAAATGTATTAGAGGAGATATTGTGTAAATTAGTAAAGTGTAATAAATGGCTAATTGTGTGCGGGGACTTCAATGTCAATTTACTTTGTCATTCTAATGCAAGTATACGCATACTTATTTTTTTTCGGTCTTACAATTTAATAAATCAATTTCATTCACCGACAAGAATTACAGCCAGCACTGCAACTTGCATAGATAATATATATAGTGACATAGCCCCTTTGAATGTTTGTATTTTCAATAGGTTTAAATCTGATCACACTGGTCAATGGTTTGAATTCCAATTAAGGCAACAAAAACCATGTAACAAGAAGAAAATTTTGATAACTCCTGTTACAAATGACCGTTTGGGCAGATTTAGGGAAGCATTGGTGTATAGAATACCATTTCTGTGTGACAACTCATCCCCTAATAATTTATACAGTGCTTTTTTTGGATCATTTATTGATACGTATGATGAATTCAAGAAAGTATTCACTCAAAAGACTTTATTGGTCTCTGAGAAAACAAGATTTTGTGACTGGGCAAATGAGGAGTTACATAGAAAAAGGTTAAAATTATATGAATTGTATGATGAAAAGAAATATTACACCAGTGAGGAATTTAGGGAATATGTTAGGATGTTTTCTAATCATTTCAAAAAAGATTGCAAAATTGCAAAATCAAAATATTTCAGTTCAAAAATAAAAAATAGCATGGATAAAGTAAAAGCTACCTGGAAAGTAATAAATGAGGAATCCGGAAAAGCGTCTGACAAACGAACCGAATATAAATTAAAAGTAAAAGGGAAATTAATAAAATCGGACTCGGAGGTGGCTTCTACTTTTGAAGAGTTTTTTACAAATGTACCACTCAGTACGACCAAGTCCCTGGATTCTTCACCTGCTGCTGCGATATCATTACTGGAAAAGTGTGTACCTAAATGTAATATTAAATTTCATTTTAAACATATAACTATATACATATAGCTTATTAATTTAAAAAAAAAGTAAACATATATGGGGTATGTCAACAGTCATTTTAAATTCCGTGATTGATATATATTGTAATAAGCTCTGAATTGTCTATTAATTTTAACAGATGTATTGATTGTGGAGTCTTTCCTACCGTTTTGCTTTTGTTGTGTTTCACCGAGGGAGTCGGTACGGAATAGATTTAAGGAACTAAATATTATGACATTATCCGGTCAATATATTCTTGAAGCCTTGTTGTATGTACAAAAAAAATTAAACGATTTCAAAACAAATGGTGACTTTCACCAGTATAATACGCGTAATAGAACTAATTTGAGTGTACGACCAACCAGGCTCCAGAAGAGAAACCACTCCTTATATGGAAATTGTATTCGTTTTTACAACAAACTCCCAAGCGAAATTACCTAAACCTACATGAATAAAGATATTTGGATTTGATTTGATTTGATTTGACCATCAGGCCTTTGGTCGACCTCTTGTTCTGATGGCTCTTGGCCCTGACCATTTCGCTGACCTTAGGGTTCATCTGTCATCTTTGTAACGAGCTAAGTGGCCTGCCCACTTCCATTTTCCCTTCAGTGAAAAAGTTAAAGCATCACATACTTGTGTCTTTTTTCGTATGTCAATGTGCTTTACCCTATTTTTCAATTTTAAGCCTTCTTTCCATTTCTCAGGGTAGTTTGAAAGAAAAGAAAAAAAAGAAAGTTTGACGAAGAAAATAAAGTGATTCATTTTTCATAAGTAATGGAAATTAACGTTAATTAAAACCAGCCCTACTGAATATCATTTTGCTAAACATTTATTATTATGTAGGTTTTTGTGTTTCTTAAATAATTTAGATATTTTCGCTGAATAAAATAACTTTTATTTGGGTTTATTTTGAAAGACTAAACGGTAGCCCAGTGTTTGCGAGATTCTGGCGAAATAAGGGTCTTATTAGAAAAAATATTTTCTAGATACTTCCCCGCTATATAGTCGTCAGAGGTATTACATTATTTCGTAAATTGTATTGGTAACTCGGATGATAAAACACTACTACCTATTTCTTTTAAATACTTTTTAATAATTTTAAAATGTTTATTTTATAAAAGTTTCTTCAAGTAATTTACTGTTTTCCGAGGATAATTTCCACTTCTTTTTCCTTATTATAAATTAGTAATAGTAAACTAAATCAAACAAATACTGTTTGATTTAGTTTCACTATTTCGCTAAGCATACATTCTATGCGTATTTACACACGTTGCACTTTTATCGTTGTCTAGTTTTCTATTTCTCAACTATTTTTGTTTTTTTCTTCCACTTGCGGGTAGATAATATACCCAGCGTGATAACACCAACAGAAACTTGAAGGTTGAAGACGCGTCATTTATTCTAGGTCACAGTTTTAATTTCCATTATCTTCATAAGCGAATCTACATAAGCGAACTTTAAAATAATAATATTTTATGACTTGTTTTGACCCACCACAGTGCAAGCACGATAACAGGTGAGGATTGCAGACGTTTGTCGTTAATTTATATTCCAAATGGTATATCGAATGTAAGTCTTTTGACACCACTGAAAAATAGGTCTGATAAATGTATAAATATATTTAGTTAATCGAATATCTACTCACATAATTCGTGTATCCCCAGCCGGTCAAGAGGCATTTCTTTCCAACGGGTACCATTTCTTTTAACAACTCAATTGGTTGAACCTTATTGCTGAATTCAAATTTGCCTTCGATCTGTATGATGGCTATGTCATTCTTTATAGTCCGTGGAGAATAGTTCTCATGAGGGACCAATTTCTTAATTTTGTAACGGTCGCCACCTTTAGTGAGCTTGTGACTGCCAACGACTATTGACATATCTTTCAAGTTTTTCCTGAAAGGTTTTTTTATCATTATAGTTCGTCATGCCTCATAAAACTACACTAAAACTAAACATAAACTAAAACATAAGCTACATTAATAATTAGTTGTAACATATAATGTATGAAGTTTAGTAAGTTTTTGTGAGAAAATAAATAAATGTTATTATTATTAAAACTTGCACATTTTTTCTAAATGAATTAGTTGTAGAAGTATGTGAAAAATCTTGAAAGTGGGGCTCATTAATGACCAAAAAGACTTAGGCGCATCATGACTTATGAGCAAGTATACGCGGAAGAAGCAGCTAATATAATATGTTAACCAATACAATTAAATAATATATTAATAGAAACGAAAAATATACTCACCCAGAAACGCAATGTGCGGCTGTTAACACGTACTGTTCGTTTATAATAGACCCTCCGCAACCGTGCCCTTCTCTGTTTCTTTTATGAATACGTATTGAGACTTGGTATTTAGCCATGCCTGGAGTAGCATCTTGGCCACCTATTATACGGCTGTCACCATCGATAGCTTCCGAAACGTCCACCTCGCCTGTAAACGTGATTTATTGCATTGGCTGCATGTTCATGTTTAGTTTTACATACAGTGTACGTTGCACGGTATAAAAATTATTTTGTTTAAAACAAAAGAAGAACAAATTCATCATTGAATTCAAATGACGGACTCTAAACTCTAAATAATTCTCAAAATAATAAAAAATATTTGGAAATAGGAAATAAATAGTCGCTCGAAAGCGATAAGACCGCCAGTTGCTGCTCTTAATTATGTTCAATGTTAATTAATTAATTAATTTATTAAGTCTACAACATCATACATATTACGAAATCTACTGATAATTTTATAAAATATTCTATCTAATATGTACGACAATATATGTAAACATAAGTTTTGCTAAAAATAGGAATTAAAAAAAAATACAATTAAAAACATAAACAAGATAAGACAATTACACAATAAAATAAAAATGTTTATGTTGTAATGTAACGAAGTGTTAATAAATAAATAACAAAATTAAACCACACACTATTTTTTTTTACTTTTGCTCTTCGAGTCGTTTGTATCCTTCATAAGACTACACAGTATTAGGTATTAATCAAATTAAATCTACCTTACCAACCAGTCCTTGGGACAGAAGAAGTAATATTCCAAAATGGAGAAACATTGTCCTCGCAGTCTTGTCCTTGCTTTGAAATTTCAAATTTTCTACTCGATATTTATACTTAATTTAATAATGAAAAATATGCAAATGACGTAAATAAGTAAAAACAAAACTAATTAGTATTGGTACTTAATGATATCTATAACCATTACTATTGAATTTAATTGGTTAAATATTTATTACATTTACATATTTGAACAAATTGTACATTATAGTTATTCTAATATACCCAATTACTAACCTTAAAATTTAATAATTAAAAAATATTATTAAAAGGAGTCCCTTTAGGCAAGGTTTCGAAGATACTGTCAGTATTCCCCCTTTGAATAGCTAGACTAATTCTTTGTACGAGGTAGCTGCCAGCTCGTTCGTTCTCCTGAGATGTCAACTAACCTTTTTGATATTTCCCTAAAAAGCAATATAGCGCTAGGACCCCACGGACCAAGGATCTCGACACCGAATGGGACAAAATCATATTCCCTTATAGAGCCTAGACCCTTGTATTTTTTTTTCAGCCGTATCACAAGCCGCACCAGCTCTGTTGATGGTTCCATGAAGATGGGAAGGGGCCAGTGTATCTGAACAGTTGGCATCCCATACCAAAACCCGGCCCATCTTCCATGGAATCAAACTCATACCGTCCGGTCTATTGCCATCGTCTCTTGCAATTCCAGTCGGCTCAAGTAGACTTGGCACGTTGACGGTGGCAAGGGACTGACGTATGATATCGTTGAGTGCGGCATGTCTCAAGAAGCGGCCTGCACTTTTTTGCCATGATAGTCCGTGATGTCCTAGTTTGTCGACATCAGTAGCACAGACCGGTTCCCCAAGGCGCAGACAGGTTGCGATTCGGAGCGTGTCAGGTTCAAGAAAAGTTCCCGTATTTGACGAAGGGTAAGCGTGAAGCCAGTAGCCGGCCTCATGTGTACCCACGGCCAAAAGCCTAGCACATGCTGAACCTGTACTACGGCTCAAAAGATCATCATTCATTATCATAAGACATTTTGCTGTCTATGTCGTCCCAGCTCCTCGGTGAATTTAGTGAAAATGGAAAATTTTGACCTGAGCATGCAATTAAGAAAGCGTTTCTAGCTTCGTCCAAGCCAGCAATCTCAAAGTTTGAAGAGGATGCCCTTAAAATTTTACTTTTGAGATTTTCTGAACTATGGACAGAAGATAGGAAGGCTGGTAAAGCGACACTGGAAATTTTTCGAATCCCTAAACCACTATAACGAATTTGTAGCGTACAAGCTTTTCTTGAAGGACCTTAAGTTGAATTGGTTCGGAAATACTTTGTACTTCGCTACAGTTTTGGTTCCACAAAGTTGTGGTGCGCGGCAAAAACTGTCTAGAAAAACACTCAGTTGTGGAACGGCGGACGTTGAGGACGTAGCTTTTTGGAGGCTAATTTAGTCTGTCCCTCCAAGTGACTGCGAAACTGAACGTCGTTCGATATGTCAACGCCAAGTATTGCAATGCTACTGGCTGTGGCTTTAAGAAGAGTGTTTTCGAAAAGAGTAGTAGCGACAAAGGGGGTTTTTTAGCGGAAAATGCGCAAACTAGGTTTCTGCCCCAGTCAGAGACCCCTCGTAGTAGAGTTTCGACCTCAGACACAAGTTTGTTCCGGTATTCATCAACAACTGCCCGAGAAATACCTGCCCGGCCAGTGTTAACAGTATCTCCAGTGCTGTCATCCGCATAGCAAATAATGTTGCTAAGTTGCATATGTTGCATTGATATGCAGAAGAAACAGGGTCGTGGATAGAACACAGACTTGTGGAACCCCAGCGTTTACGGCTTTAAGGTCGGAACATGCTCCGTCGATGACGACCTTGATGCTCCGATCGGCTAGAAAGCTGGAGATCCAATCGCATAATTTCTCGGGAAGCCCATAGGCTTCAAGGGCAGTAATTTGTGCCACACCCGACCGAAGGCTTTCACTATGTCCAAACTCAGAAGAAGAAGAAGAGAAGATCTATGTGTAACAAATACAAGGAGGTCAACAGCCGAACGTCCACGACGAATGCCGTACTGAGAGTCACTTATCAGCTGGTGGCCCTCTAGATACCTCAAGAGCTGGCCGTTAACAATGGATTCCATTATTTTGGAGAACAAGGAAGTCATAGCTATTGGGCGAAAGTTGGACGGGTCAGAGCGATCGCCTTTTTTAGGGATCGGATGTATCCAAGCGGTCTTCCAGCACTTCGGGACAGTGCCGAGTGCAGGTTCCGGAAAAGGCGCGACCGGATAAGACCGGAGCCAACTCAGGAGCACAAGTACACACAAATAGGCACAATTGGGAGGATACCATCCGGCCCGCTTGACTTATGAATTTCCAAGGAAGATAGTGATTTGCGGACAGCACGTTGCTGTAATGTAGCTTCCGGCATCGAAGAATCACACCGCGAAATGGTCGGTGGTAATTAATAAATTAATAATAATTTCGAACTTAAAATAGACGAAAAACTACTTGAACGAATAACCAAAGAAAAATATCTCGGACTTATTTTGGACAGTAACCTAACTTGGAAGCCACACCTATAAAAAATCAAACTTAAACTAACCCCACTCAAATCAAATCAAATTAAAATTTATTTATTCATATAGGTAACAATGTATACTATTTATGATATAATATTTATGAACGTCAAAAAAAAAGAAATATACATTAAATGATTCTAATTTTACATTTACTGCCAGTTCTCAAATCAAGGGCGTAGAACGGAAGAGGAGAACTGGCAATAAACTCTCCACCACTCTTTTTAATCGCCAAGTTTTTTTACAAAATGTTTGTAAGGAGCTGCAATCATTACACCATATCTATATGACATCTTGAGTAATAAATAATAATAAAATAAATCAAAAACAAAGATTTGTCCTCTATCAGCAGGAAGCACGGTGAAATCGGAGCACGCACTTACATACTCGTGAGAACAACACGCAAATACGTAGTATAAGCAACTAATATCACCGCATACACGAATTCAAGTACAACCAGTCACCACAAGTAGCACCCGTTCACGAGTATGGCGCATGGCCAGCCATCGGCCTCCTCGCCATATTTTAGGGAGAGAGACAACCCGACGCATGGGTGCCGCCACAAGCAATGCCATTTAAGTGAGAATATCGATCCTTGAAATGTTGACTTGGCTACACAAGAAAATAGTAATAATACTAATTATACTGAAATAATTTGATACCACATGAATCACGGTTTGCTCCCACTTTACATTAAAAAAAAGTCGTAGATGTCGACGATCGCCCCATAGTCTGAAAATGTAGCCGAGAGATTCAATCGCGTTACCTATTTATACTGAAGCAATTCATATCCAAGCACTATTATCGTTTAAGTATTCATTTATATTTTAATAGGCCTTAGCAAGCAGTTTTACTTTAATGGACGATTTAAATTTATTTATTGACAATATATGTATAACAGACCGTATGGCGACTATCCCTACTATGCTTTAATGTACCCAACATTATTTGTGTTAGGGATGGTGGGGTACAATAAATTGGAAACCAGAGGGCACTTTCAGTTGGCATTCTACGTACTGAAAGTCTTGAAGGGTGTAGTGTGTAACCCAAGTGTACTTCAAGAACTGGGTTTCTTAGGCGTAGGTATGGTATATGTGCGACGGCGAAGGCCTAGGTTATTTGCGATACCAAAGGCAAGAACCAGTCTGTTGCACAGATCCCCGTTATCCAGAACGTTACGCCTACTGAATGTCTTCGATGTTAGCAGTGTGAATTCACAGTAGCGATATTGTGTATGGTATGTGATTATCATTTTAATTATATTTCATTTTATTTTTCTTGACATTGGCATAGTCTGCATAGTGTATGCATTTCTGTAATAAATAAATTATTGGCTTCCATGCTGCGTTTAATCCAAGTGGAATCACCTAAAGAGACCTAAGCATATGTAAAGGGACTTTTCTGATGACGTTAATCTCCTATAAATCTTAAACAGCCCATTGCGAATGCACCGAGAAATTTAATGAAACCTTCTGGATATAAAGGGAAACTATATGAGAAAAAAATCTCTATCGTGTTATATTGGGTTACAAAATATACAATTTGCAACAAACTACTATAGACGTCATTTATAAAAACAAAAAGCATTTTTAACATTTCATTTAAAATGACTTGTGTAAACGATAAATTAATTTTTTTATAAAAAAGGCAATTAATATTTAAAACAATGTTATTTAAAATCAATAAAAGGCGTCACGTTTCACGTATATAATTAAACTTTTTATTCAATTCTTAAATCGCCATGGAATATCTTATATTGCAAAATTTGTATATAAATACCATCTCAAATGATACCGAAGCATTCTCAAGACGACCATTACACAGGGAGTAAAAACATGAATGGAATCTTTCTATTTTTGGTCCTCCTTGGAGTGACTGCAGGTGAGGTAACATGTTTATTATTCGTTGTACACTTTCACGTTGTGTACTTGTATGACCATTTTATGAACTTAGCGTTAACGATATTAATTTTTCACAACCAGTGTACAATGGCACTGGGTAGCAGACAATTTCGTCTGATTACAAAATGATCAAGAGACATTAAAGTCGGCGAAATTCTTTTCTTAAAAGTGATTGTATTTTTAAGGCAAAAGTGATATAGAACAAAGAATCCTTGGCGGTCAGGATGCTCCCGAAGGAAAAGCTAACTGGCAGGCCTCTATAAGATTCGGTTATTGGCAACACAATTGCGGCGCTAGTGTTCTCAATGAAAGATGGCTTTTAACTGCTGCTCACTGCATGTACAGGTAAATTAGAAAACTCTTCTCCGAACTTGAGCATTACTCTGTTATAGTTCTGTGTGTCCCGGATCCGAGCATGTTCCAAATATAATATGAAGTAAATTTACTAACGCAGAACCTCACCATCTAAGTTTTTCAGTTACGGACGATATCTATCGATGTTGAGCGTGGTGGTTGGTACCAACCATCTTCGATCGGGTGGTCAAAGATACAACCTAGAGTCGTACATAATTCACGAGAACTACAACCCTACGACTCAGGCCAACGACCTGTGTTTATTAAAAACATCAACACCAATCGTTTACAACGATAAAGTTCAACCAGCTGTTATGCCAACCGAGGAAACACCACCTGGCTCAAACCTGCTGCTGACTGGTTGGGGAGAGATGGGAGTGAGTTGTAAATTTATTTGATTTTTCTCCTATTTCTATTCCATGGCAACATAAAATTAAATGTCTTGACATATTACAGACCGATGGCGACATTCCCGACAATCTGCAAATGCTAAACTTCACATCTATAGGCACCAAGGAATGTGATGACAAATACAAGGAGTTCTACGGAAAACGTGGAAAATCTTTCCCCATCACTGACAAACAGCTCTGTATGACTGCCAAGCAAGGGACTGGAGGATGTAAGGTAATAAACCAGGATCATAGTTAACTAAAGAAAACTTACTCCTATCTTTTGCAGATTTGACGTTTTCCGTTTAATTATAATTGGTCAACAGCATCTCTAGTTTAACACGCATTGACACATCACATGACTCTTCGTTTCATTTGCCCAATCACAATCAAACCCACCTCATAATTCATCTTGGGATTCCCCTTCTCATCGACAGAATATTCTCTGTAGATCATATATGATTCATAACATTGTTTCTTTACAGGGAGACTCTGGTGGTCCCGTCGTTAAAGATTTGTCCTTAGTCGGTGTCGTGTCTGTTGGTGTTGTACCATGCGGCTATGGTGTACCAGAAGTATCGACGAATGTGATCAAATACGTTCCTTGGATCAAGCAACATACAGGAATGTAAATTTCACGAGTCCTTTACTAGTTGTACCAAACCAGCAGAATAGGAGGATAAATATTAGTGATTTGTATATTTTATGCAACAAATTAGAAGGAAATGTGTAAAAACATTAGTACTTTGAGTTTCCTTAAAGTTTAATTATTTTATACTATTTTGCTTGTAGTGATTGTGTGTTTCATTATAATAAGTACCAATATAGTATACATATAACAAATACATAGTCAGTGTATCTTTAGCGGTGTCGTTACTTAAATAAAAGATCTTATAATCAAAAACATTTAATAAATTACAGTAAATATTTACTCCAGTAATCATTTTTACACAGACTAGGTGAAATCAATTTAACCTATAATCGATTTTAACTGTAACTTATAGTTTACTTAAGTATTACGAATGTAGGAGCTGCTTATAAGCAAATACCACTAATTACCAAAAGTGCAAAGTATTTTGATTTTATTAACATTGTACCAATACTAATTTTACACCATTTTCTGCAATTTAAAGTTTTGCATTGGTCTAATAATGATAATAAAATTTAATTTATAAAGACAAAAGTATGATAATTGTAGTAGCCATTTGTTACTTTGATACTGTCAAATAAAAACTACTGAAGACATTTTGATGAAATGAATTTTGTTGGAAAAATTGAGCCTTAAAAGAAATCTGCGGATTTACTACTAATTACAAACATCAGCACAATCTTCTAAAAATAGAAGAATATGTTTTACACATATATAATCCTATGGAATATTATAGAAATTCTAATAAGTAAACAAAATAGATAGCGATCGAATGTCATAGGTTTTTGTCAGTCTGGCCTTGATTTAGAAACTGTTAGTTAATTTTTTAACGTTCACACAATGTACAAAAGATAACTAAATTAATAAAACGCTTTAAATTCAGTCAATCAGTTTTTCACGTACTATTTGTGGAACAGACCCATTATTATTGTTTAAGACAATCTCTTACAGTTTATTCACATTAGTGAAGACAAGCCTAACTGTTATTAATGGCTGGCCCTGAACAGATACAGTTTACTCACTCGTAGTGATGAATATGTTAGAGCATTTATGCGAACATTATCGCACACATAGAGTCGTTCTTGTAACGATTACATACATTTTCGTAAATATTTTTTAAGTTTTAATTACGTATTAAGTTTTTATTAATTGAGATCCGAATCTTTAATCAGTAAAATAAAATACACTTTGTGGTTATATTATTGAAAACCTAAATACATAATTTTTTTTATAATATTTTATATTGACAACTAACTCGGCAACACAATTCAGGTTCAATATTTAAATTTTTTGCTTGATTTCAATTGAGTAAACTCTCAAACATTTAAGCTTATTAAGGATTCCTAAATAAATCGATTTATAAGTAAGAAAATATACACACCTGCAGCAACCGTATGATAGGCTACTTCTTTATATTTGACGTATATGTGTAAACATCATACATTATATATAATTAATAAAATAAATAAAAATAAGTTTTTTTATCTGTCAGTGGACAGGACCTTCTTAGCCCAACATTTGAATTCAGGACTGAACTTTTAATACAAGTTAATTTTTAGCTTCGCCGATCTTTATCTGTATTGTGTACAGATTCCAAAAACTAATTAGGTACTGATTTCTATCTATCTACACGTATGGAGACATAACTATATTATAATACTATATCAACTAACTTTATTTATATATACAATTTAATACATAACGGTTTTGTGATTTAGATTTTCGGCTACGTTTAGATGAATATTGATAAAATTAATAAATAGTAATTTAGAAGGCTATCGCCATATTTGAACTTATTTTTCAGTTTCAGTTAAATGTAACAACGTAAACTTGTTCCGAAATCGATAAATTTATGCACCGTTTATAAAAATAAAGACTAGATTTTTTTCTTACATCTTCAATACTAACTTTAACCTACGATTGACATTCGTTTAGTCTTTCAAATTGAGTTCCTTTAATCTTTGTTTCAATACAATTTTCTCTTTGGTACTTAATTTGGTGTTATATTTAAGCGGAATGAGTTATTTTAGAAATGAATCAAAAACATATTTGGTGCACTTATTTAAGCTATAGAGAATTACACACAGCCAGCAGAATAAACTTCAAATGAACAAAATGAAATATGTACACTACGACTGTCTTCGTCTATCAATACAACAGACAACTCTTTTCAAATTCTCTGCAAAACTACCCTTAATTTGGACCTCATTACACTGAATCGAATTCGTTTGATTCGATTCAACTTTAACTTCATCGGATCACGTATCGGGGCCGGGATATTTCTCTATCAAATCAAATTCTTCATTATTACATTTGACAATCGGCGTTTCTCTTTGCTCAGTCACTTTTGGTCTAGTCATTTGATTCTCAATATTTACCAGTACATCCGCAACGCATTTATGATTTTCTGGCGACGGTTCATCCGCTTCATGAATTGTTTCATCGTTGTTATTATGGTTGTCTTTCACTTCTGCTTTCTCTTCTTTACCTTCTAAAATCATTTTATGGGTTGCTTCTTCTGTAACGCTGTCAGTCGGGGCTTCGTTGATGCAGGAGTGTGTTAGGGTAAATGGTAATTTAACGGAAACGTCACCGCCCATTGCGCTCAGTGTTAACTTAACTTTTACATAGTACGACACGTAAATAGCGAACACGTTACGGTCATCGTTAGATTCGGGGTTACATAGAACCGTTGATGCTAAACTTGCGCCGGTTTTTGAATATGAGTCTTCCAGTGCTATCCAATTCTTGGTAACACCTGTAATGTATAAGTGACGTCATCATCATAATATCAAGATATTGTCTAGTTTGTACCCAATTATTATTTAGTTAGTCAGTTTACATTTTTTAATATTAGTATTAGTCGTGTTAGTATGGTGTGGGATTTTTTGTACCAGATTAATGTAGGTGAATCTTGAAATTATTTGTTTTTAATTATAAACTCATTTTGAGGTTTTTATTGTAGGTATATTTTTGTTCAGAGTGCTGAGGTCGTTGATTCGATCTCTGACTTCGCAATGGACTTTCTAAGTGCAAAAAAGTCGACGGCGTGGGTCAAGCACAGAAGGATAAATCACAAACATAACAAACGATCATGAAACAGATTCATAAATCTCTTTATATTAGTTTTATATTATTTTATTAAAATAATCTTATTGTATGGTTACAAAGAGTGTGTGTGTGTATCAAACACACACTCTTTAAACAAGCTCATCAAAAAACTAGGTATCAAAGTATTCCTGTATCAGGATAATATCACAGATCTATCTTTAAACGATCTTCGTTAACGATGCTTCAAGCGGTTGGCTAGTATATTAGAGCAACTTACCTCTGTGAGGTGTTAATATATATGAATCTTTGTGGGTCTGCTCAGGTGGAATTGGTGTGCCAGATCCTAGTAGGAGTGCCACTACATTTTTGAACTTCCCATTTGAGAACATGCATACATCAACATGTTGTATTACAAGGACCTGAAACACATTGGTT
This sequence comes from Pieris mannii, assembly GCA_028984075.1. Taxonomy (NCBI): domain Eukaryota; kingdom Metazoa; phylum Arthropoda; class Insecta; order Lepidoptera; family Pieridae; genus Pieris; species Pieris mannii. Next base: position 12,614,536 of record CM054777.1, on the reverse strand, counting down.
AGAAAACTCAGTAAAGGAAATCAGCTTCATTGAACTCTAGGGAGCATATAACATCGTCCTAATAAACTATATAGGACCCAGCTACAACACTCGCACTATATATAACATAATAATTAGCATTATTTGTCCATTTCGTGATTGAAAAATAAATTAGCAGTTGAATCAGTTAATGACAGAGAGCTAAATTTTGTTGACAAAACTGTATTTCTAGACATAACAATAGATAGTAAACTTTTGTAGTGCCACATAGATACTCTTCCTATTAGGCTGAGCTCTGCAGCATATGCAGTAAAGAAAATCCGACAGTTTACTGACAAGGATACGGCTAAAACTGTGTACCATAGCTACTTTCACAGCGTTATGTCGTAAAATATTCTCATATGGGACACTACTTCAGAGTGCAGACGTTCAATCCATATTTGTGCCGCAGAACGCTGTTCGCGGTATTTGTTGTGTTTCGGCAAGGGAGTCGGTAATTTCTTAAAACCTTGTTGTATGTTTAAAATGGTGACTTTTACCAGTATAATACTCGAAACGATTAATTTAAGCGTACGACCAACCAGGCTCCAAAAGATGAACCACTCCTTAAATGGAAATTGCATTCGTTTTTAAAAGAAACTCCCAAGCGCAATTAGAGAATTATCACTGAATTAATTTTAAACTCTCGATAAACATAAATTAATCAAAAAAGCTTAAATCAATTGATTTGCTCTTGTTCAAACAATTTATATGGCTCAAAACTTAGCAATTATAAAGACTTATTTAGACTCACCTTTTCTGTTGACGCTGAATAAAGTTATTTTGAGTTTGTAAGTAAATATCAATTGCTTATTTGTATAATTTTCCTATTTCGTAAACAAACTTAATTTGCTTAAACGATACGCGTTTGACGAGCGACGTATTTAAAATGTCCTTGACCCATTTAACGGACTTGTGGGGAAGCATGGCCAAAATTTGTAAAATTATGCACATTATTAAATTTACATTGTTATGTAATGTAAGCGTTTATTGATTGATTTTTCATTACACTATGACGTTAGGTATTATAATTCCATAGGTTTCGAGAATTATAACAAGTTTAATATCACTACAGCGAATCCCATTTTATCCATGAATTAATGTATGGAACGATGTAAACCCCTTATTTACAAAAAACTATATACGTTACGTTTTCATGAATTTTATACATTTTTGAGAGATTAGGACTAGTTTTTCAGTTTTACAGTGTTTTAAATGACGTTGACGACATACCAACGATGAGGTAGGACTGAATGTTTTATTTTGTTTTGAACTTAACAGATTAGATTAAAATATATAATCATTTATTAAATAGTTATTTTGCATGGAAAGCTTCGCATAACAGAACCTTCTCTTACAAGTGAAACATTCTTTATGAAGTGCATACCGCCTTCATGACTCAGTGGCTTAGCTCGTTTAGCTAATCAATAAGTTGAAGGCGCGTAACGATGAACAATAATTTCAGTTTTCAACGCACAGCGTTGATTAAAAGGAATGTTTTTGTTAAAAAGGAAAATCATTACTAAAGCTGTGTTTCTTAACCGTACTGATGATATTTACTTTGACTAGCAAAGTAAATAATAAAAAAATTTTTACCTACCTAGTGGTAGACTAGAAAATGACAACACATAACTTCTTCGTATAATTTAAAAATCCTTAAATTTTGAAACTAACCTATATATGTACTTATCATAACTAAGATGCGGCCTCTGTCCGCAAGAAGGATCTACATATTTTCTACCCAATTTTTATTTTTTGCCGACGTCATCCCATTTATAAATGAAATAGAAATGCAGCGTAAAATTATAAATTTATAAACAAACCTTTATACGTCGAATGGTCTTTGACGAGTGGTTTGTGATGTGTACGCTGACATTGATTGATTCGCCGTGGTAGTATGTCGCCTTGTCGAGACAAGCTTCCAATTCCACCCTGGAAACATTTCAATATTACAATATTTCAGTTCGAAGCGTTCATGCATTATTTACCAAACACGAAATGTCGCTTAGAAATCAACGTGCGTCCCCAATGGATTTTACTATTTTTGCGAAATTTTTCACGAGGTAATGGAGAGACTTATTAAAACCTCAGTGGGTGGGCCAAGCAAAGAAGATTACCTACTTTTTAGTAAAGAAAGCAAAATTAACTTAAAATTGGGAAAGACAAGGTCAAAGCACAATGAGAGCTATATCACCTATTATACTTTAACTTTGAATGAATAAAACAAGGTTCGATAACAGTGTTAGTAATTAAGCTGTAATTACTAACACTGTTATGGAAACTTGTTTTCCGAAATAAACAATTAAATTAAAAATTAAATTAATGTTTAATGAACTTTATTTCTTATAACAAAAAAAATATTTTACATGAGAAACTTAATAACTTAAAACGAGAGATACACGTCGCCATCAATCGTCCTTATTTAAGTCTACTAGGCTAATTCTGGTGTGTCTTTAATGATCTTTTAGAATGCGGAATACATTTTGATATAAACCAAAATTTGCCTATAAGTGATTTTAGTTTGGAAATTAAGTATGATATAATATGAAAATTCCACTTTACTACACATTTATTGTATTTATTCTTTTATTTATTTATTTATTTCTTTTTTATTTTATTTATTTTTTTTGCTAGTTTTTTTTATCATATTACTTATTGTTTATATTATTCAATAAATATTTATTCTAAGACCTTGATTTCCTATTTTTATTAGTGATTACAACCTCTGTAACTTTAAGCGGTTGAAAGAGATGTTCTTGAAATATTAATCCTATTCTGTTAACATGTACTTTGTCGGAGCTTTTATTAATTATTCGTATTGTTAATATTATCGTTAAAATTTTATTGTCGTAATAAGAGTTTGGTTTTGATTTATTCTTCAAATCATTCTCTTGCCGATTTATGGGATTGAAAATTATTAAATTGATTGTTTGCTGACTATAAAATTGTACAGTTTTAATAAAAAATAACTTTTTGTTGTCTTTTCCAGCTAAAGGACAAATTGAAGAGGTTTATAATACAGAACTACTGATTAAAGTACCATAATTGCTGAAAGTCCGGTTTTAATAAATTATTTGAAATTTAATAACAACGCACTGAATGACGCGTTTAATATTTATAAAATCTTTTGTTGTCTTCCGATGTCCTACTTTGTAATATAAGAGACTCGGTACTCATTGTCAATAGATACACATATATATTCTTTATACATAACGTTAATGACTTGAAAATAACATTAACAGCTAGTATCCAAATCAAGAGCATCTGTTAGAATGTACGTGGATGTTGTAATAAAAGGAACATTTAATTAATACAATTTATTCTGAAATTACAAGTTCGAAATTTTGTGCAAAAATATAATAGGAGTAATTAAAGGACCTCTCCCGACATAATTAAGTACTAATTGGTTACGTTCCAAATATATATTCTAACAGCATCGCCAAAAAGAACTAGAAATCCGCCATTTTTATTTTTATTTAAAAAAAACTTAGTAGGAGCTTCAACTGTTGTACCTATTCGCTTGTGATACTCGAATGTGGAATAAAAAACAAGATTTTCAAACACCTAATGTGGGTTACATTAGGTGTTTGAAAATCTTATGTACGTATCTACGTATAGCACCCAAAAGAAAGGAAAGACCGTAATAAGAATTATATTAAGAATTAGACCGTATTATATGTGAATAAAGAAAAACGATGGTTTCAATAAAAAATAAGAGTAAGTATACAATTGCCAGCTAACACAGCCAATTAGCCTTGGAAACGTTAATTATCCGTCTGTATAGAATCGATTTTCTGATTCGCATGTTAAAACTTTATATCGTACATAGATCAAAGAGAAATAGCTAATATGATGTTACTAATTTTAGATGAACTCGTGATTAATTTATATGCAGGTAGCCTTACTCGCAAGGTCTGTGTAGTTTAAGGTACATTTGGTAAAACTAAAGTAAATGTTTATTTTAGTACGAAAATATTTTTTTAAAATAATTATACAAATTATCGTATTATTAAATTAAAACCATGCTATCTTTTCAAATACACTACCCATAAATATAAATAGTAGAAATACAGAAATAAAATGAGATTGATATATTAATGTTTCGTATTAAAAAGTTATTTATTTATTTATTTATTTTTACATTTAGGTACAAAAACAGAAAACAGATTGATTACATACATACAGTTATTATACACTAAACAACATTTGAAAATCTGATATCCAATTATATCTGTACACAGCATTTTACACTAAATATCAACCAAACAACACGCACATATTAAATTGAATGACAAAAAAAGAAGAAAAGAACACACACATATATATATATATATATACATTAATTAATTCAAATTAGTATTTAAGGTTGCAAGTATTCACCATGAACTAATTTTTTAAATTTACAAATATTATTGTGAAAAATATCAACTTCAGTACACACAGCATTATAATATTTGCACATTCTAACGAGCGGAGCATTCTGGGACACATTGTTATTAGTTACAGGTATCATAAATAATTCCTGGATGCGCACAGAACGCGTCGGTACCTTGAATTCTAGTTTCTCTAAAAGGTAGCTGTCAAATGAGCCATTTGCTATTTTATGTATAGTGCACAGGTCGCTCATCCACCTCCTCCTTTCAAGACTTACCATTTCAAAGTGGGCAAGACGCTGGTCATATTGGTTTATTTTTCGCCTAAGACCATACTTACAGCACAATGCTTTAACAAACCGCCTTTGTATAGATTCCAATCTATCTGTATGAGTTTTGTATATCGGGGCCCATACCGCTGAACAGTACTCAACCATGGTTCTCACGAGAGAGCTGTATAAGACAATCAAGGAGTCGGCTCGCCTGAATGGTTTAGCGGTTCTTAAAATAAAGGACAGCATCCGGTTAGCCCCTATCGTTCATTTTACTATAACTATTCAATTCCCAGTAATTTTAATCCGTTCTGAGTAATTTTCTAGTCCGAGTAATGTTCTGGAAGCTTTAATCTGATAGAACTGTACTAATCATCCATTATTCTATTTTATATTTAAATATTATTTATAAATTTTCCTAAAGCGGTAGGTAGATACCACAGATCTTGCTCAATCCGCTTTATACACTTCCATGACTTTATACCTTCATCATACATGTTTGTCGGTTATGGTAACTTTTAACTTGAGAAAAGAACTAGAAAGGGAACTGCTTTAGTACCTCCTGGATTTGATCAAGGTATGTACCACAACGCCTTAGCACTCCTTTTTACATACGTGTCTGGGTTATTAGACACGCATATAAAAAGATTACGTATCCCACTATTACTTCTCCTATTGATCTCATTTCCACGGTATTTGTTCTACTTTCATTCTTTCTCTGCCACACCGAATATTCGCGCCCGTATATTAACGAACCTCACCTCGGGATAAGCTCTCCCCTATGACGGCCAGCCGAGCCTCATTTCAGTGTACTTAGTTCTCATTAAGAGAATTCTTTAAAATATATATACTAATTCATTAGGTTTAAATTAGGCGAGACTTAACGCGAACTGACTTCCATATGTCCAAATCCAATACGCTAAGTCCTGCACTTATTACAGAATGTAAAGTGCACTGATTCAGTGATTCTCCTACGGCAGACTTAATCTGATCAATCCAACGCGTAGGTGACCTGCCGCGCGGTCTAGTGCCTTCCATCTTTCCCTGGATTCCAAAATGTACTCACAACAAAAACTTTATATTCAAATTAAAATAACTAACACATACATAGACAAATAAAACTAGCGACTTTTCCACAGACTAAGAAACAAAATTCAAAAATCTGTATAAACAAATATAAATATAATATAGTACATAAAATGTAGCTAAAAGCCCGATTTTAAAAACTAAAAGAAAATTTTCCAACTGCAATTTTTAAATTCGTTTAATGAACTCTTATTTCAGTTTCAAAATCTCAATGTGATGGAACTCGTCCACCATTTTAATCTTCCTCTAGACTATGTGATCTAGAAATTAGTCGCAGGATGATTACTTTGCACATATTTCTTGCTTAAATATTATTTGCCTTTTCCTTCCTTAAATCACTTATTTTAAATGTAAGCGTCTTCACTTCTTAAAGACTGGACAACAAAGACTCAATCAGATATATTTCAAATAATATTGTAGCCTTTTGTATAAATCTTACAAGTTCTAACAGCAAGTAAATTTCCCGTAAATAGGATTACGTCGTGTTGTTTACTAAAACAACCGAAACAAAGCTAAACAAACCGTACCAATTTAAATTGGAATTAACTGAACAAGAAACAGGCACAAGAATTTATTTCTGTACGTTAAGTTCAATCGTAATATTGATTATATATATGAGGATTGAAATTTATAAGTATTCTCTTTTTTTAATAACATAATAATATAATGAAATGATAATATGTTACATTAGAAAACCGATGTAGTTTGAGTAAATGTCAAAGCAGCCTCGTTAAGGAACGCGCAGTTTTTCAACTTGCTTTTTATCTTGGTTAACATTTAGTTGCAAATACCGTAATGTAGTCTCGCCATATACGTTGCTTCTTCTCGATGTACAGAGCTTCAGCTTCCTCATGCTCAACAAACTGATCTCCTTCTTATTCAAACCAGGGATCATTATCTAAGTCAACTCATAGTCTATATAGAACTTAATAAAATCACATTGTTTCTTGATGAAACGTCACGAAGATATGCAGCGTTTCAGTCGAAGAAAGGGGAGAGAGCGATTGAGCCCGATTGAGAGAGAGAGAGAATGGGAGATCGAGAAAAAATACACGCTATCGGTGGATGTATTAGTTTAGTAGTCTTTTGCAGTAAACGCAGATTAAATCAGATTAAATAAATTTTATTTATATTACCATTACGAATTGTGTGTTACGAACCAAAAGTGTGAATATAGATATACAAATACAAAGAGTGATCATAATTTGGTACATGATCATCCATTGGGCCTTTTACCTTAGTAATTAATTGTTTCACTTTTCACATTTATACTGTCTAATATTCATTACGAATTAGCGAAAAAAAAATGTTTAAATATCTCTTCTTATTTATTTCGAAACATCTGTGTATTTAGACAACACAACTAATATTTTTATAGTCTATAAATTTAGATTAACGACATAACGTCAACAAGTTTTATTTTCTATTTCCGGTTCACCTACGCAGACGCACTTCAATGAATTTTTAAAGGCTTCGTTGAAAGGAGATAGTTTATTTCGCTATTGGCTATACGTATACATTACTGACCGGACAACAATCAATCATATTTAGTTAAGGCTTTAAAAAAAAGTTCGCTATATTTCGCTGTACACCCAATATAGACAGCTAAACTATCGGAGAATCAATGGGATTCTCAAAACATATCACATTTGAGTTCTGAATTTTTAAATATTTAAAGTTATTGGAATAATAACTATAGGGGTTACCTCCAGTAACTTTAGGGATTTGTTTAATCAAATTATGGTAGTACAGTGTTACCCACTTAATTAAGGTGAATTTTGGCACAAATATATTATGTAATTAATAAAGGCTTTATTTATTCATTTATTTAACTATTATGTCACAGCTAAATTATACCAAGGTCTAATCTACAGAAATATGTCGATGCCTAAAATTAAATAAATCCATACTACAATAATAATTTGTCAGTAAGTTACGTGTACGAGTCAAGGCTGTACATTTTGCTTAATCAAGTTATCTAAGTTTTATAAACTTAAATCCTAGCCTAAAGTTACGTTCCCGAGGGTATAGCCACTCGCAGGCAGGATTACCACACCAATCCCATTTTTAGCCTTAATATTTTTGCTTAACTATTTTGTGTTAGGGAATAAAATAATATCCTCTTCCATTTGAAGTATCCCGTTGATACAGGAATCGCCGTTGTTAAATTATTGTAATATGATGTACTTTTTATAAGAATGACAAGCGATCATGTTTGATCCTATGAATAATTAAAAATAAATACGCAAATCTTTTGTTACTTCACTTTCCTCACAAAACGGTAAATAAAACACATGTTTTCTAAATATTACAGTGATTTAGATGTTCTAGAAATTACCAAGGATAATAACGTATTAATATTCACCTGCCGTCAGAAAGGAGAAAAGGTTTTTCGACCGCGACGCGAGGTGGCGCTGGCTCCACGTTCTCTGAAAACACTCAAATTATTATCTGGAGAATTCGTTATGAACTTCTTTGATGACTTTCGTATATCTTGTATCAGGTAATGAATCATACGTTTGTATTTCTTACACCTAAAAAGGTTATATGTTTAAATGGCACGATTTAGAATATTAATATTAAAGTTTAAAAAAATATGGTAACATGAGATACAGGTATCACTTATTCCACGTCATTAAAATTGAACCTGTTGGCAGGGATGCCTATACTCATCGGCAAAGAAGACAGAGGGTGTAGGCCGAGAGAAAAAGCCGGCGTGAAAAACTCTCGGTACTATTTTAAAAAAGCAAATTATCAAACAACAATTATTATAAAACAAATATCGAAAATTAAATAGATGTAGCCTGTCTAGCACTAGTCCTAGGCATTTTAATCAATTAGATAATCGTTAACTTTACTTTTACTATATCTTGTATCACCTCTTCTTGCACCTGTATCTTGATAAAAAAAAATTTAAATAACTCTGTCCATAGTTGCTTGACGTTTAAAAAAATCAAATACACAACGACACGCAATACTCGTAGAGCGAGTTTGCTTATCTTGCCGAAGCCGCGTACAAATTATTTGATGAAATCTATTATTGTGCAATTATTTAATCAGTTACCATCTCAAATTCGGAATATTGGAGTGTTTGACAGATTCAAAAAGGCAGTAAAGATGCATGTTAGAATGAACATAGTTAACTAAAATTGTGACGGCAAATGGCGACGTGTATCTCGCTCGTATTATATATACATATTCATATTAAGTTTCTCGTGTAAATAAAATAATTCTGTTTTGTAATGAGAAATAAAGTTCTTTAAACATTAACTTTATAGTAAGCCTTTTTACACAGCTTTTCTTTCTTCACGCTTAAACGGGATATAACTCGTTAAATTAAGTTTACATAAATTTGGTTGGTTAAGTGGTTGACTTGGTAAATATTTTTTTTTTGAGTGGATAGAAGGAATAGAGTATATAAGCAAGGCATGTAGAATAGGAAATCTATAAATCATTCCGTGTCTACGTGTGTATATGCCACGCTTCATTAACAACATAAGCTTGTGAAATCCATTTAATGTGGTTGTCAGAGTTGAAACGCAACTTACCAATTTCCTCTTTCTGCCGGCTGCTTTGGTCCGTTTGGGTTTTTGCTTTTCCTTTTAGTCTGAAAACGTGCAGAAAAGTATCATTATAATATTCACATATTAAAATACGACTCTTTTAACGACGAAATTTAATTTTAACACTTTTTAGTACAAATTAAGTGAGGCTAAAAAAACAAAGTGTAATTAAATTTCTATAATAATTTATTTAACTAAATGTGAACTTTGAATCGGCCCGATATGAGATGCTATTTATATGAATACATTTTCTTTAGACTTATACTACTGAGATTTGATCGGTCCAACTACTGGAATAACATATACATAGTCTTTCTCTTTTTATTACGGTGTTGCGTCAGAGGGGTACAGGTATTGGTTATGCGGGGTAAAGGGGGTGCAATGAACATGTAACATACAAGAACTTAGTCTTTATCTTATATCTTTAATCGAGAAATTCTTGTATATATATGTATACATATATATATATTATATAAATGGAATCTCGGAATCGGCTCCAACGATTTTCATGAAATTTAGTATAAGGGGGGTTCGGGGGCCATAAATCGGTCTAGCTAGGAATAATTTCTAGAAAATGTAATTTCATTCGTGTTTTATTAACTTAGACATGGAATTGCTCGTTTTACGATGTCAGTCAAATAAAAATTAAAATATGAATATAATTACCGAATAAAGATAATATTAATTATCTGTATTAGATAATTATATTTATATTTCATCATTTTTGCAGCAAACTAATACTGGAGTGTCATGAAGCACTGGAGGCTTTAACACTAACCAATAGGGTTACCTTGCAGTGGATAAAAGGACACAGTGGCTCTCTCGGCAATGATGTTGCCGACGAACTTGCGAGAAGAGGCTCCGGAATGACGCCTGATGGCCCGTATCCGCTCCTTCCCTTGCCCTTCTCGCTGGTTCGAACGTGGATTATCCGGAAATCCGTCGAAAAAACGATGGTCGCATAGTTGACTGCAGGCAGTCCAAAATGGCTCTGCCAGCAGTGAACCCACAGCTGACTAAGCGACTTCTAAACTTAAACAGAACCGATCTCAAAACAATGATAGGGACAATTACGGGCCATTGTCTCCTTAATAAACATCTATTTGTCCTAGGCGCGACAGACAGCCCCATGTGCAGAGGCTGTTTCAGCGCAGAGGAATCAGTCACCCACGTAGTCCTGGAATGCGAGGCTGTGGCTAAACAACGTACGGAAATCCTCGGAACAGTGAGGTCGCTCCGAGAAGCCTGTGAAGTGCCCAGGAGACTTCTGTGCTTCTGGAAGGAGCTGGGCTGGCTTAAGTAGCCAGGGCTTTACGCAAAACGGACCAATTTCGAGTCTAGTTGCGGAAACTGAGCCCACCTACCTACCTACCTACCTTCATCATTTTATTACTATGTAATTCGTACTGAAATATAATTTATAAAAATAAATAAATACCGTGCAAAGGTCGGGCATCCAGGTACTAAATATATACGAGAGTTAAACTCAAATGTGTTGCAAAAATATTTATTTTACGAAACAACATTTAGAGTTGGTTATTTCAGTTAAACACTACTTACCTAATTCTTTTATAATTAATCCAAAATGTACACGGAGCACAAAATTCGTATTCAAATTAAAATGATTAACACATACATATACAAATAAAACTAGCATATTTTCCAAGGACTAACAAACAAAATTAAACGAACATCTGTAAAAACAAAATAAATAATAATCTAATTTAATAAATATAATTATTGATGTGAAACATCTATAGCCGCACGTAAAACCGATTTCTGGCGTGGCGACGCATCGCCACGCTATATGATGGTATATACATACAATCTATATGCAGTAGTAAATTTTTGTATTTTATGAAAATAAATGTTTGTTCAATAAATAGTCATCGTTATATGGAAAACAAAATCGTAATATTTTATTTTATCATTATCACATATTTATTTCCTATCACAATCTGTTCTTTTCTGCATATTACTTCACAGAATAATTTCGATGTTTTACATCTGCCAGGCGTCCCGTGACGGCTCACATTTTTTCTTTACAAATGTATTATTTTAATAATCTTAATATTTAAGGCGTTCCTATTACTTTGTTTCTTTATATTATATATAAAATTCTCGTGTCAAAATGTTACCATACTCCTCCGAAACCGCTTGACCAATTTTTATCAAATTTTATATGCATATTCAGTAAGTCGGAGAATCGGCTACTATCTATTTTTCATACCCATAACATTTTATTTTTATTTTATTAACAAAATGTTATAATGTGGCATTAAAAAATACATACAACCCTAAATTTTCGCCTCTATCAACAAACCTTATTTTTTTATTGTAATTTTAGTAATCTAAACACCTTCCTTAAAACTGATCAGTCCACTGCGGAATATATCCAGCTCCAGATAAGTACCTACTGTTTTATCGCGAAGAATTCGAAAGAGAGGTACCAGAACTTGTAGGTTGGTTTTCTCATACGGAATTTCTAATTTATGTAGTCTACTGTATTTTTATTCAATAGCATCTATTTAAAAACATGACACCACAGTTTTTCTACAATGCTAGTCTAAAAACCGAACAGGTCCACTTCAGGCTACAATCATGTTATGATAAGGAAAAAAGATGAATGAATTGAAATTCAATATTCTTCTTTTTGCTTTGGCTCTAACGCGGTATAAGGGTACGTAATATTGTCCATACAGGAATTTACGAAACGTTAAGCAAAGGGTGAAATTAGATTACAATTTACAGAACAGCGTTCTCGGCACGAGCGTTTAGTTATAAAAAGCCATGGAATTGTATATTTTTGCGTAAATTTGTAAAATTGTATTTCAATATCATTAAATTAGTTTTTGACAAATTGTATTTTTAATAGCTATTCACTAATAGGCTTTTCTATGTGTGTATAAATAAAATTAAAAAGTATGCTTCATTAACTTTTACACCATTTTCTCACTAAACGTGAAAACTGGAAGCTAATTATTATATTTTATCATAGCCTATTACAAATAATACTTTATAAATTCATTTTGATAGTTCCAATGTCGCTCTTCTTGGCTAAGAACACTCCCCATTTTTTTGACCTCATCTTTCGATCAAATCAGTGGGCTTGCTCTGAATTATTTTTCTTTGTTTATTTACAAAAAAACCTTTCGTTTTTACGTACTGATAGATTATATTGTAACATTCCCAAATTTGATCATTTCCTATCTATCAAAACATTTTAAAAGGACAACAACCTCACAACCTACAAAATAATCGATATTTTACAAATTCCTGTGATCATACAAGTGTATAATTTCCAATGATGCGTACATTTACGCTTGAAGGTTGCTTTCGAGGTAAACAAAAGTATTAACATTTATCGGCCTATAAATTTGTATTATACCTTTCCCAGGAATTATTGTACAAATTATAAGTAATATTATGTATAATATAATTAGCACTTAAAAGAATTATCATTTCGTAAAAATAAATATTTATAATCAAAATTCTATGATATAATAAAAATAACTAAATAAAATTTTCCTTATAACGGTGTATGAATAGGAAAAAGGCTTGAGATTGTTGGGCTTAAAAATGTTAAAGAACACAAATGTATACGTGACCTACGCCTACCGCTGTTAGTAGCGGAATAGTTATTAGAAACTTCATTTAATATTAGCCTGAACTGAACTGAAATTGTCAATTTGATACACGATACGATTCTGATGATCGTCCAGTTGAGCTTTATGAACAAAGCTATTACACTATTATTTTATTTCTTCGACACATTGCTGCATTTCTAACCACTTAGTCTTACTCAATGCTTCATCTCTTTTTATCAAATTGTGTTTACGCTGTGTTGTAAAGAGACAAAATAATTGCTGTTGTATTGATAATAGGGAAGACAGAAGATATGGCTCATAGGTCACTAACGGAACAGAACTTTCACATAATAAAAAAAATTGTAATTTAGTGGTTTTATTCGTAACAATATTATTTATCTTTCTTCTATTTTTGAATACATTAGAGGGGCAAACGGTCAAGAAGATCGTCTGATTCAGGAAGGCAAATACGTCGCCGGCATTTATACATTTATACGATTATAATATTTTTTTTTAGATTTAGAATTGGCGAATAAAGTCGAATAAGTGGATTTTGTTATCAGACTGATAAATTCAGGATATTAACAGGTGATAACAAAAATCCATAATTTTCCGTGTCGTTTATAAATCTGTATATAAAATTGAGATATTTAGATTATGGATACGTAAAGGGTTGGATTATAATAAGCATAATTATTGTAGTTCCAGCGATGAACTGATATGATGAAATAATATAGTAAAATATATATATATATATATATATATATAGTAATATATATTTGGGCTATATGGAGTCATTTAATATTTATAAAAACCCGCCAGTTACTTTGTTATAAATATTGATAAAGGAAAAGGTAAATATACTCTTTTGATTGATGATATTTGAGTGGGCTGTTCGGGGTATTGGTTGTCTTACCTAAAGGGAGTCGGTACAGAATAAGTTTAAGGAATTAAATATTATTTCATTATCTGCTCAATATATTCTTGAAGCCTGTATGTTTTAAAACAAATGTTTCACTAACATAATCCTCGAAACAGTACTGGCTCCAGAAGATACCAGAACTACTATATGGAAATTGAATTCGTTTTTACAACAAACTCAAAGCTAAATTAGAGAATTATCACTAAATAAATTGAAAGCTCTCGTTAAAAGTAATTTAATTAATAACGCTTTTTATATTAGATAATTATTTAAATGATTTCAAAACTCTTAAAAGAGTGGCGGAGATATTTCTTGTCAGTTCTTTCCCGCTCCATACGCTTTTGACTTGCGAACTGGTAGTAAATGTAAAATTAGAATTCTCTTCTGACATTCACAAGTGTACTCGTTTACCTATATGAATAAAGTTATTTTGACTTTGACAAAGGTTCCGATACGTCATTCATAATTTATTATAATATGTGCTTAGTTATTACATACTCTTAGTAACAAATAAAGAATGGATGAATTAATCATTTCCTAAGCTGTGTATTCTGTTAACGTATGATCCTCGATAGAACCCGTTGTTTTGTGAATATTTGTTGTTATTGTCTTAACTTAACACCTAAATATTATAACTTAAGTGACAGAAAAAGAAAGCGAAATAAATCTAATAAAAATCATTTTCCATATTTTTCGAAACTTTTACTATTTTTACCGCATTTCAATAACCCAAATCTGATATTTATACAACGAACCTGTTGCCGTAAGCTTTATAAATTTAAGTTTCATTTTCGTCTTTATTTAGAAAATGTGAATTCAGATAAATGGTTATGTAACTGTAACAATCACCTTGGCTTGTCAATAGCAATACAATGACAATGATATATTGTTTTGATTAAACTATAGTTATTGAATCGTATAATAGAAATTTGTGCAGTTGTTATTGAAGCCGGATATCATTATTTCTACAAAATATTTATATTATCGCAATTTTTGGGAATTTTTAGTTTTCGTACATTTCTAAAATAAACCGACGAACCCTAAACAGTTATTAATTTTGTTTATCCCTTGTTTTTACGTTTTACTATTTACCTGTGATACGGACTGGATACACGATAATTTTAACATCAGACTTAAATTTGTATATTTGATGCCTGTTTCGTTGCCTTGCGTAAATAAAATAATCTTTAGAATGTGGTTTAAGAGAATCTACCTGAGTACGTTGTGATGTGCCAGGGCACTCAGGGCATGGTGTGAGGTATGGGGAGGCAAAACCGGTGGCTGGGCTCTGCCTGGTCCTTGAAGCACTCTTATTCCCATTCGGACTGTGTTGCGACGGGAAATTTTCTCATCTATTTGATCCGCTGAAAATAAATCATGTTGACCATGATTTATTTATTTGATGATGATGTTGATCATGGAATGGAATTTACTGTAACATTTTTGACGCTAAACATTTGTTATTTGTAATATTAAAAAAGTCTACCAAAAATTACATATTATCAATACAAAACTAATTTTTCTACAGTTCAATCAATCATATTTTCTAATTAGAAATTTTTGATGATCGATTTTTTTGAAAAATTGCTTCTGCTTATATGGATGTCATATGTTGTCAAAAAGACGCTTAAATTCCAATTAATAACGCTTAATTAATATTTAAGATACTCGTAGTCTCCATTGGCAAGCAATTATACAAAGAAAGTTGATTAAAATGGAAAGGTCATGATTTGCGTCAAATAAAAAGGGTGGCAAACAGTGACTTGGCAGTCTAAGGTGGCCTATAATTTGAGATTTGATAGTAAATCTAAATTTAATATAAATTAAATGTTTCCTCAATGGTTAATGTAGATATAATAAACATTAAAAAAAAGTAAAAACATCTTACCTATGTACGCCCGAACATCGTATGAGGTCCCAATAGGTGCACCGTGGTATTGCTTAGCTGGCACTAATTGGACGCTAGGTGGCGCTAGGTGGGTTAATTCCAAGTGGAATGGAAACGCATAGTCTCCTAAACGCTTTATAAGTGCCTCCTGAGAAAATGTCACTTCACAATAATCAATCGTGAGTAAAATGATAATTACATACATACATTTTCATTTTAGTTATCCATCACATAAACTGATTGTTAACGTATCAAATGGAAATATATATTGCTTGTTTAAATTGGTTCACATTTATAAGTACTAAGCATGTTTTGCATTTTCAAACTGGCCTATTAATAACCAAACAATGGAAGGATTATGTAAGGTAATTTACCGCGCATCGAAAGAAAAATTCTGTATTATTTTTAACCATTTTCATTTAGTATTAGTGAATGAAAATTATTCTGATTCATATCAAAATTATATATTAAATATATAGAAAACAAATCAGGATTAGACCCGCGTAGTCTAGCTGTTACATATTTATAATTTAGCAATATCTAATTAAGAAATCGAGGTGTTGAAAATCAGATCGCGTTCCCGCATGAAACATCAAATGTATGCCATTCAATAAATAGTCCAGTCATTTCGTCCGAAAAAAAGGCAAATAAAAGAAAATGAATTTGCGCTTCTAATTTTTTAATATGTTGTAGGGGATACCTAGAAAAGCTTAACTTGAGATTGTCGACCAAGCTAAACATAAGATCCGATTATGAAATAAACTATGCTTTACGAGTTTCCACAAACAGTAAACTTCATTTAAAACTTGCCCCAAAGTGCTACGTTCGTTCAAAATAAATTCCTAACGAGATTAACTAGTTTCTCGAAAATTCGTTAATTCTTCCAGTATAAACAATTAATTTGTCAAACTTTAAGATTCAACCTTTAATTGTAGCCTGGTCGGATGATTAAGACAATAACTTTAAACTGCGAAAATACTTGGCTTTTGAAAACTTTTTGGGCTATTATTAGGGCTTATATTTTAAAACGATTTGGAAAATCGAGCCGCCGTTTTTCATCTTTCTTTCGATACAACGATTTATGAACCAATGTCAATGGATGAAACGTTTCACTCCTGTATTAATTAGTTTGAAATACGCTACTTTCCTTTGATACGTATAAATTAAAAGACGAGCAGAAAATCTTTTGTGCTTCGTTTAAATTGATCCATTGTATATTATTTTTGTGAAGTGAAGTTACTTCTTTGACTATTTTAATAAAATGTTAATTTGGCCAGCAGAGCAACTACATTTGAAAAATTAAAGATAAAATTTGTTAAGCGATGAAAAATGCTTATTTTCGATTATTTTTTATTCACGTTAAACGGTCGTTCAAGAATTACGTAAGCAGAGTTCCTGCAATTTATCTTCTCCCTTCCTCTTGTCAGCAAAAGTCAGCAAAGCACTCAAAAATAGTTGTACCGAAACGTATGTTAAAGCATAGATAATGATACCCATATCGTGACCAGACATCCCGTTTTGAATAGGGTTAAACTTTCCAATATGACCCGTCGATTTTTGAGGTTTTTTTGATGGGAGATGGGAGAGGGGATGGAGAAATACCCCCTGTGTCATCCCCAACCTGCTGAAACCCATAGTTACGGAGATATTCATGGTTAAAATTTTAAGGCTAGAATGGTAACAATTTAGAAATGTGTCCCTGAATTTGATAATACTGATTATGTAAGTCTCTCTTTACCTTTAATGGAACACCTCCAAGTTATTTTTTCTGCCGGAGTTGCGTCTAAATATTAATAAAGATTATTTAAACTTGTGTAATGTATAGAAATTCGTAAATAAATCGTACATTTTCCATTGCTAATTTTTTTTTATATTCAATTTATTATTAATGGGAAAGGCAAAGGACTTTAGCCATACAGATTCCATTAGTTATTAGAGACGTGACATTTTGCATCAAAATCGTTTTTTTAATTTGTCGATGGTTTTTTTAGAATAAAAACTTGAATTTTATTCAAATATAATATAATAATATGATATAAATATTAGTTTTTTTATATGTTTATTGATGATTTCAGAAACAGTTCTTAGAAAATAAAAATTAATATACTAACCTAACCTAACCGAACTAGATAATAATTAATTTTTTTGATTACCAATAATTAATTTGATAATAAGTTACAAATAATCTGTAGCGTATCGTAGATACGACTAAAAATGTACAAACTGTATGGTGTAGTATTTTCTATACGATTTTGATGTATGTGGCAACATAAATACAGGACACTTAGAAAAGAAGAAAACAGACGTCACTCAGAACAGACTTTTAAGATGAGTGAGCATGTATTTTTCCTTTGAGCGTTTCTATAAGAATATAAATTAATTACTGTTGTTTGTGAAGAAATATATCAATTTACAAAGATAAAAATGGGTTGTGATTTATAAAAATATAAAACTCCCATAAATCTATGGTTCATCTTGGAAAGTTTAGTAGTATCGATACGTCAAATTTTTCGAACCTTCACTAATCGATACGTGAAATGGTTGACATTTGGCATCAGTTATTTGTCAAATTTATTGTGTTATGGCGTGTTATGGCATGCTATTTGTCCATTTGTATGAAAAGTATAAATAAATATATCTCATGATAAAGTAAAATAACCGTAAGTTTCCGCAACTTACACTTTACAAAACGCTTTCTTTTAGTGAGTACTATCTACAAAAAAGCATTCAAATCGACGAGTCATATTGGAAAGTTTAGCCGGAATCGCTCTAAAGCGATAAGGCCGCCAGTTGCTTTTCATTACCTTTTTTACCTTTTATGTAATGCAACGAAGTGTTAATAAATAAAATGTACTAAACATTTCGGTTACCCTATATTTTGTGATAACATTTGAGCCAACTTTTTCTTAATGACTTTCAAAAGTGTGTTTTTTATTGACTACTTATTATTTGATTTAAATTAAACCAATGTCCCGTTTAGAGTTAAAGAATAAATGGTCACGTTATGGGTGATATGTGTAAAAAGTAAATAATTACAGTTGACGTTATCACCAAATAAGAAAATAAAAGGACCCCTCCACCCCTTGGAACAGTGGTGCTTAAGTACTTACTTGAACGACGCCTAATCCCAGACACTTAAAACCATTAAGAAATGCCTTAGAATTTTTGTATAATTGTGAATGTTATTTTATTTTATTTTATTTTATTTTTACATTTAGGTACAAAAACAGAAAACAGATTGATTACATACATACAGTTATTATACACTAAACAACATTTGAAAATCTGATATCCAATTATATCTGTACACAGCATTTTACACTAAATATCAACCAAACAACATACACATATTAAATTAAATGACAAAAAAAGAAGAAAAGAACACACATATATAACTATATATACATTAATTAATTCAAATTAGTATTTAAGGTTGCAAGTATTCACCATGAACTAATTTTTTAAATTTACAAATATTATTGTGAAAAATATCAACTTCAGTACACACAGCATTATATGGTACTGTTATTGCAAATGCGGAAGAGTTGCTACATCTGGCGCAGGACGAGACGCGTTTCAGGAAACTGACGGCCAACCTCCAATAATGGAGAGGCACTTGAAGAAGAACATATGGTACTACCAGGAACCTGCTATTCACTACTACCCAGGACAGCAATTACCTGAAGTGCTGAGGTCGGTTGCTTATCGTGGTTGCAATGCAGAGGCCAGATCTGAGTGAGACTCATTATTGCTTCATTGCAAAACTTCAGCCCCATAACTTCTTCGTCTTCGCGACCGTATCTGTTAAGTAACACAAGGGAATAAAATTACACTCTTTCTTTCGCCAATTATGAAGCTTCCTCTTTTAGTATCTCTAGTCTAGAGATAGAGGTGTCAGACATATTATTTTTTTGGTTTATACATTTTCAATGAACCGCTGTTTTTTTAGATTTCTATAAACACACAATTATAATAATTAAATACCATGTTCCATTCACAATTAATTCATAAAATATAATCATTTTATAATTGGAACAAAATGCATTTCTTTTACATTCATTTACATAAGTGTGTAAACAAATAGTATATTAGCAGAAATGCAGGCGCATTTTGTATAAATACATAACCAAACGCTTAATATATAAAATGTATAAAATAGCAATCTATTCAATGCGTAAAATAACAATTCCCATTAAATATAATGTTACGAGCTGGAGGCACATCTGGTGTATTTTGTATTATGCCATGACATCTTTTCATTCCATACGGGATGGGGACTTATCTACATGAGATTGCATGTAGAGAAGACATAGCTAAAGGAATTCTTTTAATTTTTATTCAGTAATTTGCTTCCATTCTCAGCTTCACAGGGCTGAATTATTATTTTATTAAATATGTGTTTATAGATATTGAGGTTGTACGAGCCAAGGCTGTACTTTCTGCTGCTGAGAAAGCTATACCATAGCCCCGAGAGCATAGCCAGACGTAGGTCCTCTCTTCGACGGTTCTTAAATCTGTGGTGTACAATGCTCTATTGCTACATATTCTGTGGGCGATTATCGTAATCTTCATACGGATCCCAATTGGAGATATGGACCCCTCATAGTGTATGGATCATCCATTTCTGTTTGCATCGCTTGATCTGCTCGTTAGAGGTCTTTTGAGGTTTGATACCGAGACAACTGCGAAGACAGTCGGTGCGAAAAAGAAGTTAACCTACTCTATTCTGTGGCGCTTTTTGGAAGGAGAGGTAGTTTCGAAGGCTGCAGACAGCCTATTCAAGATAAATCTACAAAAATCTATGGAAGGAGCCGAGAGTAAGATACCTCTCCAATTGTTACATTGGCTTAGATAACTTTATCATTTCGGTAGGCTTACGAGCCATGATTGCTCTCGCTACTTTATCACGTGTAGGTGGTTTGATATCGATGTCAAGTGGACTGGGTAGAGTAGATGTGTCTAGCGGGGACAATGTCCACAATTTTGCGAGACGAAAAGCTTCCTCAACGTGCTCACGTCAGTGTCATAGTTGCCTTTCTGATGTTCGTTTTGATTTTAGAAGTTTCTTGCTGACTATTCTTGGAAGACTAAGGTTTTTTTTTGAAGATTTTTGTTACATTGCATAGTAGTAAACTATTCAAGCGAAACGGTAGGAGAACTTATGTGAAAGGATGGTACTTTTAACACAGCGTCATCTGTTAGAATTGTATCAAATAAGAAACAAATATTTGCAATAAAATAATATTGTGGGTAAAAATTGAGATGTAAACTATCTATCTATAGCTATGTCAAACAACACACGGTGTGTAAATATGATTGATATCGGTAGTTATGGTGTCCATCGCGGACAAACAAGGTGACACGTGATATATAATATATATATAAAGATATTACTTTCTAACATAGTTTCAGTTTTAAACTGCATATATGCCATCATAAATTGATTCGTCGCAATGTTGTCAGTGATGTCAGATATATAAATTTATAAAAGCACATTCTGTGAAATTATTTATTCATCTATCAGCAATATTCAGTTTTGGCCTTTCCCTACATTATCACGCCCACTTTATTTTTTTTACCTATTAGTTACTAAGTCAACTAAAGGCCTTCTAAGCCCTCTATACCTCAAAAAATACTTTTAATAATTAAATATCATAGGATGGAATATTACTAAATATCTTGACATTGAATCATTAAAATTCTCTGTTAATTATGTATGAAGGTTTGCGCAAAGGATATCATAATAAATGTTAAATTCGTTGTAGGCAGTTGAAGTGAATTTTGACCTTTATATGAATTTTACGTTTACTCCGTGAAGTTTAAAAACATTCAAAGCGACCCCGCCCCTGAACGATTATTTTAAAATTACCTAAAGGTGAGGGTAACTTGTCCGAATAGCTTCTTGTTTTCCAAATTTCCCGACTCCACGTGTAGAACACCCTGTATTTTATCGATACTCCCGTTTTCCACCACCAAGTCACGTGACGCCAGGTACATTGTCAGCTTGTTGTTAGGCGATGACTTTTTGAACACCCTGGAAAAAGTTTAATTATTATTTGAGTTTATAGAATTATTCTACGTTGAGAAGTAAAAAGAAGGCTCTCAGTGTGTTATAAATTAAAGTAAACAAAAACGGGTGAATAAAAAACAATGCAAAAACTAAAAGTTGCCATGGTGACGTGCCTTTTAAACTTTCAATAAGCTTTGTCGCATGGACAAATGACATGTCATGACAGGGATGGGACATGTCAAATGGACCGAACCAAAAATAGGATTTTTGATTTTCTTCTGATTTTCTTCACACTATGGGTGAGCCGGTAATTTGATGATTGGTAATATTAAGTAATAGTAAAAGGATTTGTTATTTGTTTAAGAAACGAATAATTTTATATAATAAAATAATTATTAATAAATTATTATATCAACACACGCTTCTAATTATTTTTCTCATATTGTGTTGTGAACCTAAGACTTAAATAGCCATCTCGATACAGATCCATAGTTGTCTTAATTTGGTGAGACGTGAGACCAACTGGTTGCAATCGTTGAGGTGTTTCTGCTTATACGCAAATTGTTAATTAGAGTAAATTGAGGAACCGTCGATGAACCACTGGCTGGTCTAAAATGGCATGTGGATATTTACACCGAAGTAGTCACAATATATTTAATGTGTGATGTTTTGGATGTGTATTTTTCCTCTTCAAACCTTGGGATGAAAACGCTATTTTGTAAAATTGTCGTCATTTTAATATTATTGTAAGCCAGTAATCCCAAAAACAAAAAAAGCAACGGATCTCTGTAAAAGAGAAAATGTTTTCAAGTTTTGACGTACTTAATTGATCGTTTACAACTGGTTCCATTCAAAAGTTGTGAGAGTTAAAAACTTTCAACGATGCTTCATTTTCCGTTTTGAAAATTGCTATGTAAGAAAGCTTTTCATCATGAAAAGGGGTGACATGTATGAGATATTACAATATTCTATAGTTGTCTCTTGCAATGGAGACTCGTTGTGGACGCCCTCTGCCCCACCTAGGGGTTATAGGACATGAAGAGAGATAGTTGTCTCTTACGGGACATTAACATTGTCGTCCCATATTCATTTTCCAGGTTTTAAAATCAGCAGAATTTTCCAAATTCCGTCTGCAGAAACTAACCTAGTTCAGACGCCTATAATTTAAAATAATAAACAGATTTATCCCGAACATGGTAATTTAAAAAGAACGCCATGTTAAGTGCCTCTCTGATATACAATCCTAGAAATTATACTTCTTTTGGTGCGATGGAGAAAAATTATTTGAGTAAATTTTACGATGCGCGCGCACACCTACACCTGGATTAGATAAAGTTAGTTCTAGGTGGCATTAAATTCGATAACTATGTTCAAGTTGTATATTCTAGTATAATTATATTTAGAACATGTGTTTCGTAACAGTAAAATCAAACTGTGTAAATAAATAAATATTATTTTGGTGTTTTTACTAAATAATAATTTATTAGTATATCTTAATAATATAATGAACTAGTGATACAACTGATTTGAATAAACTGGAGTTTATAGATTTGAGGTTAATGGTCGGTATGTATAATTTATTAACATGGTTAATTAAAAATCATTACAATGTTATCTAAAAAATTATTTATGATTAATTTTAATATGTATCGTTAATCACTACTGCATTTTAGTTATTTTTTTCCATACGCCAAATAAGTATAACTACTAACGCGTGTACGTACGTATAAGTACAAACACTCTTTTTTGTAACATTCATGTTAACTATAACTGCAATATATTTTAGGAAATTTTATTATTAGCATTATGTGGTGAACTTGAATAAATAAATGAAAAAGATTAGAACTGTATTGATGTTAATTATATGCACATTCAGTAAGCAATTATTTCGTAAAAATGTCGCATTTTCAGACAATATTTTGACTAACATTTTTGATAATTACGCTAAGTCACTGCGTCAAAAATAATAAGACCGAGAATGCCGTAACAATGTGAAAACTTTTTCTCTGTTAATTTTAACATAACTCAATGCTCGCAGATATTTGTTCTTTTCTGTTCATGAGTTTAGTGATAGTACCGGTGGCTCGAGAGATGGTGCTATCCTCTCTCAACGAATAAGTATCGCAATAAAGCGAGGAAATGCTGCCATTTAAAGATGACCAGGACAACACAGTAAGTGTAATCTTCTTCTAAACTATGATTATATTTCTACGTACATTGAATTTAGCAGAAGGAAGCAATCTTAAAACACTGGACTGATATTGATGGACAGTATAGAAAAGCTATCCCCACGAAGTCCGTTTCTTCTTAATGTGATTTTACTAAACCTACAACATTTAGCTAATCTACCACAGAGTCTGTTGGGTTTTCCGGAATTAAAACTTTTTAGGTTTAAAAAAAATAAAAATACATTTTTGGCGTTGACATCCCTTATCACTTAGGGGTGTCAGATAGATAGTAGCCGATTCTCAGACTTACTGAATAACCATAAAACATTTCATAAGAATCGGTCGAACCGTTTTGGCTCCTCATACTCCTGTATGGAGACGAACAGTGTGTCACGAAAATTTAATTTTTTGGTTAGATAGAGAAAGGTTGTCAGTTGTAAACAGCAAATTTCGATAATGGTGCCCTAACTCAGGGGTAGGTAGGAGGTAGGTAGGGTAGGAGACTCATCTTATATTAAGTGATACCGCCCATGAACACTCACAATACGAGAGAGCTAGCGAATAAGTTGCCGGCTTTTATAACGTTTTAATTATAAAACAATAGCTCTTTTGGTAAGTTGTTATGTTAAATGTTGTTTTAATACTAAGCTTTGATTCAATACTATTTTGTATTGTTTATAAGTATCGTACTCTTTTAGTTTTTGGCAATGTTTTATTTGCCTGGAACATACGAGTAGATTAGTAGAAAAAATGCCGTACATTATGCTTTTTGGAATATGAAAAAAGTTTAAGAAAATGACACAGCATACCTTTGGGAATTCAAAGCGTTGTCTGGAGTCATCTTAGGGTCAACCTGTAACAAAAAAATATGTTTATTATTCAAAATACTGACAACATATTGCGGTTCCTGGATATGTGAATTTTATTTTAATTGCCTTTTAATGTAAAAAGTATTGTTCCACCTAAGTACTGGGAGACTCCGGAATTAATTTGATTCCGATCTTGATTAATTTTGGTGGGAAAATAGCAACCAATGACTGTAATTTGAATTATAAAATTACACTTTCTGCCACTCTCAAACTAGAAACGAATTTCTGAAAACTGTTAATATGACGTCGGCAAACCACAACATTGATGGTGTTTTCCAAAGTTTAATAAAAAACAAGAAGTATAAAAGAAGACAGTAGTGACAATAAAAGTGTGAATCTGTGAGACAAATTATTTTTAAAATAATTATTATTTATGTCACATGTTTCACCTTTTTTATTTCTATCAAACAATGATTCTATGGAATGGCATTAGCCAGACAGTTAATTAAATGTTGTAACAAACATTTGCCTAGCAGTTTGATCAACTGGCTAAACATCATTCAAGCCGCTAGTTAAACGGCGCCGTTTAGTTAGGTGCAAACGCTAGACTAGACTTCATACCCTATATAGAAATTAATGTGTAATAAAATGCATTTTACTAACTCTTAATTACTCGATAACATATCAATATAATAATGATAATTATCGTGTTATTATAAATATCATTATAATAACGTGATAATTATCATGTTATCATTGTAAAAAAATAACCAGGAAAAACCTATTCTCACTAAAACAAGGTCTGTTGGTGATCAGCCTCCTGTGCCTGACAAACGCCATTTTGAGTCTAAGGCAAGCCGGTTGTCAGGCCAACACAGTTATTAATTAACACCTATATTAAAAACAAATAGTTCAGCAGCCTAGAGTTTAGATTAGGTATAGTACTAGTTTAAATATATGAGAATTTGTAACTTTGTTTCGACTTGCGCCAAGTGTCAAGAATATAACATATTTGCGATTAGGGATGAACAAGACCTCCTGGTAGTCTTGCGAACGGATGGCGTAGTTTTGCTCTTTCGCGAATTTTGTAAACGTTTTTGACATTCATAAGCATGCGTTAAGTCGCATCTAAACTGAATAAATAAATTTTGATTTGATTTGATTTGATTTGGATGTGATTCTTCATCAAAATCTTTGAATTCATTTCAAAATAAACACATAAAATATTCTTATATTACATATATTTATATTTTTCTATTACATATATTTTTCATATAATTTATTTAAACTTGAGTTTTGGTAAAATTCACATCGCAAGAGGTACAGAAAAGTGGAGCAAAAAACTGCTTAACTGGTGCCCAAGGTATAGCAAACGCAAAAGAGGGAGACAACTGAGAAGGTGGATTGATCACATTAAAGACGGAAGGTGGTACATGGCAGAGAGTGGCACAGTGCAGAGTAGAATGGCAGGATTTGGAGGAGGTCTTTGCCAAAAAAGGGCACACAGATGCACCAGAATTGGATTAAAATGGAAATTTGTTTAAATGTATATAAAATATATAATGTAAAATGTATCTGAATAAAGGCTATTATTATTATTATTATTATTTGGTAAAATTAACTCGTTTTATCATCCTTTCGATGTTTTGTATAAAAAATCATCTTGCATCTTCAAAACATCGTATCTATTATTATTATTATTATATCATGATCGCGAGGTGGCAGATGCAAAATCGACTAAGATTGATTTTCGATTATAAAAAAAATCGATTAATTTTTTCACATCCCTAATTTGCGTTTCAATCCATTTCCGGAACGTTCAAATGTCTATACGTAAATAAGAGACAATATTAAAAACACAATATGCAATTGGCAGACGATTACACACACAAATACAGGTTACAGGTCTAAACAGTAATTTGTATGCACAGGTAGGTATCGCGCTGTACATAAGCAATATCAGCCGCCTGAGATTTACATACAGAATTCATAATTTAGATGCGCTGGTTACAGCCTTGGCGCGGAGAATTTGCGCTTGCCGTATCATGTATGGGTGGCAAGGGTGGCAAGAGAATCAATGAGGCCTAAGCCTCAGGATGTGCGCTCTTTTCTTGAGGGAAGATCAGACGAATTGATTCTCAGCAGCTGAAGCAGAAATTGCCTTAACAAACACTGATTGTGGAACGATGGACGTCACGGTGAAACTCAGCTACAGCTAAACACTCTACTAAATGCGGTTAAAGAGTTGCAGATGATGAAGATGCCACACACCTCTTCACAACGTCAAGGGATTAGCCGCTCAGCTGTCACTGGAAGTGGGCAGCTTCCGCCCAGAGGTGAGAAATGTACACCATACAGGGCCGAATTTGCACTTTAAACAGTAAAAATAGTAACCTTTTGCAGAGGCAAAACTTAACACAATAAATTAGAAGAATATGTAGGTGTATGCGACAAGACACTCAGACTTTATCCTTGTACCTCCTACGAACATAAATTTTCTGCATAAATCGCTAATTTTTCGGGTTTTATTTAACTATCATACTAATTATGAGGATTTTGATATGTTAAACCTGAACAAAGTGGATGTGAGGAGGGAGATATTTGAAGAGGCGGGAACAATTTTCTTTTTGAAATATTATCTATCGATTGTTTAATTTTTAATGTCAGTTGTTTTTAACTAAGCATGTCATGCCCATTCATAGGAGATATGTAACAACATTCCCAATTTAATAAAATGCTTAGATAAAAATCTGCTGGGCAGTTAAATCGATCGGTCGTCATATAAGTCCTTTATATGCCTTTAATCACAAAGCAACACATAATTTTTCTGCTATAAATAATCTTAAAAAATACAAACAGTAGCTTACCTTTGATAGTAGTAACCGAGGTTGATGAAAACCTTTTTAGTGGGAACGCACGAAGCTCAGTTGACAAAATACCCTTGTCATTGTCAACGTGACATACGTGAGTGACGTCACAGTGATCCCTCAAGGTAACACGGTATACAGAAAATGAGTCGGTATATTTTGAAATGAATATTTTATAGGTTACCCAAGTCTGGCGAGAGTAAGACGGAAGCTTTTTTAATGTGCTTTATTATACTTTAAGGTTCTAATTAAGGTTTTGTGTATATGTTTAAAAAGAATAGAAAATTTTCACGTTCCATTTGCATTGATTACAGCTTGTTCATAATTAAGTAATTCAGTGCTACAGTATTTCAAATAACTACGCGATTCGTTAATTTAACTGTATTGTTAAAATTTAAATAATTTAATAAGCAGTGGGTGGTTCTAAATGAAATTAATTTCCAGGCAAACTTTGTATGGAAAAACAATAAAAAACCGATGAAGATTTAAAGAAAAACACTTTTTTACGGATTATAGTTATGTATTAAACTTATAATTATTAAGACATAATTTTAAATTTAAACCGACGTTTCGCGTGCTTTACAGCGTGCGTGGTCACGGTGACTGAAGACAAAGGTGTTAAATGTCAAAAAGTATTACAGCTGTAGAAAATGTTGTGTTATCTGTATTTATTTCCCTGGAGTTGGTATCGACTAAAAGATGTAGGGTTACATAACTATAATCCGTAAAAAAGTGTTTTTCTTTGAATGTGTAAAAGTTATGTTAATAAAAGACAATACTAACCAATGAAGATATAAAAATAGGGAGACTACAATATAAAAATAAATGTATTTTCCCTGTTTGTTTAATTTGTTTTCCCTATTATATACAGTTGATCTCAAGACAAAGCAAACCTCAGTGGTTTGAATAAAATATATCTTTCTGAGCCGTATCAAGGAGGCGTAGTATTGATTTATTTTGCTCTCAAACATCACATATTACAAGGAGGACAATCAGATACTTATGAATATTTGTCTTGGAAAGTAGATCTGTGTGTGTTACGTGTGAAACTTAAGAAGGCGACAGACCATATCACACATGACAAATTTTCTAAAACGACTCGGCTAAACTTGGTGATAACGTACACCAACTAATGTTTCATCACAGTGTAATTGTAAATCCCACACAATGATAGTGAAGATTAAAGGAATCAGGTTGATCTAGCTATAACAAAGAAAGTATTACACAGCTATATAAGTTTTATGTGAAGTCGGTCAATCCTGCAATTGACTTTTATCTGACCATAAAGATATCGCGAAATAAAACCCAGCGAAATTGACTAATTGAAGAATTCGTATATATAAGTGACACTTATGTTAAAGACATATGTGTGTGCATATGTTAGGTATAACTAGACACATTGCGTACATTACGAGTTGCGTAATCGCAATGTTTAAACTTTTATTTTTATTGATATCCAATTTCCAAATTGTATATGACCTTACCTATATGATATATATGAACGTTCTACGAATGTTTTAAAATAATAAATTTCTTACCTGCTAGATGGGGTGTCAACAGTAAGTCTCCGTCGCTTTTGGGGCTTGAGCCTCGTATTTCACTTCCGTCACAGTAAAAACTGGTACGAGGCGAGGTTATCCACTCTTTGTTGCGAGTTACAATAAAATCTAAACTAGTTTAATTCCGCACTAATACTAGTTTAGGCCCTGTTAAATGCGAAAGCGGTCTCAGGGGTGTAAGTCGAGTCCCATATAAGCCAAAAATTGAATTTCTTCCTCGATGATAAACCAAACACCTGTTTATTTGGCTGTGTTTACGCCACAGCAGGCAGACAGTAAATTTCAGTGAACATTTTAAAACGTAGTTAAAATGCCAAGCTTTAACTATGAGCGCGTAAAATGTTATCACAGATAAAAGTTTATTAAATCCAATTTTATGACAGTGACGTTGGTTTGATTTATGTTGGTGCAGATGCCGTTAAATATATAAAAGACTTCATATATTTTCTGGATTAGATATTGATAATGTGCAAAAAAAAGGTATTACAGAATATTTAATATTTGGACATACCAAGGGTATACCTTCAAGATAAGAGCGTACAAATTCTTAAAAGACCGGCAACGCACTCGCGAGCCCTCTAGCATCGAGAGTGTCCATGGGCGGTGGTATCACTTAACATAAGGTGACCCTCCTGCCCATTTGCCCCCTGTTCTATAAAAATAATGAATTTGTGCTTTTGTTGGCACGTTCTAGATATCACACCTTACCACAACGATGCTCGTACATTAGAAATGACACAAAGCGGCAACACTTTAGTCTTTGATGTTTTAGATCACCACCCTACTTCTACAACATGTGAGCCTAGACTACAACACAATGTGATACTCGCTGACAACAAGTGTCCCCTGTACTCCAGTCTGCCGGGGAAGTTTCTAATACAACTCAACTCAGATTCAGATGACCACTATTTATATTCTTTCCAAGGCAATTGCATACGTTTTTTCAACAAAATCCCTAGTGAGATACAAATATTGTCAATAAATAAATTTAAATCGTACATTAAAGTAAAACTGCTTGCTAAGGCCTATTATAATATAAATGAATACTTAAACGATCATAGTGCTTGGATATGAATTGCTTCAGTATAAATAGGTAACGCGACAGAATCTCTCGGCTGCATTTTCAGACTATGGGGCGATCGTCGACATCTACGACTTTTTTAAATGTAAAGTGGGAACAAACCGTGATTCATGTGGTATCAAATTATTTCAGTATAATTAGTATTATTACTATTTTCTTGTGTAGCCAAGTGCACATTTCAAGGATCGTCATGCTCACTCAAATGTCATTGCTTGTGGCGGCGTCCATGCGTCGGGTTGTCTCTCTCCCTAAAATATGGCGAGGGGGCCGATGGCTGGCCATGCGTCATACTCGTGAACGGGTGCTACTTGTGGTGACTGGTCGTACTTGAATTCGTATATGCGGTGATATTAGTTGTTTATACTACGTATTTGCGTGTTGTTCTCACGAGTGTGTAAGTGCGTGCTCCTATTTCACCATGCCTCCTGCTGATAGAGGACAAATCTTTGTTTTTAATTTATTTTTTTATTCTTTATTACTCAATATGTCATATGGAACATGGTGTAGTGGTTGCAGCTCCTTGCAAGCATTGTGTAAAAAAAAAACTTGGCGATTAAAAAGAGTGGCGGAGAGTTTATTGCCAGTTCTTCTCTTCCGTTCTACGCCCTTGATTTGAGAACTGGCAGTAAATGTAAAATTAAATTCATTTAATATTTCTTTTTTTTGACGTTCATAAGTGTACATTGTTACCTACATGAATAAATAAATTTTGAATTTTGAATTTTGACTCCACCCTGAAATCTCTTCCTCTTAAACGGGCTGACCAGTTAGTGTTTGGATGGAGGTTTCTCTCCTTTGGGAAACACATTTCCTCTATAAATTCTTATTAGTAAGGAGTTAAGTTTTAAAAGTCACATTGGAATATGCTTAAATTTAATTCGACTTCAAGAAAAGAACGTGCCAATTCTTAAAAGGCCGACAACGCACTCGCGAGCCCTCTGGCATTGAGTATCACTTAACTTCAGGTGAGCCTCCTGTCCGTTTGCCCCCTGTTCTATAAAAAAACAAGTATTAAGAATATCCATAACTCTAAATCACCTGTTTCGTGGGCATACCACACATCACAGCGGAACTATGTACATATTGCGAATTTAATTTAGTCTTTTTTATTGATTTTTCTTCATTAATATTTAGGCTATATATTTAGTTTATTTTTTTGTGTATAATTTAATTACTTAAACTGTGCAGATGAAAAATATCTGCCATACGATTGAAACCGTTTACTTGAAAATGAATGTATTGCGTCATCAATCACAGGAACCAGTTACGATTTTCATTATTCCTTCGAAAATAAACATTTATTTTCTGGTTTGACATGTTTCCGGAATATGCCGAACGTTAAACTTATTATTATTTTTCATCAAAACCCGATTTACCTATAAATATATTTTTGGATTCTTTCGAGAATCGTACCGAAATTTAAATTTAAAGAAAAATAAATTAATTGATTTTTAAGCTGTAACTGTGGACTAATCAACATGTTTTTTTTTATTTGGACCACAAAATTAAGACAAACACATGTCAACATTAACATACATACGAAAATATAAAAAGCGGTGTCGTCCCTAAAACATGTGGACACGACCAGCGAAATTAGGTAAATACAATAAACAGTGTTAATACAAAAACAACCATATATTTAAAAATAAATACTATAAAGAATTAAACTATTTGCACTACTATGTTTTAGTATTTTAAACGTATCAGAAAAAAATTAAATAAAACTTACAAAATCGCTTTAGGTGTTAGTAAACCCTCGTTGCTGAAAAAGAAACAAAAAAAAATTGGTACTTTCAACAAGAGAAAATGTCGAACTTCAAGCCAGCGGTGGGAATAGTGTTTATCTACACACCGTGAACCACCACATGCTCTGCGCAATCCCCTCGGGTTGTGTCCAGTGATTTGTCAAGTACAAAAGCATCAAAGGATTGCTCTTAAGTCTTATCAAAGTATACGACTGACCATAGTAGACTTAGGTATCAGTGACATCGCAAGAAAGTGAGGGTAGGCTTGTGGATGATTTTTAAACTACCCTTTCAATAAACGAACAAAGTTTAAATGAAATGCCTATTTTTCTTTTTGTTTAAATACTAATTACCGACGAAAACTTTGATGTAACAGCGAAAAAATACAGTTGTCGAAAAAGCATCACAGAAATATGATTGCTTATAAATAAATATCAGTTGGTACATAAAAAATGCGCAGATTAATAATTTTATATGTCAGAAAATGTTGTAACATTTTTACGATTATGTTCGTGTATTATAAGCGATAAATGACTGCTATTTCCTTTAAAACAGTGACATAATATCTACGCTGATTATATTATTTTTACGCGTTACAAGATGACGGATTTTTGTACGGTTCGAGTTCTTTCTATGGTTTAGGTGTGTTAAAGAAG
This sequence comes from Pieris mannii, assembly GCA_028984075.1. Lineage (NCBI taxonomy): Eukaryota > Metazoa > Arthropoda > Insecta > Lepidoptera > Pieridae > Pieris > Pieris mannii. The sequence goes on along the minus strand of CM054777.1, from coordinate 12,581,932 downwards.
TCGCAAAAGAACAAACCAAAATTACATGTTGCCAAACAAGATAAAATCCATTTAAGTTGCGCCTTCCGCTAATTGAATACTTAGATTGTACCTCCGTTCTTGTTTAATAACCGGGATGCTAGAAAGCCTAGAAAACACATGTAATAGCATTAATTATACCCAAAGCGAACACTAATAACAATAAAGGCTAAGAAGGCCTCCGTCGCACACAAATATTATTAACAGTTTGGAAAATCTACATGTAATTTTTTTTAATATTCTATTGTCACATATTGTCATTCATAGTCATGTACACTAATTTCACATAGCATTAAAAAATGATTGTCTCTAAAGTAGGTTTACGGACGATACTTACGAGATAGAATAATTTGGAGAAATTATTCCATACTTAAGTCTTCGAGTGAAAGAGAGAAGAATGTCGACGAATGTGTGACAGTGTAAGCCTCGAGGCTTGATTCAAAGATTCTTAGTTATTACACACTGATTTTGTATGTCAAGATGTATGTAAATTATTTATTCTCGAGTGGGTCTAGCCACACTATTCATAGAAAGAATACACAAAATTTGCATCAAAAACAAGTATACTACTGAAAATATTCTAACATTATTCTTATATAAAAACGTTTACACCCGCTGTTTCACCAGCAACAGATGAAAGATAGTAGGTAGGCAGTAATTAAAGACCCCTGCGCGTAATGAATATGAAATTCTAGACTATTATATTCTATTATTTTGCTGCGATGTTATTTTAAACGAAATATAGAGAATAGTTTAATTTTATTAAAATTTAAATAAGTCAAAGTATAACAATTTTTGAAAGTGTATTTATTAAAAATCTTGATTACAATGTTTTTAAGACTCAAAAATATTATTTGACACAGACACAAAACGGATGAGATCTGTAATATTAATTTTCCGAGACGAAATAGAACACTTTAACAATGTCAGTGATTCATAGAGAAACCTGGATGCAATCCAGGTTATGTCATTAGGTGCCATTCAGCCTTAGATTAATGAATATTTAAATAGAACAGTTGAATTGCATTTGATAACTTATAAATAATTTTTTAAGCCTTATAAACGGTCCAATCGCGGCTCTCAGTGTATTTTTCTTTCGTATTTTCAGATACTATACTATACTGTAAGAACGAGTGTCAAATTACTTTAAATAATAATTATCGGTCTTAAAATTTTACAGCACACACTCACAACACTTATATAGATCTCTCTGAGACAAACATAGGTAGACTGTAAGTAGCTGATACACTCACAGGCCGAATATTCCATCGACCTGTGGACATAATGTAACATAATATTTTTATTTATTCATAAGAACTAGGGAAATAAAGATCTTTCTTTAAGTTTTAAATCAATAATATAATAAAAAAATCCTTTTATGATTTTTATTGTATATTATATTTTAAAGGAAGTTGTTAAATTATACATCTAGCAACTATAACAACTACTATAATTGACTTTGATATTATTAAATTATAATAACAATGGCAGCTGACAGTCACGCCATTACTCTCACATAATAAATTACTTTCAATAACAATTAAATAACTATTATTATGAACAATCGAATAGTTGTTAATTAGTAGATCTAGTGCCATTAGCGAATTCAATAACTACAGAATGATATTAATGTTTGGATTGATTTACCTAACTATTACAAATATTTATTTGACCCTAAATATTCCAAAAACCAACTTCATTTGTTTTTCTCCAAGTCAGAGATCTAAACCGGGTGCTACTTTTGGGATTGGGATACATGAGTGTGCGGACCACTATACACAAAAGTGCAACTGTCAAATTATTCAGAAAGTTACCTCTACAAGATACTTGGGCATCATTATTGATGAATGTCTATCATGGCAATCACACATTTCTACTATTATGTCACGAGTCAGGAAATTGATATGGATTTTCAAGAGGCTACGCCATGTGATGTCTCCTGTGAAACTCAGTAAGATTTATGTTGTATTAGCTCAATGAGTAATTACGGGTGGTGCCAAAAACTACACTTTTTGAGCTGGAAAGACCGCAGCGGTCTCTAATAAAAGTGATGTATTTTAAACCATATCGATATCCCACAGTTAACTTGTACAGAACAAGTGGATTGTTATCGATAAGGCAATTATACCTTCTAAATGTGACCTTATATCTACATAAATGTATTCCTTTTAATTCTGCTAGCCAGGATAGAAGACGGAGTGATATTGTGGCCCGCTCCGCAATAGTCCATTCAAATTTTGCAAGCCGTCAGTACGTGAGTCAGTCTGCATATGTTTACAATCAAATGAACTCTAAACTCCGACTTCATCATAGAGTTTTGTATGATTGTAAAAAGGTTGTAGCAGGTTGGCTGAGAACTCTAACATATGAGGAAACTGAGCATATTTTGGTGCGAATTCGCTAGTTTGAGACAGACCTAATTGTATACTTGACAGCGTGCACACACTCGCTCACACACAAACACACACAGCACACACACATACACATGCACACAAATACACACAAACACGCATGCATAGATTAAGTTTATAGCTATTTTTTTTAGAATTTGTATAGATAAGGGGAGTAGCGAGTCAACCCCAACACAAGTGTCTCTTGACTACTATTATTTGGGGTTGTCTCATACTCATTTATTGATGTAAAAAATTTGAGAAACAAAAAAAAAATTATTTAATTTAATTTGATTTATTATTTATTAATTATAACCTATCTGCGGCTTGGGGTACCGGTCTGCGCTGCTCATACATGTCCCTGTGGCAGTGATGTCGACAAACTAGGACATCACGGTTTATCATGTCAAAAAAGTGCTGGCCGCTTCTCGAGACATGCCGCACACAACGATATAATACGTCGGTCCATTGCCACCGTCAACGTGCCAAGTCTACTTCAGCCGACTGGAATTGCTAGAGACGATGGCAAGAGACCGGACGGTATGAGTTTGATTCCATGGAAGATGGGTCGGGTTTTGGTATGGGATGCCACCTGTTCAGACACACTGGCCCCTTCCAATCTTCATGGAACCAACAACAGAGCTGGTGCGGCTACCTCGCACAAAGAATTAGTCTAGCTGTTCAAAGGGGGAACGCTGCCAGTATCTTCGGAACCTTGCCTAAAGGGACTACTTTTAATAATATTTTTTAATAATTAAATTTTAAGGTTAGTTATTAGGTATATTTTTATGTATTATGTTATTTGTATTGAAAGTTATTTATTTAATTATTAAGTGCTTATAAATATGTAAATAAAAATTTACATTAAAGTAAAAAAAATGATTTTTATATTGTTAATTGATGAGCTCTGTGACATAACGAAAATGGCAACTCACAGTAAAGCCATTGCTTTGACATGTATAGTACTCGTCAATACGCGCCCGGATTTTGTTCTTGTATATAATGCATAAACTTAAAATGCTCTCCATTTTGTTATAGAAAGGTACTAAAATTAAATTTTCTCAAAACCCTTTCATAATGTATTAGACGCTCTGCATAAATTTGTATGGATATTAAACGATACGATTTTTTTAAATATAAACGATAAATTCGTGAGAACTATAAATCTCAAGATATTGCTTGTGTCCAAATAGGGTAGTTTAATTATTACAGTGATTTGCAAATACATATTATCAGGTGTATTATTAATTCCTAACGATAAGTACTTGAACTTAATGGAAGCACAATGGAACTAAATAACTAAGTGCTATCATGACTTTGAGTGGATAATACCACTCAGTGGAATGAGAATTTTCCGATGTAAAATAACCTTTTAGTAACTTGTATTAGACTAAGATATATTTTTTTGCAAATTCCAATGATTTGAGCTTTGTAAGATTTCTTTATCTTCACTACAGCTGTGTACCACGTTGACCTTTAACCTTTTACCGTACGTGCAAGTGTGAGTTTCGGACATAGATAAAATATCTATTAGTATACAGCCGGGATCGAACCTACGAACCTAGGATCGCACGTTGAAACCCCTACGCCCAACACTTATCTGGCTAGATTTATAATCTGTTGATATTTGTTTCTAATATTCGCTTTCCAAACTTATATATTAAATACTTAAGTTTCAGAAGGTAAAGTTTAATCAGGTCTTATATTTAACTTGGCTCGACTGTCTGATAATAAGTTGGCAACTTTCCGAAGTAATATCAACTCCGTACGTGATAACTGTAGTCAGTCAGGTAAGACGGGAGTTGTTTTGCATTTCAAGTTTCGTGGACTTATTCTCTGTCACTGTCAGACATTCATTTTAAGAGCATGAATACTTTTTGACTAGCAATTATTAGTTAATGTTTAATTTGATTAGGGTCTAATTCACAAAGTATGGATATGTTCTACATGAGTTCCAAATTAGTTATATCTTTCTTATTGGTAGGGTAAACATTATTGTTGCGTTTCACGACTGTCAGATAGCGCTACTCGTCACATAAAGTCCATCATAATTGGCAAATAGCACAATTTATCTGAAGCATAACTGTATAATCTATCTTGATTTGTGTTTGACTGATGTTAGACATGAAAGCATTGTTTCAATAACATGATGGATACAACACCGTCCAGGAATCCTGTATTTCAGAATAGAACTAAATAAAAAAATGTGGAGACATTGGATGAAACGGACTTCAGGACACGGTTCAGACTTACTAAAGAAGCCGTGATGTTTGTTTATTCAAATACTGAAAATACCATTTTTCGTCGTACAGAAAGGTAAATAACTGCATACATATATACAACCCGCGATTTTTGGTTTAGCTACCTCATGAGGGTAAGGATAGCCATAGGATATTCATAGGATCCACTTAATTTTTAAATATATTGTATAAACAATACTCATAGATATAATAAATAAATAAATATTTGTGAAACGCGGAGTTCCTTGTTCAGAACTTTTATCATCCAAATAATGTTGCATGGCTATTTGGTACTTTATCTATACATTCATAAACAGGTCCTTATAATATTAATTTATGTGCTTTGAACAATAGAACAAGCATCAAGTGGACCTTTTATTATTTAAACCTTATTTATTTATTTACAAAAGCTCAAAAAAATATAAATACTAAACGAAAATCGATAATTTTCTCTGTATAACCAGATCTGAAGGCTCAATATGGATATTGGTGAGTTTTGGCCAAAACGCATTCAATGTTTAATTAAAATATTTACAAATCAATATAAACAGAATGTTATTTAGGTACTTATAAAAGGTTTCAACCCACGAATATTTCACTTAAATGAATACGTTATTAAAGTGTTTGCTTAGGAGAATTACTCCACAAAATTGATGAATAGTACTCCAGCATATATGATGTTCCATTGGATTCGTCGAACTTACACTAGACATTAAATTTAAACCAGCCAAAACAAACAATGACCCTAAACATACATCTTGTGTTAAAACTTAAACCAACTTAATTATAAATTGATTAAAATAAATTACAAATTTCAAAACTATTCATCAGAGCAACTTATATCTTATTTAATGTAATAAATAAAAGGTTTAGGGATTAAAAGACGTAAGATATATAGATAAGTTTATTATTGAAGTGACATCTTATAATTCAATGGAGCCGGCTGCACGCACGAAAGATCATGGCTCAGCGTTACCTCGCGGCTCGTCGTTACCTCTGATGCGTTACATTTAAAGCTTGAAGTGCAATATTTATTGCTAACTATTTTTGCGTACAAATAAATGTAACTTGATCAATTCAATTGTGATTTCCATTTACCTCCTTCTCTATATCTATACAAAATATCTATCGAACCAATAAAATTAAAAATTATTCTTTTGAAAAATGTAACCAGTCCATCAGTATTTTCTTAGGACGTTGGCACATTCATCATTGTCAGTAAACCGACTTTACAGACAACAGATTTTTTTAAATACATATTGTAAGCTTTTAATGTTTATTAAATAATATGCAACAAAAAAAATCCTTAAAAGTCTTGCTATAAGCGCGTATGTACCGTACTTGCTCATTTGACTCGTTTGGTTGTTTACGAATTGACGTCTGTGTCAAAGAAGCTGTGGCACATGTGCACGTGTATTCCTTTTAACTATAAAGCCAGTGAACTGATTCACAGTGAATTAGGAAATTTGGAGTGTTTCATTAATATTTAGTTAGGAATCAAAATTGAATAATAAAGCTTTTATTATTCAATTTTTCACAACAACGATACTGAACTCGCTGCAACTCGACGCGCATCACTGACACCCAATGTTAATCGTAACATACAAATGTATGCTTTGTATATGAAAAAACTGAAGAAAACTGCTTTTTAACAATATCTATAAATATTATGACGATGATCTTATTAGTGTACAGCGTGGTTATAACTTTCGAACTCAGGCATGAGAACGGCACGCTTATGTCATAAACATTGCCAGGTTGAAGTCTTTGAAACTTTTGAAAGTAAAAAAGTTAGTAATATCAAATTCCACTATTCCCTATTATGTAGACTTTTAAGGGATAAAGAATTTCGTCTTCTTTGTGTGTGTCATTATTTCGTACTAAATATTACCGAAGCCGGTCTGTATGTGTTCTATAACGAGACGACCCTCGCGAGAAATAACGAGTTAATTTTTATAAACCACACGAGACCACACGACTTACTTCTCCCACTACTTCTACCACACAAGTTTTCCCTTGATATACAATATACATAACCTATATGAATAAATGATATTTGATTTGATTTGAATTGAATCTAATTTATTTGTATGTATTTAAACATATTTTCATACTTATAGTATAGAATACTAATACGAGTCATAAAATATATTGAACAAATTGACGCCGAATTCTCTGAATTTTACACTTATTTTATAATTGTTGACTGAAATTGATTCAACACTGTATATTTTTTAAAAGATGTTTTAAACGGTATGGTTTTTATTATTGAAAAATTTCTTAAGACTCCAAAACCCTTACGTTTCCATTTCTAAAAGCTAAGCCAAATTCTACAAATAGACGCACCGACGTACAATGATACTCGGAGCAGAGAGTTCGCTCCGTAAAGCCTCTAAAGTGCCCAATGTCTTTGTGCTTCTTGAAGAATCTAAGCTGGCTTGGTTATCCAGGACGGAGCTAATGAGAGTTTTTATTTCCCACTGGTATGGCATTATCAGACTTCTATTAAAGGCCGGCAACGCACTCGCGAGCCCTCTGGCATAAAGAGTGTCCATGGGCGGCGGTATCACTTACCATCAGGTGAGCATCCTGCCCGTTTGCCCTTGTTCTATAAAAACAAATCATACAGGGACTGTTGAAAAATAAATATAGGCTGGTAAGTAAAAATTGTTTGGCACACAAAACTGCTGACTGCCGGCGGTATGGCGGCCATTTGCAACCGTCCAAAAAGTATGGCATGGTGATTTTCGTAAATGGACGATTAAAAGCATGTACGGCGGGCTTTAAGTCACACCGGAGAAGTATGGCATGACACTGCCGCCTCTAATTTTTTTCGTAATTAATCTGACGAGATCCAGTACCAGCGCTATGACCATCATTTTTCTATTTTTCATTTCGTACTAAAACCCTTAAAGAACCGGCACACTGATACAAATTACCCACTATTTTGTGTCACTATCTCCCGGCCTATATTTGGTTACATAGCAATTAAAAGTTTAATATTTCGCTTATAATTAGTTCTGGTTATGTAAGCGAGTGGTTAATATAGAATAATACCACGATAACTCAGGAACCCTACAATAATAAAAAAAAAACAATTTTATACAATTTCGGAACTATAATAATTGCAGACCCAATAACCTCAAAATTAATTATAAGAGCGAGTTTATTGAGGAAGTTGTATCAACCAAGTTTCTAGGCATAACACTAGACCAAAATCTTAATTGGAAACAACACGTTTTAACGATATGCACGCGCCTTAATAAATTTGTTTTTGCTTTGAGTCGAACTCGCAAAGTGGCTTCAAAACAAGCAGCAATTATTGCTTATCACGGCTATGTTGCCTCAGTTTTGCGCTATGGTATCCTTTTATGAGGAAATTCGGTAGATGTGAGTAAAGTTTTCATTACTCAAAAAAAATGTATCAGGGCTATTATGGGCGTTGGACCTCTTACGAGCTGCAGACCGATTTTTCACGAACTCGGTATTCTGACAGTACCGAGTTTGTATATCTTTGAAGCAGTTATGACTGTAAAGAGGTATCCAACATTATTTGAAACATTTAAAGAAACTTCCTTGCATATACCGAGGGATCCAACACGGCTGCGGGTACCTGCATGTTGCACCACGCTATATTCTAAAAATTGTTACGCCATGGCTGTTAGAATATTTAATCACCTTCCTAGAAGTTACAGATCGCTACCATGTAATGTTTTCAAGGGGAAGGTGATTGGGTTTTTAAAGGCAAGGTGCTTTTATAGCGTGGGCGAGTACCTAGATCATAAGTTTGAAATTAACGCGGGGAACATCACTTCAGATGTTATTAAATACAAGAAAAAGAAGCCTAACGATTAAATCGTTGTATTTTTTAGATAAGAATTATTACAAATATTGGTGTCTAACTTACTCTGCGCTGTCAGTTTTCTAAATGTATTTTTCTAAATGTAAGATTTAATAACTAGTGTTGTTATTCATAATTATTGTCATAATACTGTACTAGCTATAAAATTTGGTTTATTGCAAATATTATTTCTGTTTGTGATTACCTCCTTCCAATTTGATCACATGTCAAAGAGTTATATAAGTGTTTAAGTTATGTACGAATACGAAGTGTAAGTCGCTGACCACGACTGTTGTATAAAAATTGTAGCGTAATTACGATAATAAACGTGTAATTCAGTTAAAAATTTTTTTAATAAGTAATGAATTTCACAAATAATGCAATATCGTAAAAAAAATGCAATAGTTTTTAAAAATTGACTTGTCGTGAATTATTATAATTAATATTAATTTGATAACGTAATCATATTTTTCAATAATTTATGAGGTAGTGATAAAATATTACAAGGATTGACTATATTATGACTCATATGTAATATCTATGTAAAATTCAATATAAGACAAATTTGCACGCCATTGTATGTGTATAAGAATATGCTAACATTAGATTGTATCACCAAAACATTATTTTATCATATTCTCTTAATATCTCTATAAAAAAATCATTAACAACTATTTTAAAAGCTATTTTAGTAAAATTTATTGCAATAACAAGGGAGAATTGTGTCAAATACGTTTTTAGCTTTTAATTGAATTAAGAGAACTTATTTTACCAAAGGGTTGGTAAAAAAGTTAAATTTTCTTTATATTTGCGTGCCATACTATAATAATATCAAAAGGAAGCAGACAGAAGGGTCACTTGATACGTCATACCACCGCCCATGGACACACTCAATACCAGAAGACACGGGAGTGCGTTGCGGGCCTTTTAAGAATTGGAACGTTCTTTTCCTGAAGGACACTAAATCGAATTGGTGCAGCAAAACTTCAGTGGGTTATTTATATTTTACGAAACGAAACGCAATAAATACCTAGGTATAATAAATTCAACGAATAGCGATACAAAATTGGGTCATATTCAAATAAGTCTGATATTAATATTCTTAATAATAGTAATGGCACACAATACTTTGTCTAATCTGTTCGCCATATAATATAATATTCACGGCGAAAACTGCCTTAAAAACTCTTAGTTGTGGCGAAAATTCGTCTGTCTAACCATACTGTAATATGATAGTATTTTTAAGGTAATTTCTAAGTCTATAATTTTTTTTTAGTTCAACGCAAATTAATTACATTAATTTACGCAACGCGATGTCTGGAGAGCTTTTTAAAAAACCTAGTCTTTTCGCCTAAAACCATCGATAAACCTTAACTGAAACAAGGCCTCTATGTTAACTATTTTTTTTTTTATAAAGGATAATGGATTGATAGTCGCAGTATTTGTAAATATGTAAGCACCATATCTAATAATAATTTGGTTTTCTGCTGCGTTGTTTTTATAATCCCATACATATATTTTATTTTAGTTAAGTAATTTCTTATATTCTAGGTACATACACATACATTATCAAAAAAATTCAAAACATTGTAAAAGCTATTTAAAAGAGTAAGTATGGAGTTTCTTGCCCCTTCTTCTCCATACAAACTACCTTTTAGAAGGGGCAACTAGAGTATTTTTTTCAATATTTTAACATGTAGTTTTGACTTTTAAAAGTGCCTTTTTAATTGTCTAAAAGAAAACATCTCTTTAACGATAGATAAGAGATAGAATAGTAAATTTACGATCCGAATAGACCTTAATAAAAGAATTGTTAAGGATTCAAGAAAAAAATAATCATAGTCTGTTATCCCTTAGATAATTTCCAATGAGAAGCTCGACTCGAGAAAGGATAGCTAAATTATTTTAAATTAGGTCCAGTCCAGGGTCTTAAACCTACATATTTTGTAGTTTACGTGCAATAGTTTTTGTACCTTTAATCTTATATATTTAAACGAGCAATTCTTGTTATGTATATATAATTGGAATCTTGGAGCGATAAATCGATCTAGCTAGAATCATTTCTAGAAAATGTCATTTTATTCGTGTTTTATCAACTTAAAAATAGAATTGCTCGTTTAAAGATGTCAGTTAAATAAAAACTTAAATATATTATATTATATATTATCTTTATTCGATAATTATATTCAGATTTTATCATTTTATTAGTATGTAATTCGCACTTAAATATAATTTCCAAAAAACACAACTTATTATAATAAACCCGAGCAAGGCTCGGTCATCCAGGTACTAATAATTAAAAGTCCAATTACCACGCGAAGTATTTTTTAATGGATAACACTAAAATCTAGTGCCTCCACCTAAGGCTCAATAAATTAAAACGGAGGTCAGTCCCTGTACCACATAATCCATAGAAACAGTTCCGCATTACTCGCATTTATATATAACAATATCAATCGAAAAGTCAAAAAACTCTCAAAATTTCAATCATATACTAAACAAGTGTCAAAACACATAATAATTTAGGCACAGCCCCATTTACCTTGACCCAAAATCGTATTAAAAATGCAAGTTTACCTCGTAAGCTTTTCAACAAACAGCCTCCGAAGATGCAGGTCACACAATCCCCAAACACATTATAAACAAAACACAATCATTTTAAAGGTGGACAGTTCGATTTCCGCGGAGTTTCAAACATGAAGCTTTTATTTTAAGGTGCGCGAGTGCGAAACGTGCAACCTGTCCCCCGTCCCAAAAGCAACTGATAGATTATGTGAGTGTATGCAACAAGTACAGATACAGGAAGCATTTTACAGCTTTTCACGATATGTATGAGCGTGGTATTTCTCTCTACCGTGGGCGTGAAATATTATCAATGCACAAGTGTGCAAATTCTATTTTAGACCTCAAATGAACTACATTCTTTGAAGTAGATATATTTAGTAGCTGTAATTATCTTATAGTGCAATGTATATAGTAACTAGCTGCCCCCGCGAACTTCGTTTTTCCTTAATGAGATTTTACTGAGTCTACCTGTTTAATACATACCAACATGGAACATTTTGCTATGCTATCCCAGAGACTGTCGGTTTTCCGGAATGAAATCTTTTTAGGTTGTTTTGTGAATTTTTTTCTGTATAAGCCTCAGTGTTCACAACATAAGTTTTTAATAATGAAATAAAAAATAGGGGTTGATTGTAAAGGGTTCAAAATTCAGGGTTATATGTATTTACTAATACTGTATCATAATTTTTTTTATCGAAAATTGAAAAAAAAATTTGGGGTGGATTACCCTTAACATTTAGGGGGATGAAAAATAGATGTTGTCCGATTCTCAGACCTACCCCATATGCACACTAAATTTCATGAGAATCGAGAAAGCCGTTTCGGAGGAGTTTAACCACAAACACCGCGACAAGAGAATTTTATATACAAGATTTAAAAGTACAAAAATGACAGCACGAAAAGTACAATAATGTAGTTAGTATTATCATGTATTGTAGAATTATTTTTGATATATGTATTTTCACTGACATCGAGAAACATTACGGACTAACTTGTTTTGATTTGTTTTGCTTTTAAATGTCAAATTTCAGTCTTTTAATTTTATTATTATTTTTTTTTTAATGTATAATTTTCTTTTAATGCGCTTTACTTGTTTTCTGCTTTTTATACACAATTTGTTAATCTATGTAATCTGTTTTGGCTTTTTGTATTATATTAGTATTTTGTATAATAATATGTATTAATTAGTAAGCTGTTAGATTACTTTAAATAAATAAATTAATAAATAACTTAAAACTAATAAATAATTTTAGCCAAACCTTATTTACTTAATTAACATAAGAAAGGGTCCAAGAACATTATTTACAGTCTATTAGGGAAGGCACTCTGTTCTTGTGTTTTATTTTTTCCAATAACGTTATGCACTAACACAAATTCACTAATGGTTTTGTCCGTTTGCATCTTTTCACTAGGTCCGTGATGTCAAGGAGTTGAATAGCCTCGCAGTCACGTGACGATGGAGCCTTAGTTGATGGAGCGTTCGTAGTACCTTTGAGGTCAATATAGCAGCGTTTTAAACTAATTCGTATATAATTAGCATTATATATTATACAATAGTTCATATAAATTAAAAATATATTTAATGTGGCATAATAAGACATTTTGTTTGAATTTAAAGGGAAGAATAAAAACTAGATACTAAATAATAAGATAATAAAACTGGCGCGTTCTTTCACTTAAAGAATATTTATTGTTATAAAATAATTGTTGTATTATAAGGGTTTTACAACAAGTGTTATACGTACATTTTTTACTCGTTCAATAAATAAGGTTTTCAATTGTCTCATGTTTTGTGTTATTTACTTTTGAGTAAGCTGGTATTGCGTCGGGTTGTCTCTCTCCCTTAAATATGGCGAGGGGGCCGATGGCTGGCCATGCGTCATACTCGTGAACGGGTGCTACTTGTGGTGACTGGTCGTACTTGAATTCGTGTATGCGGTGATATTAGTTGTTTATACTACGTATTTGCGTGTTGTTCTCACGAGTGTGTAAGTGCGTGTTCCTATTTCACCATGCCTCCTGCTGATAGAGGACAAATCTTTGTTTTTAATTTATTTTTTTATTCTTTATTACTCAATATGTCATATGGAACATGGTGTAGTGGTTGCAGCTCCTTACAAGCATTGTGTAAAAAAAAACTTGGCGATTAAAAAGAGTGGCGGAGAGTTTATTGCCAGTTCTTCTCTTCCGTTCTACGCCCTTGATTTGAGAACTGGCAGTAAATGTAAAATTAAATTCATTTAATATTTCTTTTTTTTTGACGTTCATAAGTGTACATTGTTACCTACATGAATAAATAAATTTTGAATTTTGAATTTAAAGTCGGTTAAATTCTATTAAATTACTTTTTATTATGTCTCCAAACAAATCAATGTCTTAAATTTTTTTTAAAGCTTAACCATTATGAATATAATATGTTATATCAACAACTATCATGTCATTTTGTTACTAATATATGTGAACAGTAATTATTTTTTACTTCAGTATTACTATTACACTTTATATGTTTTGGGATAATATGTCCATTTACATATGAAATGGAAACACTGCAGCAACGTACAAAAAAAACACAAATAGACTTACATACATAGAAAAATAATAATATAAATAATAAATAAAAATAGTAATATTAAATACTATTTTTCTATGTATGTATTGTACACAAAAGAAATAATAATAGCAGTATAAATAATACTTATACTGCTTTATGAACAATGAAATTACAGAAAAATTCATTAAAAAAAAATTCAACTTATTTCTACTTACGACGCAAAATCATTATTCCAGATGATATTATATATTATCTATTTGTTTGACTTAATGAATGGTAATAAAACAGAAAATAAATAAATCCAATCGAAATTAATTGGATATGAAAATTTAATCATGAATATATGTTTGATTTTTTCGAGCCTTGCGATAAAATATCGTATGAATTTCCGACGTAAATTGAAATAGATATTTGGATCCATTCAAAGTTCTCGCTTATTTAGTAATAGAAAATAAGAACTATAACGCCATGTCTGACGATATGTCTTATTTATTTTGACATTTTAATTTAAATTATGTCACATAATAAACTATCCTCATATATGTACACTTTTCAAAGAATTCAGCTGTTATTCTAAATTTACATATATAATCAATTCCTTAACCAAGGTACGAACGGGCTGGTAGAACTGTCAAGAAATGGTCTATCACTCATTAGCATCAACATCAAGCTACTTATCTAATTGTGTTTAATTCCTTTGGCATATATTTTTACGTTTATATGTCGCAGCCAACTAGTTTAATTAGCCATTCAATTAACAGGCTAACCTTTTGACTAAACAGCACCGTTTCGCAAATGATCATGTGACAGTAATAAAAAATCTGACAAAAGAAATTCTTTATTGAATATATTTAAATATATTAGTGTTCTTACGCTTACTTTTATTGTCAATTCACTTAGTAAACTTTGGTAAACATTATCAAATTTTTTGTTTGCCGATGCTTTATTGACAGTTTGGAGTGCCTACTCCAACTGTCAATAAAGCCTAGAAAGAGGAATTAAATTGAAATGAGCAGGATTCTTTTCTATTCTTTATTTTTAATAGCGACTTCTGTGTCAATCACAATTCCGCCAATGTCGCGTTCTAAGGTTTATCACGGTGAGGATAGATTTGATGGATTGAAATTAATCTAAGCAGAACAAAAATGACTTCACAAAAAAAAGACAACACGCACAGATATATAATAATATATACAAGAGGTTAACATTATACTACAAGTTATGAAAGGGAGAATCTTATAAGTTTAATTTATTAACAGAAATAAATTTCCCTAACATTTTGACGATAGGACTGGATGGGAGGGAAAGAAGGGAGTTAAGGTTACATGGACGAGGGAAGTTTGGAGGAGGATAATGAACAGGATAGGCAAGTAATGTGGTGTCATCGATTTGTCATTTGCCTAGTTGTTTGATCAGAGGGCTGAATGTCATCAGGCCGCTGGTTGAACGGCGTTGTTCATTAAAAAGACTAGGCTGTTAATTAAACAGCTAATTAAACTTATGGTCTGCGACATATATATCGTCCTAGCTATAATTACATGAGTAAGAAAGTTTAATAGTCATGAGATGTACTTTGATAAAATTTTCTAATTAATTAGACTGCTCTGTCTAATTTCTTAAACTCTCAAAA
Source organism: Pieris mannii (assembly GCA_028984075.1). Taxonomy (NCBI): domain Eukaryota; kingdom Metazoa; phylum Arthropoda; class Insecta; order Lepidoptera; family Pieridae; genus Pieris; species Pieris mannii. The sequence continues at coordinate 12,566,697 of CM054777.1, read as the reverse complement.
ACACTTCAACAGTTTTTTGTATATTTATATTAATTTTAAGAGCAAGTTAGATAAGCTAAAGTTGACACGATCTTGTAAGTGATGGTTAAAGTTAAAATGTTCGAATGATATTATTGGGGTTTACAGAATAGACGTAATAATTTAAATATTGTAGAATTGTTTGATGATTTGCTTTTTTTTAAAAAGAGTACCGAGAGTTTTTTTACGCCGGCTTTTTCTCTCGGCATACAACCTTTGTCTTCTTTGCCGCTGAGTAGGGATGCCTACAGGTTCAAATTTAATGACGTGGAAAAAGTGAGACCTTGTTGTTGATGTTGTAAGTGATGTCTTATGTTCCAAAATTACCGTACGTACCTATATTATTTATTTTATTTTTATTTTATCCCTTTGTTCCACCCTCATGAAAAATGACTGGCAAGCCTTACTCCTTCCAAAAGCACAGAAGCTCTCTGGGCACTTTGCAGGCTTCACGGAGCGACCTCACAGTTCCGAGGATTTCTGAATTTTACTAGCAAGATTGACCAGATTTCTTCGTCACAAATACACTGCAGCAAATTTACGTCATGACCTCTTTCACCAGAAATCGAATCCAGAATTCAGAATCGAATTTAGTAAGCGCTTGACCGGCTGACTTCGGTCCCAAGGGTCTGTCAGTGGCACTTTGAAAATCAAGAACGTCACGATGTAATATTTCATTTTCAAGTACACTTATCCCCAACGGGGCAAAGTCAGGCCATTTTTATATTACATAACTTAATAAGGAAATCATTACCTATGGCAGTGGTTAAATTTAGCTATAATAAGTAGTTTTTTTAATACTCCTGTTTTAAACCAACGTGGATGCTCATGCGTATTCTCAAAGAAAACGCACTATCTTTATCTTTAAGAAAGAGAGAGAGAAAAAGCCGACAGATGAAAAAATTGTCAATTTGCCTATATTTAATAAAACGGGGCAGTTAAACAGAGCAGGAGTGATAAATAATTTAATTATTTATAATTAAAGACAGTTTCTTGTGTTAGTAACACGAAAATGTGATTACTCCCAAATTTATGAGTTCAGATAATATCATCATCATCATTGGTTATACAGCCCCTTGTGGGCCTTAGCCTCCTCACTTCGCCATCGCAATCTATCTAGTGCTTTCCGCGTCCAATTGCGAACCCCTATTGTTTCGAGGTCCTTGTCAACTCCCATCAACGACGTTCAGATAAAATACTATAAATAATATTTTAGTTGAGCAGAAAATAACGGATTGAGATCTTATTAATAGTAGACTTGAATGAGAAATAAAATTCCTTTAAACAAATTTAACACACCGATAGAACGGAAGATTTTACCGCTTTTCTTTTGTTTAGATAGTGTATAAAAATCGGGGGAGGATGTTCTAAAGAGTTTTAAAAAATGCTATGCATTTTTACACTATTGTTTGTTATTGAAGAGTATTTTTACTGAAAAGGGTTCAAAAATCATACTTATATCTTGGTTATTTAATAAACACATTATTTTATTATATTCTCAGTCCCCGAAAGAAATGTTATCTAAAGTCTCGTCTGAATGAATGCTGTATTTTAAAAATACGGTTTAGTTAAATGATCGTGTATATTTTACGTAAAATAAATAATTTTAATAGGACAGACACATTAAACCTTAATTTTAGTACAGCATAGATAGATCGCTCGAGTTACAAATATAATTGGGTAGAAAGCCGAGAGCAATGATTCAGACATAATTATCTTAAATTGATGGATATCAGGGTTACTCTATTAACAGAAACCACAAATGATTCGCCAACCAATTTTTTACTATGTTAGAAACATTTAATGAATTATTATTTATAAATACAATTATATATTTTAAAATAATAGTGGAATAATATAATCTAGTGGAAAAAGAGAGGATACCCACCAGAATCCTGAACAGATGAAATAAAAAAATAAAAGGGATAGCGGGTAGGGATTGGAAATTTGTGGCGAGGATGAGAGACAAGTGGTAGAGTTTTTAGGAGGTCTTCACTCTGTCTGAGGTCAAGTATTAACGTAAAACATAATGTTGTATTCAATTAAAGGCTATTTTTTTAATCTAGAACAGTTTTCGTTTTCAATCCTGAAATCGTGACATTATACTTTTTCATAAATAATTTTGCTCGAATCATAACAGACGCCATATTTGTATTATACCCAGCTGGGTCGACACGAAACTTCACTATGCGAAGCCTCATTTAATTTGGTATAGCATAGTATAGGGGAAATACAATTTTCATACATTTGTTTGAAATCATGTACAATTAAGTGTTGAAGCAATTCTGCTGTTATACGGATATAAAATATTGCAGGAGTTATATTTTATAAAGACCGATCCATTTTTCATTAATCATTTTATAAATAATTATATTTTGGGTCTTAATCATTCCCGTTTTATTATAATCATTACATTTCATAAAAAAATACTCCATGCAAAATCAAATTAATTTTTGATAAATGAACGTTTATAAAAATATCAATTTAGTTTTTTACTCGCAAAACTCATGGGGTAGTGGTAAAGAGATCTGGTTTCAGTTCCTTATAAACACAAAAATTGGAAAATTAAAAAAAACCTTGTCGGTTCTTTATGCTTAAGCCCTTCATTTGAGAGCTGGTAGTAAAAATAAATTTAGAAACACATTTTCTAAATAATGACGTTCACTCAAATATTTTCTAATCCTACAAAGTGACAGATGGTGCTTAATCAAGACAAACGATAACTATCGGCTTGGGCACGTAATTAATCACTGTTCTGGCTGTTATTAAGTTAGACAAAATTTACTGAATAGCCATGTGAATATAACGAACACAGTTGGCGTAATTAAATTTTTTTTTTTTTTGTTCAGTCAAAATAAATGCTTTTGAGATATTATGAATAGGCAAGAACCAATGAGGCAAAACTAAGTTCAGAAAATTAGTTCATTAACAGTTAAGTGAAAGAAGAAATTACGTAACATTTCCTCGAATGCCTACTTTTCCTCATGTCCCATGTCAACGAAAATATATAATGATTATAGTTCTCTCATACACAACTACAAAGTATTTATTGAGTGTTACTAAATGTTGGAACTGTTGATTGTTGGCAAAAATGTTTCTTGGTCTTTATTTATTTATTTTTATTAAAGTATACCACATCATTCCTAGTACTAAATCTACGGCATATGTTACGAACTCTTTGAAAAAAAAAATGTGTACAATATAAAATAAGTGTACAGTAAGAAAACCAGATTTTTTTTCTCAAGCATAAAAAATATTAAAAACATAATTAGCAAAACAGCGAATTAGGTTTTGGCCTGAGATTCTCTCTGTCTGTTTCATGATATTTTTTTAAAGGCAAGTACTTAGATTTATAGGTCAAATACATGCCGGTTTCGTCTCGATGTTTTACTTTATCAGTGATAACTCTTAAAGAAATGTCTCTTGCATAATCATGATTCGCACGCATCACCTCAGACTAGATGCTCACAAGTCACCAGACCAACATTACTTTTAATGTCAAACTATCCAAATACATACTCACCAATGACATAAAAATTGCGCACGAATTAAAGTCTCAGCTACACTCTCAAATACATGCGCATACACACCCATTCACACACTCACACATTCTCGCATACTTGTACCACTCACTAATTGTTATCTAGTTATCCACAACGGACTCCCTAGTGTGAGGACTGATATATGAATTTTGTTAGGTACGATGATAAACTGAGTAGAGGTTTCTTAAATAACCAATGTCCTTAACCACTAGTTGTTAGGAGATTGAACGAAAACTTCAGATATATTATATTTGCCGTGACTGAGAGCTTTGTAGTATTCAGAAGTACAGTCTCCGTCGGGAAGCCCGAATAAAGGCAGCGAAAATGATTTGCGAAATTTCGGCCAACACAAAACATAATCATTTGTTTGGCTCCTAACAATGGATAGGCTATAAGGCCTCGAATATATTCAGAGCGGTGAGCTTTATATACGAAGCTTTTGCATATATCATAATAGGTACTTTTTAATTACGTATACTGGAGAAAAGGTCCCAGCTACTAATGGAACCCAATTTAAAGGCAAGGTCCCTTTATAGTGGAGGCGAATATTTAGACCATAAGTTTGACACAAATTTTAAATAACTTATTATTATGACATTATGTTAATGTTCTTATATATGACATTATAAAAATTGATATGAAATTTGCAGGTCTATTTAAATATGGCGGATTGTGCGGATTTTATAATAATCTATGTCATTGTACCACTATCTGAGCAAATAAACGATTCCAGCAAATGTTTCCGATTATAATGATAAATGATTTCTTGCTACTTCTAACAAAAAAAATAATGTAATATACATTTTAGTTTTGAGGATGCTTTGGTCTGGAATTAGGAATGTTTTCTAATTATTTTAAAGAATGATTTTACTTATATTATTGATAACGATTGACATCATCGTTATAACCGTAACTTTTCAATACTTGTTTGCTGTTTTATTTATTGGCGTCGTTGTAATGGTAAAAATATATTCCTTAGCGACGGGAGCTACCCATTGTGATTACTTGTATGCCTAATACGAACGACCTTGTAAAGGCTCTGAAGAGATAGCGAGAAGATAGAACTGTACATTGTGTTTGTATTATTAATTAACTAGTTTAATATCTTACTAAAACGCAAACAACCATAGCATACACACGACATATATAGCAACTTGTATAGCTTTAATGAATGCCGGAAAATCAAGGGGTCGTCGGTTTTCTTGAAATTTAGAGTAGTGAAAATATTCAGAAAAATATCTGAATGAATTAAGGCTTATAATTATTTAAATCTATTATTGCGTGTACAGCACCGATTGTCGATGTATTAATCAGTGTTTTCTCCAGCATCAAAGAGGCCGTAAGTCTATAAATCATACTTATCATGGAACACTGTGAATTGGGTCAAGGCAGACGCACAATGGCCTATACGCTATAGTTAAAATGGTGGGAAGCTCACACCGAAGTCATTTTTACGAAAGTTTAGTGTGTGGTGCAAGTAATTAAAATAAAACATATATTTTTCTGTCTCTACGGCTGATAAATTGGTAATTTTAAAAGCCGTCTGGTTATATCTATAATCGTAACGTATAGAAAATAATTATCCGTCCGTTATAATGAGAGACTGATCGAGAGATTTGACCGCCCAAGGCTTTATCGGCATGCGCCGTCTTATTTTTTTTTTAATTCAACAGTTTCTAAACAATCACATTCTCTGTATATTAGCGAGAGTGCCGCTAGTTTTTGCTGGTGGAGTGTGCAGCGCAAGTAACTTTTAACTCTTTTAGTGCTGAAAAAGACTTTTGCAGCTGCAGTTGGTAACACTCATGTTTTCTGGTAGGTATCTTTACTTTGATTTTTTTTGTACCATCGATTCTTCATCTAATTTGGATACTAATATTTCCCTTCTACTTATAGATCCAGTTCACAGTTCATTTAGTGTTTTGTCTCGATCTTGTTGAAATATGCAGGGGATGATGCATAGGATATAGTGAAGACCAGATTTCAGAGCGCTCCCCTAGATCATCGCGCCCTAGGCTGCAGCCTAATTAGCATTAATAAGTCCGTAATTAGAAAAGTTATTCAGACTGGTAAAGGTGTCTTCAATATATTGTTTGGCCACAGAAATCTTTTTGAAGTTGGAGGCACCACCTTCCAAGAGCAGCATTCTTTTTTATAATATGAATCTGTTACTATTATATTTCTAAACTTAAATATATCGAATGCAACGTAGACAATAATTTATACAAATTATTTTGTGTATAAATTCGTCTTATAAACTTAGAACAGGTTATCAATCTGTTCCTAACAAATACTGGGGTATTTAAATATACAATATTATTAAGCTACATAGTAAAATTTATATTTAAATATGGATAAATAGAAAGGTATACTTAATCCATTTTAAAAGTTTAGTCCCTTTAATAATAATAATAATAATATTTATTTGCAAGAATATGATACAATAATGTTTTGGTGATACAATCTAATGTTCGCATATTCTTATACACATACAATGGCGTGCAAATTTGTCTTAAATTGAATTTTACATAGATATTACATACGAGTCATAATATAGTCAATCCTTGTAATATTTTATCACTACCTCATAAATTATTGAAAAATATGATTACTTTATCAAATTAATATTAATTATAATAATTCACGACAAGTCAATTTTTAAAAACTATTGCATTTTTTTACGATATTGCATTATTTGTGAAATTCATTACTTATTAAAAAAATTTTTAACTGAATTACACGTTTATTATCGTAATTACGCTAAAATTTTTATACAACAGTCATGGTCAGCGACTTACACTTCGTATTCGTACATAAGCAAGTTAATTAATTACTTTAATAACTTAACTTAAACACTTATATAACTCTTTGACATGTGATCAAATTGGAAGGAGATAATCACAAACAGAAATAATATTTGCAATAAACCAAATTTTATAGCTAGTACAGTATTATAACAATAATTATGAATAACAAGACTAGTTATTAAATCTTACATTTAGAAAAATACATTTAGAAAACTGACAGCGCAGAGTATGTTAGACAACAATATTTGTAATAATTCTTATCTAAAAAATACAACGATTTAATCGTTAGGCTTCTTTTTCTTGCATTTAATAACATCTGAAGTGATGTTCCCCGTGTTAATTTCAAACTTATGATCTAGGTACTCGCCCACGCTATAAAAGCACCTTGCCTTTAAAAACCCAATCACCTTCCTTCGGCAGTATAGGTAGCATTTTCTCGCTGCATTGCGTTATTTATTCGTTGGGCGAGGTAAACACCTGTCCAATTCAAGCATAGGTAAGAAGCGAATACACTTAAAACCATATTTAGTTTTATTTAGTTAAATTTTCATCAAAAGCAAACTTGGCCGTTTCGCCTTTAACTTACGCCTGTGCTTGGTGGACATTGGAGCGGCCTTGTGATGAGCCTGCAGCGTTTAGAAAGGAAGTGAAGGTCCGGTTTCAACCCGCATCCGACGTACATATGTAAAGAAGCCTTTACATATACATATATAAGCATTTATCTCATACATTTGTGTACTTACACTGAATAATTGATAATCCTAAAGATGGTAATACAAATGTGAAATGGGAGGCTTCATATTTAGTTAAGAACTTAGTTGATACTATCAACGTTAGTATAAAAACTTTAAAAAAACCTTGGCGTTGGTATGTGATCAGTTTTTTGTGCCTGACACCCACCGTCAACTCTTTGGTTATAAGGCCACTTATATTCGACTCAATTTAAATATCTGAAAATTTTGCATAGTACATGTGATAAATTTTCATCTTATATAAAAAAAAAGTTAAAAACGCCTTAACACACAATTGGTCGAGGCATATAGGAAGATACACGGATAAAAGTTTTTAAAGACCAAGGAGAAAGACCGTAAAAGAAATAACATTACCACAAATAGAGAAAGATATTTGAAAAGCAGGAGGAGGTATTTTCCCGTAAAGGAGCTTCGATCAATGGTGAAGGGAGTTAGGATATAAATAGAAAATAAAAAAGATATATACAACAAATCTCGGAATCACCTTAATAACAACAGGATAACTTTCTTCTTTAAGTGGAATAAAAGGAACACTACAAAATAATCATATGTACGAATAGAATGTAAGTAAAAATCTTTGTTTTTATTCCTTGGGATACACCAGTTTGGCAGAGAACATTACTAAACTAAATATAAATTTTATGCCCGTATCGATAGACAATCATATTTCACACAGACTTCGAGTAATCAACTGTCCTTAAACACAACCTAAATATATAATAATCAAATGATTTTAAAATTAAATAGTTGGCAGGAAAAGTACCCTATGCCTACAGATATCTAATAAGAAAACATATAAACATAAATCCAGATATAACTATAACCCTGAATGTAAGAAGTGCAAAAAAGCTTTTACCGCTTAATGGGTCAGCCGATCTCTACCAAATGGAGATCAATTTATCTTTGGTTGTTTCAAATATTTTGCTCCAAAATCTCGCTTGAAACATGAAACCCTCTTTCTGCATCAATCTGTTCTACCTGTCTATTACGTGTCTTACGAAGGCTGTATAAAAATATTACTATGGTGTGGGCATCCCCTGAATGGGTGTTAAAATTTCCTTTGAGCTAGTCCTGGGCTAGATTTCTACTACAGCCGTAAATAATTAAACTCCAAATGTGTTGCTGAAATTATCATAAATTTGTTCTTTCATAATAATCATGGTTGTTCCGGGCATGTTCAAAAAAAATACTCTAAGAAGCTAAGTGTGAACTGACTTTGATCGTTTATAAGGGCTTTTAACTAAAAATCAGGGGATATCCCATTTGATTTTAGAAATAGGTCATCGATATTAAGATATGAAACGGTCACGAATTTTACAAACACTTTTAGTCATAATATATCGACGACATCCTACCGACTTTATCCACAGACTAACTCGATATTACTGTTAAATAATAATAATAATCTTTATTTATTTCGATGACCTGATACATGATAAGTTACAATTATTTGTTAATAATGTTTGTAAATAATTGTCATTCTGTTTTTGTTAGTTTATGTAAGATTGATGCCTGCTAAAGGTTGTGCACCTGTGTTACAGGTCATCAGGTCTCCACCACTTCGAATCGACAAAAGATAATAAATAATAGAGAATAGACAATTGTGGTTATAGTAGGTTACGTTAGCAAAATAAGAAAATATATTATATATTTATCTATAATAGTATATAGGTATGTATATATGTGTGAGTTTGTGTGTGTGTGTTGTGTACTGAGTTATTGACGTAATAATCTCACACAGTTATACTCTAAATAATTATTTTATTGACACAAAATTTTGTGTTAACTTTTTACTCAACTATTTAGTTATTAAATATAACGACAATTTTGACTGATAATTTACCAAATTATATTGTTTCTCTATTTTTCTCTATGCAATTAAATGGGTCTTAATGATGTTGGCCAGCCTGTTCATCAGCCTATAGTCTAACTCATGTCATTTTGAGATTTGAGACAACCTCACAACGATTTCTTTCTACAAGCAAGTGATTGATTCGCACATAGATATTAGACAGTTCTTTGGTCGAATGTCGTACACTAAAGTCACATAACTGTTTCTCAACTACACCGTATACAAAATATGTTTATCCTACATTAAAGTGCGTAATACATCGACGACAGACAAACCACAACTCGTTGATTATACAGCGGCCACAATTCGCAACATCTGTTTATGAGTTCTGTGTCTCGTAAATTACAATGAGTTTCTATTTAAATTGTGAATCTAACAATATGTAATCCAGGTGACGACCGCAGAATTCTAGGTTGGAAAACCTTTATGGAATAGAAGTCGTTGTAACCTATCTAAATACAGCAACTGCAGAAATGTTTTGGTAAAACCAAGAAATCAATGAGTTAGCGGTCAAAATGTAATTTAAAAAAAAAGATAAAAGTTGCCGTCTCAAACATTTAAGTTTTTTTTATAGAACAGGGAGCAAACGGGCAGGAGTCTCACCTGATGTTAAGTGATAACGCCGCTATAAACACTCTTGATACCAGAGGGCTTGCGATTGCGTTGCCGGCCTTTTAAGTAAAGGTACACTCTCTTCTTGAAGGACCCTAAGTTATCCTGTTCACTGTGTATTAAAAATTCCTCAAATTGCATTTAAAGAATAGGAGCTGAATTAGAAATAGATTCAACAATATATTCTGTATACAACACGTCAGGTGCTCAGAATCGAGAAATGGCATTGGTTTAAACAAATTAATGAGACGCTCGCAGTGGAGCGGGATTATAGTATCCGCTCACTCGGATCCGCGAAAAGAGTACTCAGTATGTTAAATAAAGATTAAATGTATATTTTACAATGTTCATACTACGAGGCACAAGGAACTGTAGAAAGAGAACTCATTTGCGGTCTTCCCACTGAAACCCAATCCTATGGTGTATGCCCAATCCTGTGGTGGGTAAGCAGTTTCCTCTAGTTATCTTTTACCGAGCCAGAAAATTGTCTAGTTGGGCAAATGGAAAGAAAATTGTTGTATTGTGTCGTTTACGTCGATTCAGGCACTTGATTCTTCATCACGACGTCTTTTTATATGAAATGAAATTATATTTTTTTTAATTATAATTTTTGAGAAAACAAACGCGCGCAGTGAATGTCTTTTTAAGTAGGTTAAGAAGTCACTGGTTCTTTGGAGTCTTTCGTTTCTCATTTCCTCGTTATTCGCGCGCCAAGGTTAACAAGTTTCTCATCTCAATTAAAAAAAAGTAAAAGTTGCATGTACCATCAGCAAAACAGCACATAATATCTGTTTTTTAGTTGTATTCTACAGTTGGATATTTTTTATTAGTAACAAATCAAAATATAATTTATTAGTATCATTAAAATGAGGTCGTAAGTTCGATCCCCGGCTGTGCACCAATGGTCTTTTTTTCCATGTGCGTATTTAACATTTTCTCGAACGGTGAAGGAAAACATCGTGAGGAAACCGACACGTTGACGACGTGTGTCAGGCACTGGAGGCTTATCACCTTCTTGCCTATTAGATTTAATGATCAAATAACAGATTCAGAAATCTGAGGCCAAGACCTAAAGACGTTGTAGCTCCATTGATTTTTTTTTATCATTAAAATAACACTAACGACACATTTACTACAAATTCTCAGATTGTCATAACTGGGTCCACCTTTAAAGAGAATAGAAGATAAAATCCAGAAAGAAATAGGTAGTTTTGATTGCCCAGTTTAGAATATAAGAAGATGCATATATTAACTATAGCAATAACTATAGCACACGTAGTTACGTAGTAAGCAATGTTTATAGCAACGGAGTTCCGTTCTCCTGAAAATGGGAAAGTTAAAAAGATCTAAGCTACCGACTACGGGAACAAATTCTAATACTATGCTTATTTTTTATAGATCAGGGGGTAAATGGGCAGGAGGCTCACCTGATTTCAAGTGATACCGCCGCCTACACTCTCAATGCCAGAGGGCTCGCGAGTGCGTTGCCGGCCTTTTAAGAATTGGTACGCTCTTTTCTTATAACATTTCTCGTATCACGTTTTATTATTTTCCGAGTGAAATTTTTTGAAAGGATATTTAATGAGTATAGAGAACGTTAATGGTGAAGTTGCCTCTCGTACAAGTATGATTTTATTGTGTTTAATAGTAAAGGCAAGGGCGTACTATAATTAGTACAAGGAGATGTACGAATATTTGCTTTTTCAGTTCTGCTCCTTATTTAAAAATGTTGCCTTTTTATAAGTTGTCTCTGCAAATAGACATTATTTACAATTAAGTAAGTAAAACTTACTTATTTTACTACAAATCAATTTAACATAAGAAAGTGTCCAATAACAATACCGCGGGAAAGAAAATATACTATTTTTTTTCTTTTAAAGATCGGTACGTTGTGTTGGTGGTTCGTGTATGCTGTGGTTGTAACTGGCCCTGGCGCAGCATTATGCTGTAGAGGAGACGTGTTCCACTGCTATGGTCGTTTTGCCAATTACCACAATAGCTAGTTTACGCTTTCGTTGCAAAAAAAAAAGAAAAATAATATAAGTAATACTTTGTTGAAAAAAAATATTTTAAAAATTTGCAGTTTGGGCAGATTAAAAACTAGGTTTCGTAGGATTTTTCTCAAGATGCTCTTTATAACTGCGACGAAACTTTGTTTCCATATGAATGGTAAAGGATAATATTGCAAGTCTTTGTCGCGCTATATTTAAACCCACAAAATCAAGCCGTTCGATGCTGGAAATGGCGAGCTCCTGAGTGCAACTAATCATTGTCTTCTTGTTGATAATACTACGACAGAGGAGCTTTTTGTATATATTCGGGATGTTTAGTATGTACTACATCAAATAACAAACATGCCAAATACAATAATTTTTGTCAACCTTTCATTGTTAAAAGAATGGTCCAGATAGTGGTTGACATGTAACTGAGGTTGTATGGTATAACAAAACCGGGCGCGTGAGTTTGTGCCCTCAGGGTCCCGGAAGAGCATAGGTTTGCTTAGAGAGGACAATACTTTCACAAAGTCCAATACCAAGATTACAGTTAAGGAAGGTTGTATATTGTATAAAACTTTGAGACGAAAAAAGCAATTACGAACTATATTTGTAACATAATCTTCGAACCCCATATGACTCGAATTCAACGCCCGGATTTCTTGCCAACGGGACCTGAGCGGAAAGAATTATTTAGAATTCCGGAACTTGACTAGCGAGATCAGATAGTCATCTCAGTACTTAGAATTATAATTTACTAATTTTGGGTGTGTTTACAGGAGTGGGATTTTGTCTAGTGAAATCAGATAAACAAACAAATGAAAATATCTTTATTCATATAGGTAAACAAGTACACTTATGAACGTCAAAAAAAACGTTAAATTAATTGTGAATTTACATTTAATGTCAGTTCGCAAATCGAGGGAACGGACATATGACATCTTGAGTTAACAAGAACATTGAAATAAATTAACAACAAAGATTTGTCCTCTATCAGGAGGAGGCATGGTGAAATAGGAGCACGCACTTACATACTCGTGGGAACAACACATAGTAGAAACAACTAATATCACCGCATACACGAATTCAAGTACGAACAGTCACCATAAGTAGCACCCATTCACGAGTATGACGCATGGCCGGGCATTTTAGGCATTTTAGGGAGAAAGACAACCCGACGCATTGACGCCGATAGGTACATCTTAATACTTTTTCATGACTGCGTAAACATAATTCGACATTCAGAGAACAGTTTAGTTAAGACTGCAAATTATTATTTATGCATAAGGGGTAGGACTTGAATGAATTCAAAGTATTACATAATAGCATAAAAACAGCAAATAATTTAATTTTCTTTCGGTTACACGTTTCATTGTTCAGGCGTGTATTTATGCTTTTTGAATCTTATTTCATGTTATCTTTAATGTGAAATTCCGTCGAAACGCGTCGAAATTTTGGCGATCATAAGTATACATTGTTACCTATATGAATAAATGATTTTTGTATTTTTTTTGAAGGCTTTCGTATTAATATACGACATAATTGTTAATTCATGAGCAATGCATGTTCATTCAAACTCAGAGGTCGTTCGTTTGAACCCCTTAAATAAAATATATAAGATGTATTTAACACACAAATTACATTTTTTTATAGAACAGGGGGCAAACGGGCAGGAGGCTCACCTGATGTTGAGTGATACTGCCGCCCATGGACACTCTCGATGCTAGAGGGCTCGCGAGTGCGTTGCCGGCCTTTTAAGTAATGGTACGCTCTCTTCTTGAAGGACCCTAAGTTACCCTGTTCAGTGTGTATTATAAATTCCTCAAATTGCTGAAATAATTTGTACGCTCTTAAAATTTGTAGGTTATGTATTCAATAAAAATACTTTTATATTGACAAGATGTTCCTGCTCAATTCATGCGTAAACTTTTCCTCAATGTCACCAACAATGGCAGGATAGTCTATTTTTATTCAGAGAGCTTCTTGAATAATAAAAAGTATTGGTATTCGCGACGCATTGCCTCAAGTCAAATAGACCGCAAAGTTCAACGCACAATAAACCGGTTGATTTGCGGAGGCCGGCGGTCTGTTCAAGCCCCAGAGGCTGCAAGGTAAATGCAAATGGTCGGTTAATATGCCAAGTCAAGTGGTAACGCTCACATTCACCTGTGCAGGCGACGATTCCCCAGTCTCAGTCAGTGAATCAAGCGTCGTCTACAAAAATTGTGTTGTGTAAGTATTATTTTATTTATCGATGATTCTTATTTGTCGTCGTGCATGTTATGTCATCGTGTACGGGGTGAAAGTGAGTCACGTTAGCAATTAAGGATTTTCTTAGATAAGTGGAAAGTTGGCGATGTGACGATCTAGTAGATACAGTTTCTAGATACATACCAAAGTTTATTATATGCGTTTTTCTTAACTCTACAGTAGATTTTGATAGTCATATTACAAACCCTACATAGAACGATAATTCATATTTTTATTATTAATGTATTTTAAATGTATGTCTAAAATTTTACGCAAGTACGAACATCATTCAACAAATTTCATCCAGTCGGGCGTGGCTGTAAACTTAGACATAAATGATAACAATATTTTTTTTTTCATTAACTATAATTTTTAATCTGTTATCCAGGCGCATAAAAAAATCTATAAAACCAGCAGAACCAAGTTACTAGGCATTGCATATTGACGAACTTTAATACTCGCTAGCTTTGGTACCAGCATTTCAAGTTAACATGTGCACAATGCCCCTTCAGGTTTCTATATCTATTTAATAATTAACAGATGTTCAGTGTCTTGTGACTGACACACACTGACAGTTGTTGGCCTTAAGGCATTCCAGCTTTCTCACGATGTTTTCCTAACAAGTGGGTCCAAAGAAAAGTACAGTCGCGATTCATATGAGAGAGGCGCCCCATTCCATTTATTGTATATAATGTAATCAAATAAAGCTAAATAATGTTACTCGTGGATACTATTAAACTTTTGGCAAAATAATTTGAAAGTACAAAATTATTTACTTAACAATTCTACAAGAAAACTGAATTATTACTTAAATTGATTAAGTTAGCGACAGAGAGATTCCCCTAATTCAGAATACCCACAAAACCCTTGTTTACGCCGTCCTAACATTATAAACTACACGTATTTATTTGCAAAATTATTCTGCAACCATTGCATTTTCCGAACCAATTCGACTTAGGGTCCTTGAAAAAAGATCGTACCAATTCTTAAAACCCTTCTTCCCGGTTGCCCCCTGTTCCGTAAAACAAATCTATCTTTGTTCTCTGATATTTGTCTTATCCACTCCCATAGTCAAATAACCTTTATAGCAACAAACACGGGTACAAGTGTAATAGCAATTTACGCTTTTACCGCGAATCAAATGCGACAGTCCACGCCAAGAGAGTCTTAAATTACGGTTATATTACAAATATATTAGATATATTATATATAAGAGCAGTGTTGGCCTAGGGGCTTCAGCGTGCGACTCTGATACCTGAGGTCGTAGGTTCGATCCCCGACTGTGCACCAATGGAGTTTCTTTCTATGTGCGCCATTTGCTCGAACGGTGAAGGAAAACATCGTGAGGAAACCGACATGTCTTAGACCCAAAAAGTCGACGACGTGTATCAGGCCCTGGAGGCTGATCACCTACTTGCATATTAGATTAAAAAATGATCATGAAACAGATTCAGAAATCTAAGTTCAAGACCTACAGAGGTTGTAGCGCCACTGATTTATATATTTTCAAATATATTTATCATTTAAGTTAAATCTAGTTATAATTAAATTGTATTCTATTTAACTGTAGTAAATAACTGACATTTATAGTAACTGTAGTGTTTACTTTGGATAAATATTTATAGATCGACCTTTAAATAACATTGAAATTGGCCTGAATCTAGTTTCTATACCTAGATCCTGTTTACAAATCATATCTGTAACTATGAATATATTACTGTAATGTTTGATAATAATGTCTATTTTTCTAGTCACTTGTGTTGTGGTTAGTGTGTTACACATAGTGTGGATGTGTACACAGATTTGATTCTGATCAATGATACCATTGATCTGTATCTTCAATGGAAAACCTCCTCTAACCTATTCTAAATATCTCTGTACTTTCTCAGCCTTTCTTTGTCCTATTGCTTCTTGCTTACGCTTATATTTTTACTGCATCTATCCATCTTTTATTGAAGTTTCTACTTCTTTTGCTATAAAATATAGCATATAACAATTGAATATCCAGTCTATTTCTGTCGGTCACTGCTGTCGAAAGTCACCAATCTTTAAAGCTATGGATAGAGATTTGTGTATCGGAGCACAAATTTGTTATGTATTTGTTTGTATGTATGGTCTCAATAGAGATTATCCATCATATTCGAATTTCTCCGTATTTATTTTATTTATTTATAAAAACACTCCGGCCTTAAAAGGTGATCCCAAATTGATACGAGTGAACAAAAATAATATACTTTACAGACGAATCACAAAAAAAAACAAACATGAAATAACATAATAAAAAACAAAGAAATTTACTAACTGTAGGAACTAACAAATAATTTAACTTTTGCCGGCGCACTCAACGAACGATGAAAAGGTCCGCTAACCTATGCTTTTTGTTAAGTAAATTAACGCGCCGAATAACATGTGCCCTTTGCAGGCTTTGAAGGTTAATCCTAGCTGTAGGCACGTGAAGTAACGGCGGAGGATGTCGCTTTCTAACCATCTGGCCCATTGAAGCTAAGGTTTTGAAGTACTGCCGAACTGTCCTTGCCATGCAACAACTTTATTAAGTACATCACAAGCGCGAATTCTCGGCGTACTTTTGTTATAGCCTTCAGAACCAAGAATATGTTGGATACATGAGTGGATAAAAAGGATACACACCGTATATCATAATATACTTGTTCCTCAAAATTTTATATTCTATATTTCATCTATCGCATTGTCATTAAATAATTGTACATATTTTAGATCAAAAGAAATATTAGAGGTCTTGTTAGCCTCATGTTCATACAAATTACGAAATGAATTGACGAATTAAATCAACGTTTTTGAGTTTATCGTGAGCTTTATCTTAAAACTGATGCGACGTGAGCTTTCTAACATAATTGTGATTTAATCTAGCGGAAACATAAGGAACTAACATTACAGATTTATATCTCCAAAAATAAAGAACATATATATACGTATATATGCGTAAGTATTAAAACTTTTCATTAATATATGATATAATTATTGATATTGATTGTAAATTTCAACATAAGTTTTATAGGTTTTTTAGTTATAAGTTTCGCCAATGAGTCATGTACTTGATGCTAGAGTTTTTGTCTAATATATTTAAAGGGTTAGGCGCTGTATGCTGAAATACAGGTTCACACCTAGTTCAGTGTCAGATTAACCTGACTAATTTTGTTTATATAACTAGCGCAATTAGATATAAGTTTTTTCTGTGAAACAAATTTGAAATAAATTATTATTATTAATATATAGTAGTAGGCAAACGGGCAGCTAAAGGAAGGGCTTTACATCAGATGAACCTTCTATATTGTGTGACTTTCGAAAAGTGATACCGGGTTTCGATACTCACATTGCCAGAAGGCACGTAAGTGCGTTGCCTTTTACGAATTAGTACGTTCATTTCATGAAAGATATGATTTAGAAATTTAACATTTCTGGAGGTTTTAACATACTTTAGTATTTTGCACGTAACTTAAATAGCAGTTGACCAAAATCTTAGTATTTTTTGCGTAGTCTAGAAGTTCTTAAATTACTTGCTCATATGTGAATTTATTGAGGAATTATTTACACGCTGTAATCAAATATACCAGATAGAGTTAAATTAGGTCAAATTTATTACCGTAAATTATCTCAATCACATATTTATGTAAATACCGTACGAATTTTCGGGCTTAATACTACGTGATCGAAATTGTTATGTCCAGAAATGTTGCAAATTCATATATGTTTACAATATGTATACCATAATCGTTTCGGTGCTTACGAACCATTACATACATACCTATATGTTACGGCCGCGGCGGCCAATTCCTATTGAAGTCGTCTACAGATGATCCACTATTCATGCCTGATTGGGCAGCAGAATCAAGAAAATGAGTACCAATAACTTTTTCGTTCTGACTTCAATGTTAATATTGGCAGAACAATTTCGAAATTGTATAGAAAATTCAGGATTATTATTGATTTTGTAAGTTATTTCCCAACGCTATTATGAATTCATCAAACTCAGCTAACGAAAGCTAATAGACACGACCATCTTAGAACTACTAAAGTTTCATAACGTATTTGAGATCGTAAGCTTTCTAAGATCTATCTATCTATCTAATCGTTAATCTTTCGTGCTACTTTGGTTCCAAGAATTATTCGGTGTATTAGCTTTAATAAAAAAATAATTAACAGTTGTCAGCCGGCTTTAAGCAAATATAACTTAATACAGAAAATTTGTAATTTTAACGAGTGGTAAGTAATTTTTTACATCTAAATACATTTTCTGTACGAAAATGCGACAATTTCCCAGAGACAATATTTCAATTTCGGTCAAAATTACTCGTTGACGTGAATTTCATTTTAGAGACAGGAATCGTTAATCGAATTATTTCTCTCGAAGCCAATTAAGCTTAAGTTAAATTATGACAACCAATAAACCAACGTTAAAAATATTTTTATCGTATTTTTAGTATTCTATCCTGATGGATGGATTTAGACTCGGCTATAATTTCCGCCTGGGAAAATGGGGTACCCTACCATGACTGAAACAATCAGTTTTTTTACAGAACCGGGGGCAAACGGGCAGGAGGGCTCATCTGATGTTAAGTGATACCGCCGCCCATGGACACTCAATGCCAGAGGGCTCGCGAGTGCGTTGCCGGCCTTTTAAGAATTTTTTTTATAGAACAGGGGGCAAACGGGCAGGAGACTCATCTGATGTTAAGTGATACCGCCGCCCATGGACACTCTCAATGCCAGAGGGCTCGCGAGTGCGTTGCCGGCCTTTTAAGAATTTTTTTATAGAACAGGGGGCAAACGGGCAGGAGACTCATCTGATGTTAAGTGATACCGCCGCCCATGGACACTCTCAATGCCAGAGGGCTCGCGAGTGCGTTGCCGGCCTTTTAAGAATTTGTACGCTCTTTTCTTGAAGGACCCTATGACTACTAATAATTTTTAATATTTTTTTTAACTAATACAAATTATTGTAAACTACGTTTCTAGTGACACTATGGACAGACGTTAAACATTTATTTTTGACGATAATCGATTGACCTCTGAGCGATATTTGTTATAACTATAAATTATATTGTTAGACAAGTTTAATTACTTTAAACCGAACCCTTAGTACCTCCCAATGCCGGAATCAATATTAGCTAAGAATAACTTACCTATATTGTAAGCCAAAATTTAATTAGTTTAATAAGGTAGCGAATGTATACAGTTCCGGTGCGAAGCTGTTTTTATAAATAATTAAATTTGTCCCTCAGAAAAGTCTTTCCTCAAATACTAAGAAATGAGGAAAAGTTTTTAATTAAACGAAACGTGAAAACGTTCTTTGTAACTTGATTTAATAATTAACAGTTATTAATTAGATGTTATTTATAAGTTAAATAATTAGGGACCTTTGTATTATTTGTCATTGGTATGTTCTGCTTTATCGCTAAGGCTATCAGCGTTCGGTGTTGGACATTAATCGTGGGCACCGTTTGACGCTATAGGAGATCCTTATCGCGCGTTGTGACTAGACGGGAAAAATTGACACCAAAATTTGTAACGACACTTTTTACTATAGTTGTAAGCCGTGCGGCATACGCGTGTTTCTCTGCCTGTCTCTCTTTCTCTCTTTCATAGAAAGCAAGCTAGTCATTTTCGATTCGTCTTTCTCTTTTGTATTCAACAGTTTGGTATCACGACGATTATTTTTGTTGAATGTATAGAGGTTTTTTGTAACCTCTTTTTACTACTGTGCTATAGTGCTAACCAAATATTATTATAACTTTAAAAAATACACCTCTTAAGTTTGTGAAGTGAAAATTCTTTAGGATCGTTGTGATTTCAAACCGGATGCAACGGAAAAAGCGACAGTAAAAAGAGGCAGAAACATAAATTAATGAGATTTAACGTGGGAGAAAATGAGATATTAGGCATTACACTGCCTCTTTTTGTATATTTAGACCATTATATGTCCATATATTGTTAGTAGAGTAATACTTATAATTTACCAAAATTATTGAAACATTACATGGGCATGTATTTTTACTGCCGCTTTTTCATTTTATCGAATCATCATTTTATCAATAAAAAAAAATCAACTTTCGTTATTTTAGATTTTCCCAAATTAAACATTTATATTAAACTTATAAATTAAAATTTATCATTAAAATATACTGTTTCTAAAGAGAAGTTTAAAACATTTAGAAAGTAAAAAGTGTTGTAGTGGTTGTCTGGCAGAAATCGCTCTAAAGCGATAAGGCCGCCAGTTGCTTTTCATTAAATTATGTTTAATATTTCCCTTTTATGTAAGGCAACGAAGTGTTAATAAATAAATAAAAATGTTTAATTTATAAATGATTAATTATAAAAACTCTGTTTTTGAAGGTTCACTTCTACCACGTGTGAATTGCACATGTGTTTTTTTTAATATACGACTAGGTTTGATTACCTGAACACAAAGTAAGAAAAGCGAATTAAATTACGAGACTACGATCTGTAATTAATGAGTACAGCATGAATCAATGTTTCATCACAGCCGCTAAACGTTGTGTTTTCTACAGCCTCATTTGATCTGATGCAAGCTCGTGTGAACAGGTTGTCTGCTTTTGCAATTCACTATTGTTTTATTATTTGACTCGGCTTTCGCGTTTTTATTCTGTCATCGGAAGTCATTACTGATGGAAAGTCGTACTTCGATTATGACATGTGTTCACGTCAGAATTGACATTATTTTTTGTAATTTTAAATAAGAATGTCAAGCGTGGAGTCATTGTGTCACAATAGAAAGTACAGTTTAAGCTAATTAACCATTCATTTAGCGTATGCACCGAAATGTTTTGGGTCAAAGTCAACACATTGAATAATGCATAGACTGAACTGTAGTTCAAATACATGACTTAATACATTATTTCAAGCAAATTTGACCCGAGTTGAGGGCTAGTTACATCAGACGTTATGTAAGTTTGCCACGTACAGGCTTAAACACACGTTTGTGTTACATGTATATCGTATACATGTATATAGGTAACACAATGTACACTTATGAACGTCAATAAAGAAATACACGTTAAAAGCTAAATGCGTCTAATTTTACATTTACTGCCAGTTCTCACCAAGGGCGTGACCAATGGAAGAGAACTGGCAATAATTCTTAGCCACTCCTTTTAACCGCCAAGTTTTATTGTAAAAAACTGCAAATATTAATAACTAAAATAAATCATATTTTATTATAAATTATAAATTTCTTAAAAAAAATTTTTTTCTAATTTATTTTTTGCTGTTTTCACGCGTGAGAGTATGAGTGTGTGGGTGAATGTTTTTATATTATTAGAAACAATTTGAAATAAGTTTATGAACAATCGTGGGAATATTAAAGCAGTGTTATTCTTCAACTTTCTATTGCTTTAACAAAGAAAATAAACTTTGAAATACAATTTCATTTATTCTGAAATAATATTTTTTTGTCGATAAAGTTCAACGCCGTTCTATTCTATCCCAAGATGGTCTCCGTACATTTTACAGACAGACAGACAGACATAACATTTATTACAAACAAAACACACACACATAACCACACTAAATGACAATAATCAAAGACAAAAAATTAAAATCAGATAACAAAAAAAAAAAATTATAATAAAATTTATTTTCTCATTCGGCTCGTATGAAGGCAGCATTATGCTGCGGAGCAGAATGTCCCACAGCACTGGTCATTTTGCAAGAGACCACAGCATATCTGCTAAAGAAAGGGAACTACTAAATTTAAACCTAAACATAACAATCAAATATATGGTATTAACATCTTAACATACAAAGTAATAATAACAATGATTAAAAATGTATGAGAAGAAAATTAAAAGAAATTTAAAAATTTTGGTCCCTGTGGCAGTGAACCTAAAGTAAGGCTGGCAGCATTTCCTCGCTTTATTGCAATACTTATTCGTTGAGCAGAGCGGTCACTGGCACCAGCATAAATCTCATCTCTAACTAGCACCTGTGCACTTGATCTCCACGGCTCAAGAGTCTCTACTGCAAGGGAATAAAATAAAAAGTTGGAGTTGTGCCGCTTATAGTTTTCCGCCTGCTCTGCGATGGACCCACGTTTTTTGCTTATCAGATAGAGATGAGACGGGGCGAACGTGTCCACACAGGAAGCATCCCGTAACAAAATCCAACCCGGCCACGTATTCACATCTTATTGACATGCATTATACAAAAATAGATATACATATATAGAATATATTATGTGGTTCATGTCCTCCTGGCCTCCTCAAACTTTTTAATGGTATTATATTTGTTGCCGTTTACCTCCTGTTTACCTCGGAAGCGTCGTGTCTGAAACTGGAGGTACAGAAGAGGATATCACCTCACGCATTGCCAAGGCCCGAGCAACCTTTGCACAACTTCGGCCTGTATGGCAGTCACGGATGCTGACGCATCGAATCAAGATTAAAATATTCGGATCCAACGTCAAGTCTGTGCTGCTTTATGGGTGTGAAACGTGGAAGGTCACCAAAGACATCTCGCACCGACTTCAAGTCTTCGTCAACCGATGTCTTCGCCATATTCTGGGTATCTACTGGCCTGAAAAAATCTTCAACGAGCAACTTTGGGAGCGCTGCCGAGAAACCCCGATCAGTCAGCAGATCAGAGGCGCAAGTGGAATTGGATAGGCCGTACACTTCGAAGTGATCCCAATCATATTCCCAAACAGGCGCTTGATTGGAACCCGCAAGGAAAGCGAAGGCGTGGCCGTCCCAAACAAACCTGGCGCCGTACAGTAGCGGACGAGGCAAAGAGAGCTGGTAAGACTTGGAGCGCGGTGAAACACGAGGCGCAAGACTGAACGCAATGGAGACTCGCTGTGGACGCCCTCTGCCTGCCCCACCTAGGGGTTATAGGACATGAAGTGATATTTGTTGCCGACGTCATCCATAGTTTTCGATCTCGTCGGCCTATCGCTCTACTGGTCTGCCCTGCTCATCTTCATTTAAGTTGTACTGCACGTTAGTCAGCATATATTTTATTGCTGCAGATTCACTTTTCTGTTTGTCTTTTAATTCCAAGAATACTGCTATCGCACGCTAGCACGATCGTTTTTTGGCTTGCGTTTTATGATGAAAATAAAATGAGAGTCTCTTAACATGAGAGTCAAGTTTCATATTGATATTTCATGGATATTATAAAAAGGTGAACAAATTCAACAAAATTTTTCTTTATTGTTTCAGAATACAAAATGGCAGCTTGCAGTTATTGGATAAATATTATCGGTAAGTCTGAGTTGTTGTATTTTTCAATTAACATAAATAGAAATATTATAATTAAAGGTTTAAGTTATTTCAGTTTTAATGTTTAAAATGTATTATATTTATTCATGTAACTAAACATACCAATCAGTATTTCTTAACCTACATAGTACTAATAAAAATAATTCAAAATGAATAAAAACAGACTTAAACCAAATTGAAAAATCCCTGGTGTCATTGTTTCTTTAACGCTGGCATTTCCTTGCGGTATAGCGATATTTCTTCCAAAGATCTATCTATCTTCCAGGCGCCAACTCTTTAATTATTGCTTGTACACTTTAACCCCATGGCCCAAGAATCTCTACTACAAAGGGAACAAAATTCAAGTTGGAAGAAAGACTCTCGTATTTCAGCCGTTTTGCAGGATTAAGATTTGACATATTATGTTCATCAATCTTAATGAATTAATAATAAACACATTACGTGTTAATTATTTTGGGAATGTTATGATTAATAACATTTTCAAAATAGTTAATACACACGCAAATATGTGTCTATTTTCAGAGAACTAACAAAACACAAATGATACGGATTTAAAAAACTTTCAAAGTTCTCGCCAGTTGTTTTTACAAAATTTATACAAACTTGAATAAAATTACCCATTTTTGTAAGTAATGAAAGAACAAAGGTTATCTTGTTATGTAATTGCACCAGGGATTGATCAATCTACGGAACAACCACTTGATAGAATCACTTAGAATATTGGCAAAAATAATTACTGGCCCACTTTTTGCAAAATTGCCAATATCTTTCACTGTTTTTTACGTAAAATGGCTATCAATAATAGCGGTTGACGTTGATACTTCCTATTGAATCTATGAAGAATATATATAAGGTTGGGGAGAAAGTCTTTTCGCATTATAGTATGTATGAACTTGTAATGAAATCTCTTTGGTTATACTTATTGTATCTGGCAGGTTTTGGTATTATTAATTTCAATTTTAAAGAAGATAAATCCAAATTCAAATTAGGAATTATTTTAGTGAGATTTTTATTAATTTTTCGTACTGTCAACATAAGTGAATCTAATAAAGATATAAAAAGGTAAAAATTCAACGCATGCCGCGGAAAAAAAATTGCTATGTTTAGGGACCTTGTGCAGTGTCTGTGAGAGTAGCTGAAGAACTGAGAATTGATAACAAAACAGTTTTGCCGCATTTAAAAAAATGATATTTGGCTTTTGGCTTCTCTGAAAGAAACCTTATGAACCGTGTATTCCTTTGTGATTCGTTATTACGACGTCATGAAACCGAAGCATTTTCGAAGAACTCGGTGATGAGTGGATCACGTACAAGAATGTGCGAAAAAGGTCAAAGGTTTTACAGACAGTGGTGAAAGCCTGGTTAATTCGCAATCACAGTGGGCAGATGGTTCCACATAGTGGTGCGTTCCTCAGTGAGCCTTCAGAACGACCTGTTTTATATTTTGTATTCTGCCTTGACGTCCGATAATTAAACTCAGCTGCAGGTATTTTTCTTCTACTCAGTCCGAACAACTTCTCCGCTTTTTCTTAATGGAAGATATTCGGTTTTCTCTAATCGGGTACGCTGATATGTTTTTTAGAACAACGGTTAGGGTTCGATTCCCGTTGAAGATCTAATAAATACAAGCCAGTGTCAGACAGTTGATTATTTTTTGTTATTTTTAACAACCCTTAATCGTCTATATATGCTTGAGGCACCTTAAATTAGATAATTTTACGACCATCTATAAAATTGTCACCTTTTTTATTACCGAACCTGTATATATAGAGCAGTGTCTGCCTAGTGGCTTCAGCGTGTGACTCTCTTCGCTGATGTCGTATGTTTGATCCCCGGCTGTGCACCAATGGACTGTATATCTGTGTATGCAATTAAATTCCCTCGAACGGTGAAGGAAATAATCCTGAGAAAACCGACTTGCCTTACACCCAAAAATTTGACGGCGTGTGTCAGGCACAGGAGGCTGATCACCTTGCCTTTTAGATTGACAATCATGGAATAGATACTAAAATCTGAGGCCCAAACCGAAATAAAGCGCTAGTGGTTTCTTTTAGAAAAATATAAAACCTAACATTAAAGTGCAATACATAATCATAAAAAATAAGTAATTTCACTTGAAAATTTAATTATGTAAGTACATACAAGACCGCCTAATTCACTTGAATTACCTTTTAATTAACCTTTCTCATCCTTTCATTTCCGCTTGAGTGCTCTGTTACTGAAATCTTATTATTTTAATATCGTCAAGCAGATTGAATCATATAATGGACAAATCTTGGGCTCAGTGATGTACTGATGGGGATTAGTAAAGGTGAAAATAATGTATAACACCGGAAGATATTAAACATCCTGTTAGTCAGCCTAACAAATATATTTATACCATTTATTAAAACATATATTCATATCATATTTTCATAATTTGCCAACTAATAAGTTAATCGACATATTTGCGTTTTTATATGTCGAATAAATTGCAAATCCAAAGTTCAATCACGTTTATGATTGATACTTTAATAAAATGATAGTTGGTGGTACAATCAAATGGTACATTACCGTGATTGGTGTAAACCGAAGTTGACTGAAATGATTGGATTTCACGTCGTATTAGATTTTATGAGAATTGGATATGTGAGGCTTTTACAACGGTGCGATACTGGCTTTGCCATTATCCTGTACGCTGTAGAGATAAGATCTTTGAGAGTAAATTAATAATTTAACTTAACGTAACATTAGATACTTAAACTTTAAATAAACACGATTAACATTTTGTGCAATTTATATTTTATTACATAAATTGTGTAATATTTATTTACAATACATAAATATATATATATATATAGAAAGATAGAGCAGATAGGTTCCTCGACCAACGAATCTGTATCGCAATACAGTGTGAAATCTTTGCATGAGTTAACCTGACTTAGCCGAGAGAGCAGACAGAAAGTAAGAAGTTTGGACAACACATAAATAATTCCAAAATTGATGGTAATCGATTTTGGATGGATCGGTAAAACTCACACCCACTGGTGAACTGAAAGATCTGGAAATAGTAAAGAGAACCTTGGCTCCCTGTTAAGCAGGAGGATGCTAAAACGATATCCGGAACAACCCAGATGTTCTGAAAGGCAGTAACAAACAAAACACCTAACAAACAAAAAACAAACTGTTGTGTTTATGGAAGGTACATTACTTTAAAACAAATTGGTACAGACTTTGGTACTGCCGATTTTCCTTTATAGCTGAACCCTTGACAACACCGACGAGGAGAAAAAAATTATGCTTTGAAAATGCGGTGTAGGAGGCGGATGTTAAGGATTCTCTTGACTGCAAGAAAACAAACGTGACCATACGACAAGTCAAACATCGTCTTTTACACTCTGTTAACTACGCATCCAAAGATTTTTTGGACATGTTACACACAGCGATCCAGAAAGCTTAGAAAAACTCATCGTGCCTGGCAGAGTGGAGGGCACCAGGCCTGGAAGCCGATCCCCTACTCGCTGAACTGATCAAGTAAAGGCCCTTACGGGTGTTACCAAGCGCAGAGGCTTGCCGAAGGCCGGGGAGAGTGAAGGTAGTTGTACGGCGCCACTAACACGGCCTTAGTCTTAAAGTTAAGGGTACACTGCCATAGGGGCGAAGTTTATTAATTTTCTATTTATCCAAGACATCTTGAATATCTACAATATAGTTTACAACTTGTCTGAATATCTTTGAACCTATATTATAGATTTTATTGAATAAATCTGAGTACTTGTACTTATAAGTATTTAATATATATTTTAGAAAAAGAAAATATCGCATGCTAGATGCGTAGCCAATAAAGAAAAATGATCTTTTTTTTTTCTTTTTCTTTTTTTTTTAAAACTGATCTAGGCATATTATTAACTAAAATATTTACATAAAATTTGTTGTTTAGTCTATAATGATTGGACAGTCAGAAGTAATTTTTTAATAAAAATATTTCATATATCAAATGCGACACAAACATAACAAAGTAAATTTAAGGCAATGGATCTAGATAAAGCTCTGTTAGCAAATAATACAATCAAAAATCATATTGTCAACATTCGTTAGCTATAATAAAGCTTACTAGGGTAGCTAATATTCCCGGTTTTATCGTATTTTTATTTATTTATTTATTTTATTATCATTAATGAATTTTGTGTGTCCCTATGTTGGCTGACTATTAATGTATACGAATAAAAAGGTATATATGTATACAGGTACACAAAGCTATCAAATAAATAGAATTAAAAGTTTTGTACGCTCGAGTTGCGCTCATTGCATCCGAAGAGCGCGAGGCAGAAAAGAATTCAAAAAGTTTTCTTTGAACAGAAAATGCAATCATTTAATTAAAATCTGATTTGCATCGATTGTATAAGAACAGATAATGAAAAAAGTGGCCCTACTACTAGAATAATTTATAATTTTCCATATTAATGATTTAAGGTGCTGTTTATTTTAAAATTATTCATAAATGAATTAACTGATTTGTTCAGAAGTTGGTATATGAATGATAAAAAATCGCATAATCAACCATATACAAATAGGCGTGCAAATTTTAAATTAATTATCATAACGTCATAAAAGTTATAAGGTGTTAAGTTATTTGTAATTGTTTTCAGAAATGGTATAATCCCTGTTTTTTACTGATTTATATTAATCGACATTAATGTAGAAAGTTACACATTCATACACACACACGCACATGGTTTTGGTGGTAAAAGATGTTGTAAACAGTTTAAAAATACTTTTTTTAAACTTTATAATAGAATTAACTATGATTTATGATAGATGAGGTGCTCACATTGCAGGTTATTAGGCTCTTTAAGCATATTCCGCGATAGCTTTAACTAGTCAGGCGTAAATTTTGCTCGTCAGTTGGTTAAAAAGGTTTTGGCAGTTTAGTTACTTAGCCTATTTTACAAGGAAAGCCAAAGGCGAATGATTGTCTGTACAAACGGCTCGAGATTAACACACTTAAGCGAAAATGTGGATGTTGTGATCACATCCCGTTCAACGGCATTAGTAACTCTGTGCAATCTATGTTTATAAGTGATAAGTGAACGCGATTTTATACTTTTTAAAAGCCTTTTTCATTTCTCGTGACGGTTCTATTTATATATAAAAAGGGCTTTATCGTAAATAAACTTGAATTTATATATACTAGAGAAATGTGGAATCAAATTCCGAATCAAATAGTTAAAAAAGCATACTCGCCAAAGTCGGCCATGAGCCCACTGAATTGGGTGCATCCATGGGCTGCAATGGCTGTCCTTTTTGGGCTTTCCCGTCACATACCTTTTAATAGGTTCAGTCTGATCAAAGATCTTTCCTGTGATCTTTTCTGAGGTCAGCAAGGAAACATCTAGAGCGGTTTTCACCAGTTTGTAAGCAGCGTAGTTCTTATAACTTTGTGGTATAGTCTTTTACTTGATCAATATATCAGTTGGTGAACGTTCTCGTGATCTTTTCCTTCTGTAACTAACCATGATCAGTTTTTCCAAGTTCACATCGCCTCTGGTTTGATAAGTTGTATTGAAATTAAAACAGTGTCGACCTAAACTCTCACACCGGTGTGCGTTCTAATTTATTGGAACATAATTAAACATCGTGTAAACTGCTTTACCAACAAAACGTCGACGTGTGTCAGACGAAATTCCTCTGTTACAAAAGCTTCGCTATGATAAGTAAAGAGTGGTACCGCCATTTGATTATCTGCTTTACGCAGGGCCTAAGCATCATGAGAAAATAAGTGTCCAAATGTCAAATGAGCATATAAGTGACCAAATGTTAAATGTCAATTGAGTATCGAAGTGACCAAATGTTAAATGTCAAATGATCATCTGTAGTGGGAATAGATTCCACATTACACTACACTAAGCCTGCTAATCGTTGAGAAAATAGTAGCACCTCGTTAACATTCAGTTTTGCTTCTAGACTAATTTACAGTTAAAGATTAGAGATCTTGTTAGCAAAAATAATATCCTTAAAAGTGTGTAACTTACACCGTGTCATAGACTCTTATTATTACGTGGTCTCGAAAAGGTGCAAACGGGCTTCCTCACATGGTAATGACGGTCCGTAATGGGTATTGGCTTACATAACCCGCAAATGTACAGGAAAAATACGTTGTGAGGAAAGAGTCGTTATGTAATTGTCAATTTTTCCACATCACGCTTTTACTTTAGCCTTTGTATGTTAGACAAGCTATTTATTAATGTCTAATGTTTGTGAACAATGTTCATTTGTCAACGTATTAAGTGAGCCGTTGTATACGATGATAATAATAATAATTTACAAATAAATAATTCGTATATAATTAGAAATTTCATTAATCCCATATTGAAGATCGATAAGAGCCTTAATTATATTAAGATTATAACTAAATAAAAACTCACAGTAGTGAGAACGCAGCAATTAAAACATAAACAATGAAAGAAGAACATAGACGATTTTCCACTATTGTTTTTGGTTGGAGACGCAGATTTTAAGCTATGGCTTATTCATTCAGTTGTTTTCTTGGCGCCATTTTAATACAGTGATCAGAATGATTGCCCAATTGCCTCAGTTTTTGAAAAAAAATCCCATGCGTTATTATATAGGTTATTTAATAAAAGTATGACTATTCAATGTGGTATCAAATAAAGGTAAGCTGTCAAAGTTCTTTTTAAATAAAATTTATTTAAGCGTCATAATAAGTTCGCGAAGCGCAATCAATACTTTCTTGGAGAGCTTCTTCCTCCAAAAACATGTTTTGCCTTCGTCTTTATGTAGGTTAATGTTTGGAAATGTTGACAGAGACGTATGTTATGTACAAATTATGTAACATATTATGCGAAGACGAATGACGGAACGAATCAATCAATTTACTTAATATGAAATTGTTTTTATAATACCTACAGATTACAACATAAATTACCAGCAAATCGATATATTTAATGTGACTAAATAATTCTTAAAAAAATATTTAAAAAACTCAGGTAACTTTTACTAATAATGGCTTTGTTTGTTCCTTCATATTAAATATATATTTTAATCTACCAATCAATCAATCTTACAACTGTGCTTTGCAAAACTATGCTTTATGTTTCTGTTTATATGTGTATTCCGTTTTGGCTTTTGTGTGTAATGTAATTGTTTGGATATTGTTTAGTGATTAGCTGTAGGAATACTTAAATAAATAAAATAAATAATTAAAAAAGTCGTAATCTACTCGAGGTACAACAATAACAACAATAATTTTGGTTAAACTCTTAAAAGGCCGGCAACGCACTCGCGAGCCTTCTAGCATCAAGAGTGTCCATGGGCGGCGGTATGACTTAACTTCAGATGAGCCTCCTGTTCGTTTGTTCTATTTAAAAAAAATTGAAGATCTGTATTCACTGTAATGTACTGAACACTGTTCCGTTAGTGGAGCAAAAAGAAGACAAAAATGTCTTCTACTTAACAGAGATTGTAAGTTGTGTTGTTGGACATCTACGGCATGAAAGCCCTTTGACATTGAGTGTCCATGGGCGACGGTATCACTTAAGATCATGTAAGCCTCCAGCATGTTTGCCTATTCTGTAAAAAACGAGTGTGCCAAAGACAATTTAAAAAAAATAACAACTTGATTTTGAGAATTAATTCAATCCACACCAAATATCTGACGGTTCTAAAAGAAATCGGGTGAAAAGCTTCTTATATAGCTTTAGCACTATTGCCTTCGAAAATAAAACTTTGGTGAAGACTGATGAGAAACTTTATGTATACGCATTTTTCAAAGATTATAAATTTGTTATATTTATCAAATTATTTACGAGGTCAGTTAATGATTGAAATTGCGGCGGTCATTAAGCAGAGTGCCACGAATAATTTATTAGACACTGCGTGACCTATCAGGGAACATTGCCAATTTAATATATCTACTGTTTTTATTTAGTAATTGGGCCAGCTTTACCGTCGTCCTATGGGGACTCATTTTCCTAAATTTATCACATTACAATATCAGTATGGAAATAACCCCTGAAATGTCAGAGTGGAGACTTTTCTAATGTTGTCCTTAAAAGCTCAAAGTTAAAAATTAAATTCCGTTTCTGTTCTTCTCAAAAATTCGCCAAATTAGAATTCTTTGGTTTTAAATGTTTGAATCAATTTAATTGTAATCCAAAAAAATATCAATGCGTTGCACAAAATTTTCTTATATCTTAATTGTAAACTTTGAAGTTCATAACACACAACAATTTAACTTTTAAGATATATAATTGTAGGCAACGACCCTTTTTGACAATACTTCACTTGTCAATTTTGGTAAGACAAGCTACAGATAATACAAGTGGAGAGAAAAATTTAAACACCTATAATATATGCTATAGGTATTATACTGCTTTTTGAGGTATTTCCGACATCGAATCGTCTTTTAAGAAGAGCAAACCAGTTTTTCAAACGCTGGTTATATGAGCCTTCTGGCATTGTGAGTGTCTATTAGCGGAAGTATAACTTTGGGTGAGCCCGTTTGCCCATTAAAATTAATTAATACAAAGTTAATTCAAAGACATACACTGATAAATTAGTTAATATTTTGTCCTTATGAGAAGGCACATATTCCCTTTCCATCACTTTCGTTTACTTTTCTCTTATAACTGTTTATATAATTTTTCGTACATAAGTAAAATAAATCACCTCAGGAAATGGAAAGCTAAAATTGAAGATTTCGTCGATTTGTCGTTGTTTAAAGATATTGTCATTTATTAAAATCAGTGAGTTAAATGTCAACTGTAATTATGAAATAACCTAACTCAAAAATATATCAATATTTTCAGCGTTCTGCGTGAGTATCGCGTTCATCTCTTGCGTGCAAGTAGAGGACCCATGCAAGATCAAGTCCCGTGTAGCTGCAGACGACAAGTACTGTGACAAATACTGGGAGTGTGACGGTGGCCAGGCGGTGCAGTACGACTGCCCCAATGGCCTGGTCTTTGCGGGGAAACACAGAGGTGTGACTGAAGGATGTGACTACCCCTGGAGATCCAACTACTGCGAATATCCTAAAGTTCAAATAAGTAAGTAGAATTATAAATATCTTTAAACTTAAACGCCTGACCGAATTTCAATGAAACTATCTTGTATAAGTTTGGGTGGCGCTCTAGTAGTATGTTACTGAAAGAAAACAGGATTGATTATAAATTCGTACAATCTGAATTTATATTAGATTTGACATATAAAGCATAATTAAACAACTATACATATACCTTTGTACTATGATTTAAAAAGCGGGCCAACCGACGCGAGCGCAATCATGTCGAACTAAACGTCATTTCATTCATCATTCATTTTACAGGGGTTTCCCTAGTAAAACGCAGTATCATAATAACAGTTAAATGGTGAATTGTATCATCATATATTAACATCATTATTTTACTGTGAAACATGAGTAACAATAGATGAAAGTTATTAGTAGAATTTAAATTTAGTAACTCTAAAATTACTTATACACGTCAAAACTTACATAATTTATCATTCATTATTTTGGAATCAAGGACATCATTTTTATCAGTGATCTCTTATTGCGACGAAGAATTCTATAAAATACGACGAAATAATGAACTTTGGCCGAAAATAAACTGTAATTACCAATTTGGTGCCATGCGTTGTTCATTATCCTTTTTCCCTCATGTTTTGTCACCATAAGACCTGTTTTTTCTTTAAGGCTATGTTTATAACAACGTCCTAAACAATGTTAATTAAAATTATGAGAAAAGAAATATAGCGAGTACTTTTAACAGGCACTTGAGGACATATTCGTATGAATTTAAATATATTCATGACAGTTCCATCGCATGGACTATCCACATAACTTGCCTCACATATTGCCTGTTTTCTGTACAAAAATCTGTTGTTTCGCAAAAACAATTTGTTTCATTACATTTAGCTCCTACTTCTACTTGTTTTTTCTTCTTTTTTACTTTTTTAACTTAACTTAACTTTTCGATTATTAGTGGTGGTTTTGAATAGCTACAAATACATTATAGATCCACCGATCGGCGTGGAGCATTGTGATTGGCTGTATGGCATATTCGGGCATGAAACCTCCTGCACCAGATACTGGACTTGCTGGAACGGAACAGCGACGGAGCAACTCTGTATTGGTGGTCTCTTGTATAACGAGAACGCTCATTCCTGCGACTGGCCAGAGAATGTAGACGGATGTCAAAAACATCGTAAGTCAAATCATTTATTCATATAGGTAACATAATGTACACTTATGAACGTCAAAAAAAAAGAAATATACATTAAATGATTCTAATTTTACATTTACTACCAGTTCTCAAATCAAGGGCGTAGAACAGAAGGGAAGAACTGGCAATAAACTCACCGCCACTCTTTTTAATCGCCAAATTTTTTTGTAAGGAGCTGCAACCATGTTCCATATGACATCTCATCATATGTTTGTTTATATTATGTTACTGTTCATATTAATCTATGATCGCATTATTAATATAGATCTTAAAATTATTGAATCATAGTTATTAAACATTATTAGCCGACGGTAATGTGTATTAGCTTGTCAGTACACGTTAGCCTTAAGTGCTTAAGAGTGGTACTATGTAAACTCAAAAATATCTTTATTCATATAGGTAAACATGAACACACTTATGAACGTCAAAAAAAAACAAATTAAATAAATTGTAAATTTACATTTACAACCAGTTCGCAAGTCAAGGGCGTAGAGCGGGCAAGAAGAACTGGCAAGAAACTTTCCGCTACTCTTTTCAATCGCCAACTTTTTAATACAAATTGTTTGAACTGGAGCAAATCAATCCCAAGGATTAGGATCATTTAAGTCTTCGTCACATTTATAAAAGGCTTTATTTATTTAGATTTATTAAAGGGCTTTGAATTTATTTAGTGATAGTTCTCTAAATTCGCTTGGGAGTTTGTTATAAAAACGAATACAAAGTAAATTAGTTTAGCTTTAAATGACTTATTAGTATTAAGTTAGGCTTGATCGTAAAGTTTGATGATGTAAAGAGATTTTGTATTAAAAAAATACATTTATTAGTTTCTTAACTTATTCAGTTGAATAAAGCTTGATACATAAAACTTGCTGTTAATTTCCGTCATTCAGGTGTAGCGAACGCGTTTCATTTCAGAGCTCTATTTCCGATCAATACTATATTACTAGCTTTCGCATACATGAATATATACATAAACTAGGCAGCCGAGCGTGGGGAATTTTATATCTATGCATAAACAGATTTTAAAGAAATACACGCTTTGAGCGTCTGGAGGGGCAACCCATCAACTTCACCTGCTCACATAGGCCACCGTAAAACACTTTAGTAAAGTTTAAAAGTAAGATTCAGTGTCGAGACTGCTAGTGCGAAGATGCTACTTCCATGTCAAAAAGTATTGGAATTGACATGCACTACTGGACTGGTCATAGTAATTCTTGTCGCTGCCAGAAATATTGACCATGCTAACACCAGGCCAGGCCACCAGGCCAATTTACATACGCTGCCCACTTTCCTGCTCACTTCCCATGCCGTAAATAATTCATATAGTAGGTATTTTGTATGATAATGTCAACGACGCTAAATATACTTCGTATAATATAGTTTTAATACAATCTAATAATATAATAATAAATTTTTTTATTGTTTCTCAATCGTTTAAATATAGTCCTTAACCCACTGGTTTTATGAATTAAAATAAGGTACAGCGTACGAAATAATTTCATTTGTTCATAAAGCCTCCAAGACGACATACATAATTGATGAATTATACTTTCGTAAGGCGCCATAATGAATACAAATTTAACATTTCTTGATAAAATAAAATTTTACGTTCCTCATTTTGTGATCGTCATTTCGGATTACGATTTTCTCAATTTATGTTCAAGTTGCATTATGTTTTTACCATATAATTATTATATATTTACAGTTACTAATACGATAGAACTACACCGATAGTTCTAAAACTATAATACGTTTTAAAAATATATACATATATAGTCAAGTCAAGTCAAAAGTCAAAAATAATTTATTCATATAGGTAACATAATGTCACTTATGAACGTCAAAAAAAGAAAATAAATATAAAATGATTCTAATTTTACATTTCTTACTACCAGTTCTCAAATCAAGGGCGTAGAACGGAAGAGAAGAACTGGCAATAAACTCTCCGCCACTCTTTATAATCACCAAGTTTTTTTTTACACAATGTTTGTAAGGAGCTGCAACTATTACACCATGTTCCATAATATAATCATTGTAACTGGATCTTATCTAAATATAATATTATATATAAGAAAGTCGTGTTAGTTATACCACTTATTACTCAAGATCGGCTGGACCGATGTTAGTTATCGCTTTTTTGAGGATTCTTCTCAATCATTCAAATATTCTTCTTCCTATCGAATAACAATAAATTAATTAATTAATTTTACTAATGCATACACCATGTGGTGCCATCTGTTGACAAAACTACGCATCATTTTTTTTTTTCAAGAATTTCCGATATTGATGTGAATTAGGAGATGCATAAGCATGATTTTTTCTTTGATTTTAATCGAAGACATGTGTACCTCATCATAAAATCAAAAAGTGCTTTCGCATGCAGTATCGCAATATTGGCGCTAGAGAGAAGAGGCAATGATGTGTAAAACTGCCATTCTTCTTTCCCATTGGCAAGCATTAAAACATATCTGTATTTGCAAAAAAGTTGTATTAATGTTATTACCTTAATGAAATCCTAAAATAAGTTTGTCTTGAGTAACAAGGATATTATTAGACTGTAAGCGGAAACGAAGTTAGCCGGGTTAGCTAAAAACTAATAACATAACAAGCTGCTCTTGTGAACTGCTGGCGAAGAACGCGACATCGTTTGGCTTGCAAGAATATTTTCGTTAAACGCTCCGTCAGATCATATTATACATCCTTATATATACTAATACTATAAAGAGGAAAGATTCATATGTTGGTATGTTTGCAAGGAATTGGCTCAAAAAGTACTGGACCGATTTTGAAAACTCTTTCACCGTTTGAATGTTCAAATAATTACAATATTGCTACCCAAGGTGTAAAACCCTATAAATGTATTTTATCGCATGCGCTGCGAAAACTATTGACGGTAGTACAAAAAAACGTTCCACAATACTGAAGAACATATCAATATGTACAAAAATGTTCACCCGTGCGAAGCCGGGATGGGCGGCTAGAGTTATAAATAAGCTAACATTTAAAGCTCATTGATTTTCACACACACCTTTAGTCATTTCATACTAGTTTTTTGATGAAACTAAAAGCCAACGACCCATTTACAATATTGCTCCATTATTGACATGAAATTCGTAATGCGTATTGCTAATAATCATAATATTTCACGAAATCCTTTCAAATTAAAGTGAGACTTTCGCATGTATAACGATTATTCATTCGTCTTAATTAAGACGTAATTAAGTAGTATAGATATTAGGTTTCTCTTTCTTAATAAACTTTAACGCTAAAACGAATAATATCATATTATACACATCCAAAATACCTTTTTTGAAGTTAAAGACTGCAATAAAGCCATTGGGAGTTCAGACAACATTCATTAGATTTTTTCGCGAATATAACGGAATAAACGATATAATATAATGTAAGTGCCCATTTGATTATCTTTATCTTTATATATATAATTCTTCTGTGAGTGTGTATGTCACTGAACTTCTCTCAAACGACTGGACCGATTTTGATGAAATTTTTTGTGTGTGTTCAAGGGGATCTGGGAATGGTTTAGATTCACAATTTTGTCCGCTGGACAATGTTTTTTTAATTCATTTTTAATTTATTAGTAGTTGTTGATTTTGGAATGTTTTACATTGAATCCGACAGACGGCGCTACCATCGCAGTGTCAAATTTTAAATACTTAATATTCGAATTTTAATTTTAGTCTGTCCCGACAGTTAGCGCTGCGATCAAATTAAAAAAAAAGTATTGTTATCATTGTGTTATTGTAGACCATGTGCTGGATCAAATATTAAATTAAAAGGTACTGAGTGTTTTGAGAAGAGTTTTGAAGTGTGCCTAAAAAACTATACATTTTGCGAATTTAGTGCAGATCCCAATGATTCCTTCAGATTCGCCTATACCATTCAAACGTTTACAATTTCCAATCCGCTTGGCATATGCTATGTCTATAAATAAGTCACAAGGCCAAACAATGACAATTTGTGGCTTAGATTTAGAAAACCCATGTTTTTCTCACGGCCAATTATAATATGTTGCGTGTTCCAGAGTTGGAAAACCATCGAATTTATTTATTTATACACCTCAGGGTTTAACCAAAAATATTGTACATCCAATGGCATTACGATAAATTAAGTTTTTGTAAAGTGGCATTCAGTGGCGTTTAAAAGAAAAAGAATTGTAATAAAAGATTAGCAGTGTAAGTGCAGAAGTCGTATGCAAAAGTATAGTAAAAAAACTAAGAATAATAAAAAAAAATAAAGATTTGGCTTTTGTTGATAATTTAAAATGTATTTTTCGTACCATTTATGCTTAACATAATTGTCATATGTTTAGCAAAGATGTAACATATATATTGTAGATATAGAATTATATATGAAGCGGCGAACTTTAATAAATAAAAATTCCAAACAAAACAGCCAGTTACATTCAATAAATGAAAGAATGCTTTTAACTCCCTAGAGCTTAGTATTTACATACAAATGTTTTAGAAACGACATTCCTTACAGGGTTTGTGTGTTCAATGCAAAATTGAGTTTGCATTGGATAAAATACATTTGATAGTTAATAAAATTGTACAGACGTTTCACGTACGTTCACCTGCAAACACATACTAGTATAGTAACGCGGTTGTATGCATTTTTATATACGATTAAATATGTCTTTTGCGGAATTTCGTCAAGATAAAAAAAAAAAATTATGATTTAAAGTCTCGCAAGAATACCCCTCAGGTCAGTGTTTCCCAACGCCCACGCCGGCCTCTGTGGGGCGTTGGCAGTTTGATTGTTAGGGCTATTCGAAAATTTAATATAATTATTTGGAATTACAAGTAAATTTCACCGTTAACATTTTCTAGTAATTTCTTTCTAAAAAATGATATGATTTACGTTTCTTTAACGATGTATTTTTTTATTATTAGCGTTATGTGTTGATTATGGGGGCATAAGAATTTTAGTATAGCTAAGATGGAGCAAGATACAAATAAGTTTAGGAAACACTGCCTTAGGTGCACATTATATTTTATGGCTTTACATTTGACATAAGCAACAAAATCACCGATTTCTTTGACTTTGTTTTGTGCGAATGTTTATTTATTGTGTAGTTGATTTTTGCAATATTCTTTTTTCAATATAAGGTTCACTTTAGATCAATATCATCAGCGGTGTTAATGTAATCGTATAAAAATGAAATCAATTGAAAATAATGTTTATTGCTAATAATATTGTAGATATCGTTTTGATTTCTCTCGACAGTATTATTCAGGGATATGAAATACATTTGGATATGAAACCAAAACATTTTTAGAAGAACTTTGTTTGTTTGTGACAACTTAAGGAGTTTTTAGAAATACATTTCGTAGAAATATAATCTGAAATAAATTAATGTTTTGCTTGCGTAAAGTAAAATACATATTTTTTGTTCGCAAAGGTAACAAAATTAAATTACTACTTGTCCTGCCAGATTTCGGATCAAGAGGGTGAACTGGCGAGAAGAACCGGGAAATCCATTCGATCCCAAGTTTTTTACAACATTCTTACAAGCAACATCCATTCATTATGTACGTATGTGTAAATAATAATTTTAACTTTTAATCTCTCTCATTCCAGCCCTCTGTAATGAAGATCCTAATGGCAACGTTCCTCTAGGCAAGTCCTGCAACAGGTACTGGCAGTGCCAGGGGGGATACCCTCGTCTGCAGAGGTGTCCTGCAATGTTGGTTTTCGATAGACGCTCGTTGAGATGCGTGGTGCCTCCCACAGAGGAGTGTGACGTACCGACTACCACTCCACCTCCACCAGAAGAGGTCCAGGAAGAAAGACAGGTTAGTTTTCATAATATTATAAACACTATTCAACTACAGTTTATCTTAGTATATCTTAACTGATTTTATATGTTGAATAAGTACCTAAATTCATAGGTATATCTTCATTATCCGTTCCATCATACATACATAGCGCTATATCTGCAGTAAATGTTACCAGGTAGCTTTTCTAAAATATATGACAATTATACCTTACTTTAAATTTATACTATAATGATACAAAAAATAAAAATATATAACAATTAACTAGGAAACTTTTAGTTTAATTGGTAAGCGTAAAGAATTTGAATGATAGGTGCCTGAGCCTAGGTTGGTTCTTGCAGACGGAATTAGGAAAAATCCACTATTTTTTAAACCTGGAGAACGAATAATTGACGACAATGTTAATATTCTATAAGACTTTACTGGATTTGACATTTAACAATTTGTAAAAGAACCTAACTAAGTGACGTCATTTTAAATTCCCTAAGTCGCGATGTATTAATTTTAATATAAAAACAAGGTTTGATGTTGGCCTCAAGCATCTATTTCTCAGTTTCAAAAGTCAAGATAATACATATATTACGAGGCAAAATCAATATCAGCGTCCTGTCCATTATCGGAATTAGGGCGCATCAAGGCTACAAATAAAAGGCTTCCATGCGATCGATAGACTACAAAGTCTTCAAGAGCCTTTCATTGTCAAGGAGATGATCGGGAAAGATTAAGTCTTTAAAGAAAAAAAAGTTATATAGTAGTAATTGTAACGGCCGTTGGCAAAGATTTTTGATATATAAATAAACGTTTCTTCCTAACTTTGTAACATTAACTTGTATACTTATTTTTATATAAAAAAAAGTGCGTGCGTAAAAAGTACACATGTCAGAACTGAAACTTCTTTGTAAATTAATAATGACTAAGGTAAGCCGTTGGAAAGCTTCTAAATAAAAAAAGGTAAAAGCCCTAATACTCCATGTATGTATTTGTATATCTCTATTCACTGTACGTATAAGTGCTAATAATAATATATATAAATAAATTAACTAGTAAACGAATACACAAACCAATATAGCATGTATTATTTCTCAATATCCCTTATTCTCTCTCTCGTTCAATCTTTCTCACTATAGCTATCTCCCACCTCTCGCTCCATGGCACTGTGTGTGATACGACAATCGCTCTATCTCACTTTTTCTCTCGATCTTTCTCACTTGCTTGCTCCCTACTCTCACTCCTTCGCTAGTTGCTTCATGCTACGTTCGCCCTGTCTTACTCACTCTCAATCGGTCTCGATCGCTCTCTCTCTTTTTCGACACTTCCATTGCATACTTGCGTGACGTTACATTTGTAAAAATTTTACCCTCATGCGCCAAAGAAGTTTCACTTCAATAATTGTAGCTATTGTATGTATATTATTTGTGTTATTTTTTTTTTGTCTAGAGGTCGTATATACTATTGACACAAAAAGCAGAAATAAAGGAAGTAAAAATTCCGTAAATTTTAACACAAGTTTTAACTGCCTTTTCAGCAAGTGCCCCACAAGTCCCACAGACCGAGTCAAGAGTACCAAGATCCCCAAGGGCATCCTCGACCTCGGAACTAGGATAGGCATTGTTAAGTCGAATAAGTAAAACCCAATACAGTGTATTCACGCGCAGTTGAAATAAATCTACTCGTCAAGTCACGTGTCACTTAAAATAGGTTAGTAACCAACCAGAAAAATATTACTGAGTTCAGGAAGCCTTGTGAAGTTTCAAAAGGATATTTCATTTATTTTGGGATTCGTGACTTCTCCTATGTTAACTCAACAGGAAGCTTCTTAGAATTTAAAGGATGTAGGATATTTTCAAAAAAAAAAAAACTTCAGAGTCATAATGGTTGCTTTTAATAAGTCTACCAAAGTTTCGTCTTTAGTTCTTGGGCATTAAATTTCGTAGTAACACTTTATAATCTACAGCTAATTAAAAGTGATTGACCGTAATTACATATTTTGACTCATTA
Organism: Pieris mannii; assembly: GCA_028984075.1. Classification (NCBI taxonomy): domain Eukaryota; kingdom Metazoa; phylum Arthropoda; class Insecta; order Lepidoptera; family Pieridae; genus Pieris; species Pieris mannii. Next base: position 12,525,577 of record CM054777.1, on the reverse strand, counting down.
AAAGAGGTACTTAATTAAGAGTTCCATTAGATTTAGGATGTTTGTCTGATACTTCAAAGAAATACTCAATGTTCTCCAGTGTAATAATTAATAAGTTAAAATAGTTTTAAGGAAATAAAATGATTTGAATAAATTTTTATTTTATTTAACTTAAAAATTTAGTTTAAGAAAGATTCCTCAAATAAAGCAATGTTAGACAAGTGCCGAAATGTAGGAGTTTCAAATTTACCTTACACCTACAAATTTTTATTTCTATGTGCGCAATATGCCTTCTATAACAACAAACATAATATCTTAATTGATCTAGGTAAACAAGTACACTTATGAACGTCAATAAAATTAAATTAATTGTAAATTTACATTTACTACCAGTCGCAAGTCAAGGGCGTAGAGCGGGCAAGAAACTTTCCGCCACTCTTTTCAATCGCCTAGTTTTTAATACTTTTAATATAAGATATAACAAAAATTAAAAAACAAAACAGATGCAAACTAAGGCCAATGCCCAAGAGTTGTAACTCTGCCACTGGCTAGAGGCCAGTGCATTAGCATCCAGAAGCATCTGAAGTGAGAGAACACGTAAATTTTTCTTTACCAAAACAAAATATTATTTAAAACGTAATAATATTTTATTAATATTAAGTATTAAGGATTAAGATCTTTAAAATTTATTAATTATTTAAAACGTAATAATATATTATTAATATTAAGTATTAAGGATTAAGATCATTTAAGTATTCGTCACATTTATAAAAGGGTTTATTAATTAATTTACTTTTAACAAGGGTTTTGAATTTATTTAGTGATAGTTCTCTAATTTCACTTGGGACTTTGATGTAAAAACCAATACCATTTCCATATAAGAAGTGGTTTATCTTCTGCAGACTGGTTGGTTGTACACTCAAATTAGTTCTATTACGCGTATTATGCTCGTGAAAGTGCACCATTTGTTTTTACTATTTTTTTATATTTCTTATTTTTTTTATATTTCATTACTTAAACTTATTCCGTACCGACTTCCTCGGAGAAACACAAGAAATACCCCGAACAGCCAAATATGAATTGAACCTCTGCAGCAGCACCCCACAGTAGAATACCGTACGACATAACGCTGTGAAAGTAGCTATGGTACACAATTTTAGCCGTATCCTTATCAGTAAACTGTCGGATTTTCTTTACTGAATATGCTGCAGAGCTCAGCCTATTCAAAAGAGTCTCTATGTGTACTGGAGTTTACTATCTATTGTTATGTTAAGTTTAGGTTTTTAAGTTTTGTTAACAGTGTTTAGTTACTGTCTTTAACTTTCAGGTTACCAATATCTCACTTTACGCTGTTAGTTGTAAATCTAATACATTTTTTTTTATTCTCATCAAGCAGTAAGTTATTTACATTAATCAGTTAACTATACGAGAGATAGAATTGTTCACATCGTTCAATCATATGATTTTCTTATTCACTAAATAAAAGTGGAGTGTCTTCAGCAAACAATACCATCTCATTAACTTCGTTGACAAAGAATGGGAAGTCGTTTATGTAAATCAGAAAAAAGAGAGACCAAGAATCGAGCCTTGGGGGACGCTGATTGACACCTACGAACCCGGAATGGTAACTCCATTGATATGCACTATTTGGATCCTTCCCTTTAAATGTGAATTCATCAAATTCTGGAAGCTTTGCCATCAACTAAAGTGAAAAAGTGTGATGAAGCTTTTCAACCAGTATATCTGGATGAACACAGTCAAAGGCCTTTGGCAGTTCACAAAAGACGCTGACTCCATCCTATGATTCTTGCCAGGCGATAAATGTGTCCGAAATCAACTTCACACCGGCATCGATTGTGGAGCGACCCTTAATAAACCATACTGTTTATTATCTAAGAGTTTATTTGTATAAAAATTTAAAGAAAAATGGTTTAGCATAATCTTTTCAAAAACTTTGCTCAACGCGTAATAAAAATAGTTTTTTTAATGAATTATTTTTAAAAAAATTTTAAGGAAATATTTTTGTTTATGAACGGTCCCTTTTAGTATTGGAAGACCATATCATTTCAGTTAAATAGACCTGAAATTGTAACATAAATTTTTATTTACAAAACAAAACTATAACTATTAATTTGAAATGTAATTATTTATCCATTTCACGTAACTGTACACCCTTGTATAAACATCAGGTTTCCCCTTAGCACAAGGAACACCCCATGATACAATGCCAACTTGTACGCCACCACTAATCAGGGGTCCACCAGAGTCTCCCTGCAGAAGAAACGTTGATTAAACCATAAAAACTATTGACAACAAAATTTGAAACGAACTGTCTGTAACTGCAAGGACAGTTCACGGATGCAACACGCAAAATGTACATAAACGCGTTATGATAAGATCTTCATCATCAAGATGTGAGGATAGAATTTTATATTTATAGGATCGTGTCTGAAACGTAACTTATGAAAGCATCGAGAAATTTTGTTGAAGCTATCTATCTACAAGACATGAAAACACCGTTATGCACCGTTATACTTTTTGATTTCTCTGTAAAGGGCATATGTATAAAATGACTTACCAGTGGCTGGACCACTGGTAAGTCATTTTACCTAATCAAGAATGCACTCTGCGCCCTCTGTAACTCCCAATAGCGATCACGACGTTTTTGTATACCATGAAGTCTCTCTAATAATTGACAAAATTCAATTCAACCTTGTGTTAAAAACAGACGAAGTTACCTAATGCTATGCATAGATGGCGCAATAATAAAATTAATATTTTTTTATCACTTTACTAAGAGTTAATTACTTACTTTACACGTGCCCATTCCTTCCTTATTTAATGTGCAAAGTTGTTTGTCAATAATTGGAAGAAATTTCTTAGTTGCGTTACTAAGCCTTCTATTGCACTCTTCCACATATATTGTTGTTAAATTATAGACCACTTGAAGGTTTTCAGGAGCCACCTGTGACTGAAATGAAATACAAATACTTTATTTTTATTGTATTAGTGAGTTCTTCTTATCAATGATAATATATGAGTACCGTTCTGAGTTGTTTTCTAATAAGTTTTGGGAGTGAATTTACCACTTTTAGTAATGGGATATTTTAAATGTCGAAACACCATCAAAACAAATGAAATGACATTTTTTATAATAAACCATACCTTAAAAGAATTCGTTTTGTTTGAACAATCTGTGACCAGAATTCCATTTCATTGCGGTGAATCACAATCAATTGAAACGTGTCGTTATTTCGATATGGTATATATAAAAATATTAACATTGAATACATTAACTCTTTGGTCGAATTTAATATAACGAAACTTACGCACATCAGTCTTACCCCATCCCTTAAGTGTGCACATTGCACCGGCGCCTATATCACTCGTTGGTAGCTTTATTGGTTGAATGTTAGTATCAAACTTGATAGAACCAACGATCTTAAGAAGTGAGATGTCATTCTTCAATGACTTTGCATTGTAATCCTCGTGGGTGACGATGGAATTTACGTCGTAAGAGTTTCCACCAGAAGTGCGTTTATTAGTTCCTACCCTTACTTGGATACTGTGGGCTGGGACTCTAAAAAAGCAAACTACTATATGTACTATACTGTATATGTATTTCGAGCAGAAACATATTATATACTATTTACATAACTCGAAGTTGACGATAAGCGAGGATATAGGGGGTTCACAAATAATATTTAATATTACCAACATCTCAATGGATAACTTAATACTATAATAAAAAATATTTGTAAACTATTTAAAATTATTGTTAACTATTGAAATGTTACTTTTCAAACGCCATCTATTGGCGTGAACAAATTTTGTGTTCAAAAATAAACTCGAGTAAAGTAAAGACAATATAACATATTTTGTATCACCAAGAACGGTTCGCTGGCCGTTGATGCATAATCTTATACTAAGTCCTGAGTACATACCCCAATGTATGCTCTTTATTAGGAGGAAAGGCACAAAATGACGTCAGCCGTAAGGATGGATAAATTGTTAGTTTGGGAACAAAGAGAGGTTAGACTGATGTTGAACTTGCCTTACAATAATAGTTTACGCACAAAAACACTCACTATAAGTTTTAATGGAGGTCGTAACTATTAGCAAGAAATGCACAAAAACAGTATAAAATTGCATCTAACTTAACCCAACGAATGCTCAACAACAACTCATTTACAAATGCGCGGATCAGCCGAGTTAAAACATATTTGGGATCACCCTCATGACCCTCATTAAATTTTATAAACTAAAAATGATTCTATTCCGAAGATATTTAGTATTTTCAATTTTATTTAAATTATTCAGGAAACAGAAAATTTTGTTATTAAAAATACCAAATTAAACATTAATAAAAAAAAGCAAAAGCCCGATATTCCATTGTACCCTAAAACAGATGTAGCAAGATAGATAGATTCTGAGACAAAGATAGGTGGACTTTAAAGACAACTCTATGGAAATGACCAGGACGAAGAAGGGGTTCCGATCAATGAAGGAAGAAATGATAACTTGTAAAATGTAATAACATATCTAAACTTTCTATACTATTGTAAATATTGTAAATAAACTGGCTTGATAATGATTATCAATCGAATATAGTCTAAGGTCATATTAAGTATGGGAGATGAACCTAACACAAGGCACACGGAATACATTCTAAGTTGTTTCATATGTCATTGTTCTAAATATATAGGTAAGTAATTTTCAAGCTCGCTTAAACCTCTCTAAACAGCCCTTTAAGTTCTAAAAGCCATTCTACTAAAAGTGCCTAGTTATACAACTGTTAAGGAAATTTCACCATTTCCTTAACTAAAATAATTAACTTTTATTTAATACCTGAAGGTGCAATGAGCAGCAGTTAAAATCCATTTCTGAGTTAGAATCGTGCCACCACAGATATGCATTGTTTCTGTGAGTCCCTCGAAAAGAAAACGTCTGATTGATGCTATATAAGGGGCAGAGCTATCAGCTGCGTCCTCCCCACCAACTACGCGGGAATCCAGATCGTTATTTGTTTCACCTTCAAAAAGAGGTAATCAATTTATAATTAGAATCTATACTTTTTCAGACGCCAGGACAGGACGAATCCTTCACTGGTGCAATAATCCGTTCTTATTTGACCAGTCCAATCAACGTCTTTTGTAGTGGTGCCTTGCTGTTGCTTACAGTCTAATGGGCAGGTCTCACGACTTTAAACTTTTGTACTGGTGTTTCAAAGTCAAGGTCAAAAGACAAAAATCATTTATGTTGGTAACACAATGTACACTTATGAACGTCAAAAAATTAATAAACATTAAAGCTTTTAATTTTACATTGACTGCCAGTTCTCAAATCAAGGGCGTAGAAGGGAAGAGAAGAACTGGCAATAAACTCTCCGCCACTCTTTTTTTTAAGTTTTTGTTTTTACACAACGTTTGGAAGGACCCGCAAACATTACACCATGTTTCACGTGACATCTTATGAATAAACAATAATATTATAATTTAAAAACAAAGATTTGTCAAAGATCCTGTGTCAGCAGGAGGCATGGTGAAATAGGAGCTCACATTTACAAGTTTCGTTCTGTGGGTGAAATTCTAACAACTAAGCTTCTAGAAGTATGAGAGTGAAGAATAACACTGGATTTCCAGCATCGGATCGCTCAGAACAATATCCTAGGGATGGCAACTCTGCGCTTTATAGCTTCAGATTTTTAAATAATCAACGAAGTGTAAAAATCAATTAAATACAAACAAAATACATAAATTAATACGTACCTCTCGCGTCCCAAAGCAAAAATAAAAATATAACGAGAGCTTTAAACATGGCCTAAGAAGTATAATCTATTTAGTAAGTTGAAATCTATTTCAATTATTATTTTAATTTACTTGTCCACAAAAGATATGGATATTTGAAATACGTTTGATTGTTTAAAAATGAACTTACGTTTCCTATATATATCTACACAAAAAAACAACGATAGTTCTGTTGACACATGCATAACAAACTCCATTTCACGTCGATACAAAACAAATTTACTTTTTATTGCAAACCAAATCAATTTGTGTTCTTATTTTTTAATTTAACCATAGAATTAAAAAAAATCTTTACGTAATGACATTACTTTTTGTCTATTATGTGAGTTACAATACTGTAGAGTGTACAATTAAGATTAGATTTTGTCATTCAAATATATTTCTACCACACTAGTTATTTTAGTATGCTAGCTGTTACTCACATAAAACAACCAATGCAGTCACTCGGATTTCGTAGCCTCCGAGGTGCTATTTATCTAAACCAAAATGTATAACACTGCTTTAAGTGAATAAAAAAATGAAACTATTAATATTCAAATTATTCACGCCGTTATTTCTACCAAACGAATCGATACGAATTATATTAAATAATAGGCTAAATGCATTTTACTATGTGCAGTCACCTGTATACATTCATATCTAATGTGATTTATTATAAATAAAGATTTAAAATAAGTTTTATTAATACTTCGTAATCATTGAATTTTTATACGTTTGTCTGGATTTCCGGTTATCAGTAACGCCATCCCAATATAGGCAGTTTTTTTTTAAATTTTTTTTTATAGAACAGGGGGCAGGAGGCTCACCTGATGTTAAGTGATACCTCAATAATAAAAGAATTTTCGTAAATTAATTTCTATACCCAACATTGCTAGTTTATTCATTTCATTGTCTTTGTTGGTAGTAGATAAAAAAAAGCAAACAAAATTTTAATTTCCACTTCCTTATTATTACGAATATTTATATTATTTTTATGCTAAACAGATCAATTTTAAATATTATATTTTAGAAGGCAACGAAAGTAGTTATTCTAAGAGTACATTGTCTTCACATACAATGATTTAACTAATGCATACTGTGATCATATGAATAATATTGATCCTATTTTGAAAAGAGTAAGTACGGAATTTTTTTTTCATTCTTCTCCACGTGAAACTACCTTTTGGGGCGTTCAAAAGTGCCTTTTGCTCTATTTGGAATATTTATTTATTTATTTATTTTATTTATTTTGTACTCCTACAGCTAACACAAAATACATATAATAGCAAACAAATACACCGAGAACATAGCCACAGATGGAATACATGATACATTATGTAACAAAAAGATTTACAAAAGGGAACAAACAAACAAAGTATTTAATACAATTAACTAACTGATTAAATTTAATTAATTAAGCCTAAATTGGTTGTGTTGTGTAATGGTGTAAAGTGTGGGTGTGTACGTGATGGTGTGTATGTGGGTCGTGCTTATGATGTAGATGATTTTGCGCTATGTATATTCTTAATACGTGTTTTAACCACATTCCGCGATAACCTAAACAAGTAAATGCCTAAATAGTGGTCATTGTATGTCCGAGCAGCGCGATATAAAACTGAGTGTTCATGTGAGGAACATGAAACAATGTACGAATACGAGTTTTATAAGCAGGAACAAGGAAAGGCAACTTTTCCAGAAGTGAGCTGCAAACAATTTTATTTGAGATAATGTCATGTAATAGTATTATATCATATTGTTTTCGTCTAAATTCCAAGGTATTAATATTAAAATAATCACACGCGTCTCTATACGTATTGAATTTATTAAAAGTCTTATAGGAAATAAATTTAATAAAGTTTTTTTGGATTTTTTCGATTTTGTCAATGTGTGCAGAGTAACTAGGTGACCAAACCGAGCAGCCATATTCGAGAATACTTCTTACGTATGTATAGTATAGCACTTTCATACAGTCAAGATCATGAAAATGTTCACTGACACGTCTTACAAAGCCAAGCTGCTTATAGGCTTTGTCAACAATTGTGTCAATATGGTTATTGTACGTCATTTTATAGTCCAGCCTTATACCTAAATCACGAACAGAATCTACTTCTTTAACGGGTTTGTTATTGATATTGTAATGAATTTGAGAAATCGAATAGTGAGAATTCATCACAATATTATAAATAAAGTTAATTTTGTTTTTTTTCTGGTGAATGTTATTTTCACACATTTTGGAGTATTAACCGATATTCGATTTTGTCTATAATAGTTACAAAGGTTATTCAAGTCAGCGTGGATTTTGTGACAGTCTTCTTCTTTGTTTATTTTTAAGTATATCTTTTTGTCATCCGCGAACATAAGGTAATTAGAACCTTTAATGCTGCTATTTATGTCATAGAGATATGCATTGTATAACATTGGACCCAGTATAGATCCTTGAGGAACTCCAGAACTTATATGAACAAAGTCACTTCTAGCACTACCGATCGCAACCGCCTGTCTACGATTTGTTATATATGAACAAAACCACCTATGAAGGTTACCACGTATCCCTAGGAGTTGAAGCTTATGTAATAAGATGATGTGATCCACTCTATCGAACGCTTTCTCAAAGTCTGTATAAATCACATCAACCTGTGCACCACCATCCATACTTTGCAGTAAGTAGTTCGTGAACACAGTTAAGTTGGTTATTGTGGAACGTTTATTGATAAAACCATGCTGTTCATCTGGAAGTGAATTACTTATTATATTATAGATGGCTTATAAATTATTTTTTCAAAGATTTTACTGAAAGTGTTAAGTATCGATATTGGGCGATAATTTTCAATACTCAACCGCGAGACACTCTTATGAATCGGTACTATTTTAGCGACCTTCCATACATCAAGATAAACGCCAAATGTGTTCACAGATAGATTTAGTATAATGTACAATGGTTCAGTAATAGTTTGAGCACATTTTTTAATAAAAATAGGTGGTATACCGTCACAACCAGCTCCTTTATCCGCATTTAATGAATTAAGTATCTTTAAAATATCAGATTTGGTTATGTTTAGTTTGCATATAGTGTTGTCGGTTATTTCTCTATTAATCTGAAGGATCTCATGGTATGAAGGTGTTGCTAGTTGAAATACGCTCTTAAAGAAAGTACTAAAACCCGTGCATGCTTCCGATTCATTGTTATATGTATTGCTGCCTAATTGCAATCTTTTAGGATAGCCAGTGTTATTAGTACGTAAGGATTTTAGATATGACCAGATTTTCTTTGGATCTCTCTTTAACGATGTTTGTATTTTTTGCATAAATAATTTAAAACATTTTTTCCTTCTGTTTTGCACGAAGTAAAGAAAATTCATCGTAATCTCGTGGGTTTTTTCTTGCTTTCCAACGAGAATGAGCTAATCGTTTGTCACGTATTATATGTATGAGAGACTTAGAATACCACACTGGAAACTTGTTAGAAGCAAAAGAGATAGTTTTAGGCACATACTGCTCAATTCCTCGGTGGAGGATTGAGTAAAATTTCTGTACAATTATGTCAATGGTGTCACCTCTTAGTGAGTCAATCCAGTCTATGCCGTTAAGATATTCATTTATTTTACAGGAATAAATGATTTGACTTTGAAATGAGAGGAGGGGAATATTTAATGTTCAAGGGACTTAAATTTATAATAGTGTGCAAATGTATAATGTGACTTAAACAATGAAAGCTGTAGGTGACATCAAAATCTGTTATAATTGTATAACATAACACATTTGTTATGATATGTGATACTTTGTGTTGTATTTTATGGGTATTATCATGCACGAGCTATTGCGATATTTCTATTCAAACAAAAGCGTAAAACAAAACGGCAACGTCACATCTAGTGGCGTCACTGAGAATGTATTACATACAAATAGTTGTTTGTAAATACTAATAAAAAATATTGTGACCTTGTCGGCATGTTTTTAAATTCTGTAAATCGCTTATGATCATCGAATCCTGAAAATTCACCAAACGACAGGAAATACTAGAATGGCTTGTTGACATCGAAACAAATTAACGATTACCTGAACAATGACTCAAAAGCGCGACCTGAATTATACCAAACACGGGACCTGCAAATAAATCATTGAAGACATTTTTGACGTGACAACGTCTTATAATTCGATGGAGCCGGCTGCACGCACGCAAAAAAAACATGACACATGCGGCGTTACCTCGCTCTGAGGCGTTCCATTTAAGGGTGGAAGCACAACCGGCCTCCGCGTTCGGCAGCGTTCTGTTATATATTTAAAACCTTAGAAACCACCCTGTGTCAACCATTATTTTAGCAAGCTTGCATTCTCCTATTCAACTGTCATTAGCAATATCTTTCAACCTTTAGTTAGTCCCATTTTACAATTCAAACCGGGCAGTTGCTTTTCTAAGTCTATAATTTTCAATAAATCCTCTGTGTTAAATAAATAGTTTTTTTTAAACTCTTAATCCGGGACGTCGTATAACAGTTCGTTCCTTAAAAATTGACATAATTGTATTTATGCGTACAAATATATGTAACTTGATCAATTCAATTGTGATTTCCATTTACCTCCTGCATATCCATACAGAAATCTAACAAACACTTTACAAAAACGATATTGATTGATGAAAATGAACAAATACATTTATATTTCTATTGACACAATCTCCTACTTTAACTTGATTTCAACGGCTTCGTGATACAACAGCAGCCACGGCTGTGACCCGGAAAGTCCTTAGTGGATTGGTTGAGGAACCTCCCTTTAGGTCGATGGAACCACTTCCTCAAAAGTTTGAAAATATTTAAATAGTTATTAAAATTAACTCAACTAGTAATTAAATATAAGTTGAATTGTAAATTGTTTTTATATTAAAAGTATACACTTAATTAAAATTTTATCGCAGGAACTTATCAGCAAAATAAATTACAAGCCGAAACCTATTTAGATAATATTAATAAAATGTAATATCACTTAACAATTAACAACACTTAACAATTAAAAAAAATATGATTATTTACTCTTCATTGTTATTTTAATCGAATCAATTTGAATATAATGATAACGATGTAGGGTCTGAAAGGGGGTCATATTACTTTTTCACTCATTGGGGGTACAATTATTTTTAAAACACTGTAACTATAGATTTACAAAAAATGGTGCTTCAACCCTTAATCCTAACCTCCGATTTCTGTATCAAAGCAGTTTTTTTATTCAGTAGCCTTTTTAAAAAGGATCTCGAGACGATTAATCTATAGCAAAAGGTTTACCGGGAAATGTATAAAAATAACTTGTAATATTATATTATTTAATTATATTTTGGTTAAGTATATGTATGTTTAATAAACAATTAATAAATAGTGCAATAGCTGTGCCAATAACATGATTGCACAAAACCCGCCTCATTAATTATGAAAATGCTATTATAGCATTAGCTAAAAATATTGCTAGAAAAATATGATTTCATTTATTGTATATTCTCATTAATCCAGTCGTAGTATGCTGGTACATAAGCGAATACGTCTGGGAAGCCACGAGCACACGGTATCCCCCAGGATACTATGCCCACTTGTTTTCCATTCCTCACTAGAGGTCCGCCCGAATCACCCTGAAATTTATTTAATACTGTATTCGAACGCCTTAATGATTCCATAAAAGTATGCAATATTATGTTAAAGCACTAATACAGTAATTAAAGCTTAATAATACAGTACTTAAGTGCTTCAAATTATATGTCTTTGATTAATTTTATTTAACAAGAAGTTTTCCACAGAATATTTAACTTTAGTTGACAAGTGTTTATAACTAGAAAAACACTTTATCTCCGTGGCAAGTCTTTATGAAGATAGGCTCTATTATACCAGTCTACTTACATTACATGCTCCTTCCGATTCTCTAGTCAATGTGCACATTTGGGTTTTTTCAATGGGTGTAAGACCATTTGTCTGTGCCAGTTTCTGTGAGCATCGCTTATTACTCATTACCGTTACAGTTAACACTTGAAGATTGTCGGGTACTGTTCTTTGGTTCTGAAAATATTATGTTGTTCACGATAAAGCCTTTTGGTTCGTGCTTTTTTGCCGGATTTATTTATTTACACTTCGTTATCATAATATACAAAGTCATACACATAAACAAGCAGGTTAGGTACATAATTTATAGGGCAAAGGCATTTTGTTTACACAGAAAAATGTGATTGAAAAAAGGTTTTATGAAAGAGTCGGTTTTCTCAGCCGGGGTTCAAACTCTCGATGTTAAGGTGGAATAGCCAATGAATGTACGACTAACACGACCAATGTGTCTCATCCAACTATTCGAACACCTTTTATGAAAAATAAATAATAAAAACAAAATTAGGTTAAAAATATTAAAAACAAAAAAAAAACTTTCTTAAATTAACACAACTTTTTATATATTTTTAAGCAAATATATTTATACACAGCGTCCCACGGCGCGGCGATGCCATACGGAGGGAAAGTACCTTAAATATTAATGATAGGATATTTTACTGAAAGAAGACATCGTTTAATTTTTAATAATAAGTAGAACTGCATTCACAGATTTTTTAAAAATTGCCTACCTCAAACGGGTATCGAACCCGCCAAATGTGACAGTAAAATTACATGTATTTTATAATAGCGTTTGAAAGCCCTTTCAATTTTTATTATTAAAAATTAAACGATGTCTTCTTTCAGTAAAATATCCTATCATTAATATTTAAGGTACTTTCCCTCCGTGTGGCATCGCCGTGGGACGCCCTGTATATTTGTACTTACATCTGTGAATCCCCACCCTGTCAGTACACACCTAGACCCAGGTCTAATTTTAGGTCTGGAAGCTAACGTTATCGGTTTTACCAAGTCATTGAAGTTAAATTCGCCTTTTATTTGACAGAGTGATATATCATTCTGGAGACGCTGAATTTCAAAATTCTCGTGAATTATAATTTGATTTATCTCATAACGATCTCCTCCAGATGAAAGTTTGTTTGTTCCTACCACTGCGGCTATCTGGTCTGTTTCTATGCTAAAATTTAAAAGAAATTAAAGGCATCAATGTCAGGAAAATATTGTTTATAATTAATTGAAAAATTGGTAAAATGTGCGTAAAAAATTTTTTACTAATTTGTACCTAATTATTATAATGTATTACTTTGCCAGGTAATATAATCTCGTTTCATATAATGGCAAATTACAGACAATTAACTTGAATGAATAAAAACAAAACCAGCTGGGTCCTAGCTATCAACGGGTACATGGACCTGCCATGATAATCTGATTCGTGTACATGAGCTCCCATACTGGAACTAATGCAAGAATATCTGTCCTATGCCCACCTACCCATTAGTGCAGTGTGCGGCGGTGAGAATCCAATTTTCGCTAATAATAGAGCCTGCACAGAAGTGATCATCTGATCTGTCGGTTCTCCTTAACGACACTTGGTATGGAGCCAACGATTCGGGGGCATCCGTTCCGCCTACAATTCTCGATTCCTGCGCGTCACCTGTAGAAAATGTTTCAAATTTTTCGAAATCCATTTTAAAGTATTAATTAATAATGAATAATAGTTACTCAGAATTATGTTTTATAGATCAGTGTTGGCCTAGTGGCTACACGGTGCGACTCTCATCTCTGAGGTCAAGGTTCGATCCCCGACTGTGCATCAATGACTTTGTTTATGCACATTAACGGCGAAGGAAAACATCGTGATCTCCAAAAAATCGAACAGAGGAGTGATCACCAACTTGCATATTAGATTGCACACAAATTATCAGAAAATAGGTACAGAAATCTGAAGGCAAGGCCCGAAGAAGGTTTAAGCGCCTCTGATTTTATATTTTTCTGTTTTTATTGCGAACTAATGAATTTTTTATTAACTCCAACACGCAAATATGTAGTATTAACAATTAACTTAACCTAAATAATAATTATAATCCAAAATTAGGAAAATAAAATATTTTAAAAGTTTCAGTTATTAAGTTTAATAATAAGCAACATCAAAATAGAGCGGATAAAGAGGTCCTCAGCTGAACTCCCGGAATTATTATTATTAAGGTTTGTTGGCACAGTCTAAGGCTAAGATAGTTTTTTAATGAATCTCAAGTAAGTGGTTGTCTGGAAGAAATCGCTCGAAAGCGAAAAGGCCGCCAGTTGCTTTTCATTAAATTATGTTTAATTTTTTTTTCTTTATGTAATGCAACGAAGTGTTAATAAATAAATAAATCTCCGTCTTATATTTAGTCATTATGGTGACTTCAAGAATTTGCTGGAACCACAATCATTATTTCCAGAGTAAAACGTCCAAAAAACGTGTGTGTACGTGGTAGAAATTATACTTCTTTGGCGTAACAAGTTTCAAATCTTTTCAAAAATTTTATCTTTCGCCTTATTCTCTGTTTGTAGAAAAACGACACTAACCACAAAAAAAAAATTGTGTGCGCTACGTGTCCCTAACGCGCCAAAACAAGTATAACTTCAAAAATTACATATACATATACATGTAGGTACATACATACCTTGAACAATCCATGACATGACAAACAGTTTTACGATATTCAAGAACATTATTATATAATTTAAATTGTAATCGTCTAGATGTCCTAACCGATGCAATACTATTTAGAAAGGGGCCGTTCAAAATGCATAATTACATATTTATACTATAAACATGTCTATTATATATTATTTCCTTCATCAAAGATCAATTGTTAGCACAATTCGTGCAATTCTCTCAATTACGTGTAAAGGAAAATTGTGAGAAGAGTATTTATTTATCCATTATACTTCGTTACATTTAAAGAAAATCAAATAACATAAATATTATAAGGGATGCAAATGAGGCCAGGATGGGTTTAGGAAGTATTCTAAAAAATAAATATTAAGGGTCAAGTGAAATAAGTGCATAATATATAAAACCGCAAATGTAAAATAATAAAAATAGCTACTACAAACGCGTTTTGATTTTGAATACAGTCGTATACTGGTATGTATGTACAAAAACGCCTGAGAAGCCTCACGAGAGGTCCGCCAGCATCACCCTGAAATTATTGAAATATATAGAATTCCAACGCCTTAATAATTCAATAATAGTATGCAGCATGTGTTTACGCTTAAATTTTGCTAAATTGTATTTTATTTAACAAGTAGGTACAGACAAGATCTTGGGCCTAAGAGATGATTGTTTTCACAGAATATTTACCTTTACATAGTAAGTGTTAATTTGCCTACAGAATTAACAATTCATCTCCGTGAGTACGTGGCAAGTCTTAATAAAGATAGGCTGTATTAAACCAGTCTACTTACGTTACATGCGTATGCTTCAATGTGCACATTTGGGTTTTTTGTAAAAGGCGTAAGACGATTTGTCTGTATTAGTTTCTGTGAGCGTTACAGTTAAAATTATATCATACGATTTTAAAGTTTTGGAAAAAATACACGTAGGGTATAATTATATATATACTGTATGTCAAATAATAAATGTAGCGCTCCAAACACAATAAGAATTGAGCATTGTTTTAAGTTAATTTCCATGATAAAGATGTGTCATGACACCATATAACGTGAGTACTTTGTTAATCAGCCGATTTGGTGAAATAAACCAAACAATACCTGATATATCTTGCCTTGTTTACCATCATGAAGTCTCAGTTCAAATCCCGGATAAGGCCGAAAGACTATATTATTATTGCTCTTAATAATTTTTAATATTGATGTAACCTAGTCTCTACCACGTAGAAACATCGACAATTATGCATTATTTTATTTATTTATTCCACACATCATTATTTTACCTTAACAGTTACTTCTAATTGGATAGAATGTCAAAATAATACCCACACTAATTATCCTATTGACAGGGTGGGGATACACAGATATAGTAAGAACACACACATATATATATTTATATATCTTTATTCATATAGGTAAACATGTACACTTATGAATGTCAAAAAAACATTAAGTTAATTGTAAATTTACATTTACAACCAGTTCGCAAGTCAACGGCGTAGAGTGGGTAAGAAGAACTGGCAAGAAACTTTCCGCCACTCTTTTCAATCGCCAAGTTTTTAATACAAATTGTTTGAACTGGAGCAAATCAATCCCAAGGATTAGGATCACTTAAGTATTCGTCACATTTATAAAAGGCTTTATTAATTCATTTACTTTTAACAAGGGCTTTGAATTTATTTACTGATAGTTCCCTAATTTCGCTTGGGAGTTTGTTGTAAAAACGAATACAATTTCCATATAAGGAGTGGTTTATCTTCTGGAGCCTGGTTGGTCGCACACTCAAATTAGTTTTATTACGCGTATTATACTGGTGAAAGTCACCATTTTTTTAAAAATCGTTTAAGTTTTTCTGTAAATACAACAAGGCTTCAAGAATATATTGACCGGATGTCATAATATTTAGTTCCTTAAATCTATTCCGTACCGACTCCCTCGGGGAAACACAACAAATACCCCGAACAGCCCGCTTCTGCAACACAAATATGGATTGAACCTCTGCAGCAGCACCTCACAGTAGAATACCGTACGACATAACGCTGTGAAAGTAGCTATGGTACACAATTTTAGCCGTATCCTTGTCAGTAAGCTGTCGGATTTTCTTTACTGCATATGCTGCAGAGCTCAGCCTATTCGAAAGAGTCTCTATGTGTGGGCCCCACTGGAGTCTACTATCCATAGTTATGCCCAGGAAAACAGTTTTGTCAACAAAGTTTAGTTCACTGTCCTTAACTTTCAGGTTACCAATATCTCGCTTTACGTTATTAGTTGTATATCTAATACATTTTGTTTTATTCTCATTAAGCAGTAAGTTATTCACATTAAACCAGTTAACTATACGAGAGATGGAATTGTTTACATCTTTCAATAATATGTTTTTCCTATTCACTTTAAATAAAAGTGAAGTGTCATCAGCAAACAATACCATCTCATGAACTTCGTTGACAAAGAATGGGAGGTCGTTTATGTAAATCAGAAATAAGAAAGGCCCCAGAATCGAGCCTTGGGGGACGCCGATTGACACCTGCGAACCCGGAGAGGTGACTCCATTGATTTGCACTTTTTGGATCCTTTCCTTTCCACTTACTACTTTTTGCTTTCCCATCAACGCCATAGTGTTGAAGCTTTCCAACTAGTATATCTGGATGAACACAGTCAAGGGCCTTTGACAGGTCACAAAAGACACCGACTTCCTCATATGATTCTTCCCAGGCGTTAAATATGTCCGAAATCAACTTCACACCGGCATCGATTGTGGAGCGACCCTTAGTAAAACCATACTGTTTGTTATGTAGGAGTTTATTTTTATTAAAATGTAAAGAAAGTTGGTTTAGCATTATCTTTTCAAAAACTTTGCTCAACGCGGCGAGCACTGAAACAGGTCTGAAGTTTGACGGATCAGACTCACTACCTGCCTTGAACAATGGAGTAATCTTACTTGTTTTCATTTCTTCCGGAAAGACTCCACAATCGATACATCTGTTAAAAATAATAGACAATTCAGAGCTTATTTCATCAATAACGGAATTTAAAATTACTGTTGGCATACCCCATATATTATCTTTACTTTTTTTTTAAATTGATAAGCTTAAAGGTTTTAACGATATCATTACAAGTTATATGTTTAAAATTAAATTTAATATTACATTTAGGTACACACTTTTCCAGTAATGACATCGCAGCAGCAGGTGAAGAATCCAGGGACTTGGTCGTACTGAGTGGTACATTTGTAAAAAACTCTTCAAAAGTAGAAGCCACCTCCGAGTCCGATTTTATTAATTTCCCTTTTACTTTTAATGTATAATCGGTTCGTTTGTCAGACGCTTTACCGGATTCCTCATTTATTACTTTTACTTTCCAGGTAGCTTTTAGATTATCCATGCTATTTTTTATTTTTGAACTGAAATATTCTGATTTTGCAATTTTGCAATCTTTTTTGAAATTATTAGAAAACAACCTAACATATTCCCTAAATTCCTCACTGGTGTTATATTCCTTTTCATCATACAATTCATACAATTTTAACCTTTTTCTATGTAACTCCTCATTTGCCCAGTCACAAAATCTTGTTTTCTCAGAGACCAATAAAGTCTTTTGAGTGAATACTTTCTTGAATTCATCAATAAATGATCCAAAAAAAGTACTGTATAAATTATTAGGGGATGAGTTGTCAAACAGAAATGGCATTCTATACACCAATGCTTCCCTAAATCTGCCCAAACGGTCATTTGTAATAGGAGTTATCAAAATTTTCTTCTTGTTACATGGTTTTTGTTGCCTTAATTGGAATTCAAACCAGTTTTTGCCGCGCACCACCAAACCACCAAACGTCTTTCCGGAACCAGCTGCCCACTGAGTATTTCCGAACCAATTCGACTTAGGGTCCTTCAAGAAAAAAGCGTACCAATTCTTAAAAGGCCGGCAACGCACTCGCGAGCCCTCTAGCATCGAGAGAGTCCATGGGTGGCGGTATCACTTAACATCAGGTGAGCCTCCTGCCCGTTTGCCCCCTATTATATAAAAAAAAACCATTGACCAGTGTGATCAGATTTAAACCTATTGAAAATACAAACATTTAAAGGGGCTATGTCACTATACATATTATCTATGCAAGTTGCAGTGCTGGCTGTAATTCTTGTCGGTGAATGAAATTGATTTATTAAATTGTAAGACCGAAAAAGACTAAGTATGCGTATACTTGCATTAGAATTTCTCTGCAGAACACACTACCAACCCTGTGGTTACAAAAATTAAACAAAACTTCATATTTTTTTAGCCAGTGCAGGTCAGATGAATTAGTAGCGGTGGCGGGCGGAAGTTGGATGGATGTAGCCAAGAATAGAGAATCATGGCATGCCTTGGGGGAGGCTTTTACCCGAAAGGGGTCCATACACTTAATTTAAATAAATATTTTTTTTTTGTTATGAAATCAATTAAGCTTTATTATTATTATTATTCTCTCCGACATAATCAAATTTTGATTATTATTCCAGAATAAAATAACTGTACCAAACAATCTGCAAATGTTGGAGTTCGAAACATTATGCAATGAACAAATGCAATAAACAATTAAATCGCTCGCCTTTTACGAACTTGCTGCCCCTAGACGCCGGGCAACTCTGCGTTAAGCGCCCGAGGGGCACAGGTGCATGCCATGTGAGTAATCGGATGCGCTACAACATTTTAAATAGGTGATTGATGATTTCACGTTATAATAGGCCTTTATCAAAATGGTTTTAAGTATAAGGTCATATCAATCATCATACCTGGATAGTAAATGTCTTCAAAAGTTCCGAATTTTTATGTTTGAATTTAACACTCAAAAGGTGAATTTAATACATCGTGACGTAATCAGGATTTTTATCATGATGGTAAAAAGACTAATTACCTAGACAACTATAAAAACAAATGATCAAATTCTTCATTCTTACAAGATAGACCCACCCACAAAGGGTTCTGGATTAAGATCCATTATTTATGATTGAAAAAATGCATTAAATTAATAATTATAATAATTAAATAATATTAATTAATTAACTAATAATATAATTATTAATATAAAAAAATTAATAATTAAAACCTTTAAATATTGTTACTTCTCATGCAGGGTGATTCTGGTGGTCCTCTCGTCATTCAGGACGATAAGAACAAAACTGTTCAAATGGGAGTCGTGTCCTGGGGAGTTCCGTGCGGCAAAGGCTTTCCTGATGTATTTTCTTCAGTCCATAGTTTCTTCGATTGGATACGGAGCAAAATTAAATGAATTATTTAATAATTCAAGATGGTTACATCTGATTAAAATAAAAATATTTTGAAATAAAAGTATTTTTTATAATATGCAACTACATATAAGCTGTAAAAACTCAAGTTAAGTGTAGGAATGGGTTATACTCGACTAAACTGGCTTTCAGGCTATAAAATGTTTCTCCACATTGTCGCATTGGCATGGGCTGTAAAGATAATGTGTATGTTTGAAATAAATAAATAAAAGCACGGCGCGCGGTATGGTCGGGCGGAAGCCGCCGCAGAAAAAGGCAAAAAAACCGCCTTCACCGGGAAAGGCAAGGACCTTTACTTCGTACTTCGCTTACTCCAGTGAGCTTTCGTCCTGCCCTTCAGGCGATTGACCCCCCCGCGACGGCCCAAGCCGAGGTTCGAGTCTCATAGGAGACGCCGTTGCGCGAGTCGCGGGAAACCCGCCCTTGAAAGGGCCTGAAGGCCTGAAAGCTTGCCAAAACAGCCCGTGCTGAGCTGTAAAGGCCCTTAAGGCCAACAGCGAGATTCCTTTACAAACAAATGGTCGGGCGGACGATTCTTCGGCGGCGGTCTTCGACGCTCGCATTAGATAAAGACGTTACTTATACTTATTGTTGTTGAATTTGTGGTTATTTGGTGAAAGACTCGTCGTCTTCAAAGCTATACAATGTCATAAGAGAAGCGCTGGACAGAAACCGGTGGAAGCAGATAGTCCGCGCTAGATGTTTCGTCGCTGACCACGACGCTCAGACATGAGCTGCCGACTAAAGAGAGAGAGTTGTTTAAAAATTAATAGAAATTGTGTGGTTAATTTCGTGTAATCTAATTTGTTCTTTTTAGTAATTTTATTTGTTAATTTCTTACTTCTATTTCAAAATATTCAACTAACCTCTTAATTTAAAAAAAAAAACATTAGTGATAGTACTCAAGGGCATTTAATGACCGGTTGGAACAACACCTACGTGATGCCCACGAGCCCAAACTAAAATAATTAAAATTAAATAAGTAAAAATCTAATTTCAAAATGGCGACCAAATTAGATCATAACATTTCGTTATTTAATCGTTAATTTTCAAATTTGTGTCGAAAATTATAAAATAGACATTAATAACATTGTTACATTAGCTGTAACTGGCAATAAGAGTTTATTGCCAGTTATTCTCCTCCGTTCTACGCCCTTGATTTGTGTAAAATGCTGTGTACAGATGTAATTGGATTTCAGGTTTTCAAATGTTGTTTAGTGTGTAATAAATGTTTGTGTTAAATCAATCTGTTTTCTGTTTCTGTACCAAAATCTAAAAGATAAAATAAAATAAATCTTTAGTTTTATTTTTATTTTTGGCTGTATAAATGTTTTTATAACATCATTGCAGCTAATGCGGCTAAATATAAAATATAAATTTATCTAACTGATCCGCTCTATAGGAATTGTGCATATTTATTTTTTTTATCTCAACATTTAAGTATTTGTAATTCTAACTCTGATTTGTTTTGACCAGAGTGGTCAGATGTAAGTTTGTTGTAATACAGGCGTTGAGAGGAACTATATTATTATAGATATTGTCAATAAATGTTGCCGTGGTGGCTGTTACCCTAGTAGATAAAACAAAATTATATGATTTAAATAATATGATTTAAACAGACAAAGCGTACGTTTTACTTAAACTGCAGTTGTCAAGTAAACGTACGTTTTTAGTAAGCAATATTATTGAGCCATCGGGTATTGCATTTCCTCTGCAGAACGAACTACCAATCTGTTGATTACAAAAAGTTAACATGACTTTAATTAGTGCGACTCCAGGTCGATGGTCAACTCCAGGTTGTATCTTTGACCTCCTAATCAAAGATGGTTGGTAACGACCAGCACGTTCAACAACATCAGGGTTTTTGTCCGTAACTGAAAAGGGGTAGGTATACATCTAAAATACAAGATATATATTTATTAATATTTTCAGTTTGAGTTTATAGAGGCCTGCCATTATTAGCTATTCCTTCGGGAGCATCCTGACCGCCAAAGATGCTTTGTTCTATATCACTTTTGCCTTAGAATTACAATCGCTTATACGAAAAGTATTTCTCCGACTTTAATGTCTCTTTATCATTTTGTAATCAGACGATATTGTCAGCCACCCAGTGCCATTGTACACTGGTTATTAACATAATTTTGTCAACGCGAAGTTCATTAAATGGACATACAAGGACCGAATAATAAACATAATATGTTTATTCTCAAGACGAGAATTATCATCGCTAAGGAGAAAAACATGAAAAATATTATCTCACCCGCAGTGACTCCAATGACTACCATAAATATAACGATCTCTGTCATGTTTTTCTCCTTAGCGATGATGATTCTCGTCTTGAGAATGCTTCGGTATCGATTTAATATGGTATTTATAAACATATTTTGCAATAAATTAGATATTGTATGGTGATTGAAGAATCAATTAAAAATAAATTATTTACGTAAAACGTGTCGCATTTTATTGGTTTTAAATAACTATGTTATACATATTAATTGGTTTTTTTTAAGTTAAATTTATCGTTTACGTAACTCCATTTTAATTAATATTAAAATTGCTTTCTATATGAACAAGAAAGATACATTTTCTTGTACAGTGTGATCGCTTTATAACGTCATTCGTTACAACGAACCAATTTTTCATGACTCGGCGACACATTTTGCCCCAAACGGCTGCTATTTCGCGTTCAATATCGGCTTTGATCTGTTCCAATGTCGTCGGATCGGTTATTTTTTAAATTGAATAGGTCATATAATATATGTAATATTCAGGTCTCATAACTAATTAAAAATAAACATAAAAAAATTTAACTCTACCTATGCACCCTACTTGCCTTGTGATATGGACAAATTTTAGACATCAAATTACAATTATGTCATTTCAAGAAACCACTCCATAGCCAACGAAATTGTTCATACGCAGAATAACAATTACAGTTTTTTATTTTCTAATTAAATACTGGGAATTGGGTCGAAAACAATAAGATTCATTATTTTATGTTAATGTGTTCAGAAGTTAATGATATTTTATAAATTACTTATGTTTTTAAAACATGTGGCTTTTCTCTTCACTTATTTTTATAACATAAGCACTATTTAAAATAAAATTATAAACTTTTAGTACCTATTTAAATTCTCTGTACACAAATCACTCGGCATAGCTGACCAAAACTTTCATTTTTACAAGACGTCTTTCTTTAAATATAAAGGTTGAATTTTTTTCGTCGTTGAATATAATACGGCAATATCTTTTTCTTACTTGGGCCCAACAAGGCCCAACCTCTACCAAAACCTAACCTAATAGGTCTGGATATCCATAGTTTTTTGTAATTGTTTCTTTTTTGTAATGTTTGTTTTGTTTAAAAGTGTTTCGATTGATATTTGTATGTGCTCTATATAAATGTCATGTTTGCCTCTAATTGCTTATCACATTCAAATGAAAGGTACAAGGTCGTAAGGCCGGACAAGCCTCTTCACATTAAGTCGTTTTCTAACGAGGCTAGAATGATGGGGTAAACTTTGCATTCCGGTCTTCTCCCCACAACAGCACTGATGCCGAATATCCTACCTTCACTCCGAAGCCAGCGGAGGTCTCACCACCCTCTGCTTGAGGAGCTTGTTGTCTTGTGACCAGACCGACCTCTGGGCAGGGATAGCCGGTAAGTGAGAAGAACGTACTCTCAATTTAAATACCATCCCAAACCGTTGGTACGCAAATGCATAAACAACTACAATGAATAAAATAAAATGAAGTAAAACACATACAATTCAATAATATTTAGCCATATTACTAAGCAACAATGCTTATTATCTTTTTTTTAATGATTACCATTTTTTGCCAATTTTTTTTCATTAATTTAGGTATTTATATTTGTACAATAAAAATGGAGTAGAACATTAAAAATTTCAAAGCGAGGACAGGAAATCCAAGGAAAATGTTTCTCCATTTTGGAATATTACTTCTTCTGTCCCATGGACTGCTTGGTAAGATAAATTTAATTTCATTAGAATACATATTTTTTATCTATATATTATATAATTTCGCACCGCAAAAAAGTGTTATGCCTAGCCCGTGCACAGTATATCAAACTAACGCGCACGAACCGTAGCCGCATAAAATAAAAATCGTTCACAGGCGAAGTGGAGGATTCGGTAGGTATAGATGGAGACACCCGAATAGTAGGTGGCAAAGATGCCACTCCAGGCATAGCTAAGTACTTGGTTTCAATTCGTGCTCATAACAGAAACCAAGAATGGCACAATTGCGGAGGTTCAATTTTAAACAAAGAGTACGTTTTAACAGCCGCTCATTGCCTTTATCAGTGAGTATATTTTTCGTTCCTATTTATATTTGAGATAACTCATTGCATTCAAATCAAATCAAATCAAAATATCTTTATTCATTTAGGTAAACATGTACACTTATGAACGTCAAGAAAAACAAATTAAATTAACTGTAAATTTACATTTACAACCAGTTCGCAAGTCAAGGGCGTAGAGCGGTTAAGAAGAACTGGCAAGAAACTTTCCGCCACTCTTTTCAATCGCCAAATTTTTAATACAAATTGTTTGAACTGGAGCAAATCAATCCCAAGGATTAGGGTCATTTAAGTATTCGTCACATTTATAAAAGGCTTTATTAATTAATTTACTTTTAACAAGGGCTTTGAATTTATTTAGTGACAGTTCTCTAATTTCGCTTGGGAGTTTGTTGTAAAAACGAATACAATTTCCATATAAGGAGTGGTTTATCTTCTGGAGCCTGGTTGGTCGCACACTCAAATTAGTTCTATTACGCGTATTATACTGGTGAAAGTCACCATTTGTTTTGAAATCGTTTAAGTTTTTTTGTACATACAACAAGGCTTCAAGAATATATTGACCGGATAATGTCATAATATTTAGTTCCTTAAATCTATTCCGTACCGACTCCCTCGGGGAAACACAACAAATACCCCGAACAGCCCGCTTCTGCAACACAAATATTGGATAGCTGAAATATATGAGTTCCCCTCCTTGTTTGCTCAGACTGAGTCGTGATGTTCACGATTACGTGACGTCACCACGTGACGAAAAGCTGTTAACGTTTACATCTATTTTAATAATTTGAAATGTGTAATAGCAAGACGATAATTTCATGTGCAACGACTAACTTTAATGATGTTATAAATATACTTGAAATTACTTATAGAAAACGAGCTAATGAGTTGTCTATAGTAGCTGGCAGTCACACGCTCAACAAAGGCGGCGACCGTTATAAGACTAAGAAATTGGTCATTCATGAAAAGTATTCTAAGCCGAATATAAAGAATGACATAGCTCTCATACAGATCGAAGGCAAATTCAAATACAACGATAAGGTCCAACCCATTGAGTTGTTAAAAGAAATGGCACCCATTGGAAAGAAATGCCTCTTGACTGGCTGGGGATTAACAAACTATGTGAGTAAATTAATGTAATTGATTAACTAGATGTTTGTATTAAATTTATAAGCTTCGTAATATTCTGCACTGAGACCCTTATTTCGTAAAATTAAAATATTGTGTATGGAACACCTAAAAAATAAATAATAATAAATGAGTAGCAAAATGATATTCAGCAGGGTTGCATTGCAAACACTTAATAGTTATCTCGTTTATATAAAAATGTCGTGTATTGTTACAGAGACACGAAACTGTCCCAAACAATCTACAAATGTTGGAGTTTGAAACTATAAGCAATGACGACTGCAATAAACAATTGAATAACCCGTATTACAAGAAATATTTGCCCATAGACGCCGGACAACTCTGCGTTAAGCGCCCGAGAAACAGTGGTGCATGCAAAGTAAGTAATCAATTAATGTGCTACAATATTTTTAATTTATCATAGGTTCACGTTACGATCGAGTATTATTAAAAAAAAAGATAAGATGCCTTTAAGATCCGAATTTATTTGTCTGCATTTAATACTTACTCATACAATGAAGTTAAACAATCTGGAAGGTATCGTGATTTCTTATCCTGATGATCACCTGAATTATTGTTATTAAAAGGGAAGAAGATCAATATATGTTATTTTTTCTCATGCAGGGTGATTCTGGTGGTCCTCTCGTCATTCAGGACGAGAAGAATAAAACTGTTCAAATAGGAGTCGTGTCCTGGGGAATTCCCTGCACCGCCCCATATCCTGATGTATTTGCTTCAGTCCATGGTTTCTACGATTGGATACAGGGCAAAATTAAATAAATAACTCAAAATGTTAACATTTGATCCAAAGCAAATATTTTTTGAAAAAAAAAAACAGTATTTCACTATATTATATATTCCTATGAAATAATAAAGCATAGCTAAGCCTTATCTTACTTACTGATATATATCGAATTTTAATCAGTAATTAAAATAGATGGCTATCGAATGGTAAAGCTTTTTGTCAGTTCTCGGTCTTGATTTAAGAACTGTAAGCACATTAGAGTCATTTCATTTTTTAACGTTCACAAATGTACAAAAGTTGACTAAATTTATAAAACAATAAACGTGTTTAAATTCAAACAGTTTTTCACTTATTCCTTGTGGAATTTAAGACAATCTCTCACACTTTATTTACGATATTTCTTCAGTAGTTTTTATTACAAACAAATGTGCTAACCTATATGATCCTTAAAAACGGCGTAATCGTGGATAATAGTGGATAGCAGTTATAATGTTTTGGTCTTTTTAAATTGCACCGAAAATTGTGCAAAATTAGTTAATAAAAACGAAATGCTTTTCACTTTTGTTATTAAGTGATATTTGCCTGTAACAAGACATCTCTTACCTTTGCAATGTATAAGTTAAGTTACAGTTAATTTCGATTTTAGGTAAAATTGATTTGATCTAAATCTTTTTGATTATAAGGTCTTAACTAAACCACTAAAGACACGCTGACTATATTGTATCGTAAGTATACTATATATGTGCTTATAATTCAAATTCAAAAGTCATTTATTCATGTAGGTACAATGTCAATTTACACCAACTTACTATCTCATTGCGGCATTAGTGCCCACACTTTATTATCGTCTATGTATTCTTGAACTGTGTAATATCCTTTTTTATTAGGAATTAATTTCTTGGTGTAAAGTTTAAGCTTATGTAGCGTAAGTTTGGGTACATGATCTGAAATTTTGTTTTACATCTGTACATTTCCCCATTAATGAGTGAGCAGTTTTATGAAATCTGAAAGCTGAAAAAGCAACTCTATTCCTATGTGTTTGTGTTTAAATTGTGACATTCACTGCGCTTTAGAAATGTATTAATGTTATAAACGTACCTATTAATTTCATACACATATTGCGAGGCAACTGTTAAAATACTGATGTCTTTAAATAATTCTCTTAGCGAGTCACGCGGTTTTAATTTGTATATAGCGCGTATTACTCTTTTTGTAATACAAATATATCTTGAATATCGGCCGCCGAGCCCCACAACAACATACCATAGGTCATAATACTATGGAAGCAACTAAAGTCTACAAGCCTCGCCGTTTCAATATCAACCTGACCGCAGCAAAGGACAAATCCCCTGTGCGGTGGTGAGTGGGATTCCATCGGAGGGGGTGCGGTCAAGGGTACCGCCCGGTTTGGCGCAACCTCAGCCACTACTCCCTCCTTTGATGTCTTGGACGCTGCCCTAATGGGTGCATCCGCGTGTAAGACGGGGGCCTCAGAGACAGGCGACATGACCCTGCAAAAGTCCGCTTGGTAGTTTTAATTTCTATTACATAAAGTATTAGGCCAAGAATGGGGTCGGCAACCTCGAGAAGGTTAGTCTACCAAACTTGCCTTGGGGATCTCAGCGACTTGTGCTACTCTCAAGACCACGCCACCCTACACATCAGAAGGATGTAGTAGAGTAGGTCTGTACCAGTGCTACCATGCAAAGCAAAGCAAAGCAAGTATGTCCATATTAAAAATTAGTTCTTATTCACTAAAACACTATCTGTATGTAATTGGAAGTGCAAATAGCATATGTTAAGTTGGAATTAGAAAAAAATAAAATTGTTGCTAAAGTGAATTTCGGCGGTAGTGCATAAACTACCACAACAAACAAACGGGAACCCTTGTGATGTCAGCATTAACTCAAAAATATATTTTCATACTGACTGTTGGGAATAACGCCCAACTCAAGATTCCGTGAAGAGACAGGGTCCGACCCAATTAAACCGTGAATGTCCTGTTTAAAGAATAATACACAAACTTGGAAATCGTGAAAAACAACTGAGGCCAACCAGAATATTCCATTATCATCGGTGAAAGCCAACAAAACGAGCGCGATAGATGCGACGTCTGCAACAAAAATGGAACACCCTGCGCAACGCATAGTTCATAAATAACTTAATTATATGGAAATAAGTCAATAACACAAACACTTCCAAACAGAATATCTGAAGCCGCACATATAACACAAAGAGCTACAAAGCATATCGAAGCATCGAAAAATCTTAGAGGAAAAATAAAAGTGGCGGTCCTGGATGCCATCAAAAGACTTTGCGACCTAGTATGCGAAGCGGAAGATCAAAGAAAAGAACAAACAAACAAGAGCAAAGAACAATTACATTAAGGAAAGAAAAATTACATATCGATGAAAACTGGCATAGAGCAAATGCACTCCATAATAATCTCATCCTCAAAACAAGAGACGAACACAGAGATTTTGGAACGAATTAAAGTCACTGTAGGCCCAAAGAACACTGGTCTAAGAATCCATAAATTAAGGAAATCGAAAGACCAAAAAGTTGTTCATCAATTGTGACACAAATAAACGTCTGAACGGGGTAACAGATCGAATACAAAAGGGACAGTAAGACCGACAAAGGATAAGGATCCGCTAAAAATCTTACGACGAGTCCTACAGGCGCACACAGATGAAGAGATAATGCATTACATCAAAGCCCAAAACGGCCACCTTCTCGATAAAATAGACGAATCGGAAAAGAGAATTGCATTAAAATTTTGAAGGAAAGCTTGGAATCCACTTTTAAATAATATAGTTGTTGGCGACTCATAAATAGAAATGAGCAGGATCACGTCAACTGGACCCCCCATTTACCACTTGATCATAAAAATGTAATCTATATATATTTCCACAGCGCTCGGCGCCTGGCGCGCTGTCATAAATAAATAAATTTTGTGTAAACTAATGGCGAGCAGTGAAATTTTCTTCCGGAATTTTAAACTTTAATGAATAAAGCATGTGATAGATAAAAAAACTGCAATTTCTGCCCGAGAAGTCAGTTAAATTTTCATTTGTTAACTTAAAAGTTAATTAACAATACGAAAATAAATAAATAATTTTAAGTCGTAAATATATTCTTAAAATATAGACATTTGACCATGGATCCTGAAAATATCTGATATCATCGTGCTCAGTATGTAATTGTTTTTTTATTAATAATATAAACAGAAGATACATATATGATACATTATACAAGGCCCTGGTAAGAAGAGAAATTCTCCACTCACTCATTATCAGCATCAGCCGTTCTGCGATGTGATGATGTGAATGTCCGGTGTGGTGAAAACCAAAACTGTTGGTCTTCTTATTCCAAACAATATTATATACAGTTAAACTGTACGGTTATAATCGGAGGGATCAATCGATAGCTACACTTGAAACCAAAGGCACTACAACCATTTTGGCCTAAGAATTCGATGTTTGTTTGATTTTTATAAAAGATAAGTACGGCTACAGTTTCCTTCACTGTACGAGCGAGAAACCACTTGGCTAATACAGCTGCTTATCATTACACTTGGCCGCTTTTTAGGGCTTATATATATATATATATATACTTTCGGACCTAATATATATGTGTTAGTTGAATTATTTTAAATGTTGCATACTAATAATAAAAAATACTTTCATTTCAAATGATATTTTTTTAATCAGATCTTTAATTATTATTCAATAATTCATTTTATTTTGCTCTGTATCCAATCGTAGAATCCGTGGACTGAAGTAAATACATCAGGATAGCCTTTGGCACAGGGAATCCCCCAGGATGACAGTCCTATTTGAAGATTTTTCTTCTTATCGTCCTGAACGACGAGAGGACTACCATTATCACCCTGTATAAGAAATAATAACATATAAAGGTATTGATTTACAGGAATGCATGTTGTTAATGCACTGCTGCACTTATTGATCTTCTTCCCTTATTAATGACAATAATCCAGAAGTGTGGTGATTTTAAACTCGGAACAAAGAATTGGTTATATTTTTATACGGTGAAGGTGATCAGTCTTTTTTCCATAAGGGTAAGAAACCAAGATTGCTCACGACGTTTTTAACTTCACTATTAAACGCAAACAAAGAAATTCTTGACTTTTGAATACATTCATTATTCAGAATCTATGATTGCTGTGACCCAATATTTGGAACCATTTTATAGTAAATTTAAAAAATGTAGCATATTTGACTACTTACGTGGCATAAACCTTTGTTTTTCGGGCTCTTAGCGCAGAGTTGTCCGGCATCTACAGGGAAATCCGTGCCTTTTAATTGTTTATTGCAGTCGTCATTGCTAATTGTTTCGTACTCCAACATTTGAAGAGTGTTTGGTTTCCTTCTCCTCTTCTGTAATAATCAACATTTGTGTATCTAGGGGAGAATTAAGTATTCTATCTTTTGATAAATAATAGAAATTAACGAAACGATGTTAAATTAGTGCCAGCCCTCCTAAGTGTCATTTTCTTACTCATTTATTTTTATTTAGGTTTTTTCCATATTGGCTGAATAATATAATTTTTACTAATTGTCTTTATTTTTAAAGACATATCGTGTAGCCCGGAGGCCATGAGGTTCCAGCGAAATAATCGTCTCAGTGCAGAATATTACAAAACGAATAAAATTATTAAAACGTTTAGTTAATCAAATATAATAATCTACTCACAAGGTCTATATATCCCCAGCCAGTCAAGAGACATTTTTTTCCAATGGGTGCCATTTCTTTTAACAACTCAATGGGTTGAACCTTATCGCTGAATTTGAATTTTCCTTCGATCTGTACGATGCCTATATCATTCTTTAGAGTCTCTTTAACAAACTTCTCATGAGGTATCAATTTTTTAATCATGTACTGGTCGCCTCTATTGACCATGTGACTACCAACCATTACTGACATATCTTTTGTGTCCACCCTAAAGATTTTTTGATTGATTTTTAAATCAATTAACTATGATTACAGTTCCTTATGCCTAATGAAACTTTCACATTAAAACTAAATTAGTCGCAAAAGGTTCTGTATGTTAAGAATCATTGAACGTGGGTGTAATGAATGATGGGATTTTTCTTGTCATTTCCTGACAAACAAGACTTGTGAGCAAGCTTTCGCAGAGAAAGGAGCTTATAGAAGTATATGAGAACTCATGCAATTAAAACATATTATATTTATAGAAACAAAATAATATACTCACCCATATATGCAAAGAGCGCTTGTTAACACGTACTCGTCGTTTAAAATAGACCCTCCACATTTGTTCCATTCTTGCCTTCCACTATGACCACGCAATGCAACTTGGTAGTTTGCCATGCCTGGAGTGGCATCTTTGCCATTTATTATTCTGCTGTCTCCATCTATTGCTTCCGAAACGTCCACTTCGCCTTCTTTTAATTGGCCTACATGTTCATGTTTAGTTTAATTAACTGTGCACGGGACCGGTATAGCAATTTTTTTTTTGATAAATAAAAGCGAAGAAAGAATTAATTATTGAACTCAAATTACGATCCAGATGGTGCGATATTAAATCATTCTCGAATATTCAAGTTATTTGGAATCAGTAACATCATAAGTTTAAAAAAGAAACTTAACAAATAGTGCATTATTTTACAACATTGAAACAACAATTAAACACAACAGAGAAATGCTTTTTGTTTCTTGTTTAATTCCTTCGTAAGCCTACACAGTATTGGGTATAAATAAGTATTAATTGATTGAAA
Organism: Pieris mannii; assembly: GCA_028984075.1. Lineage (NCBI taxonomy): Eukaryota > Metazoa > Arthropoda > Insecta > Lepidoptera > Pieridae > Pieris > Pieris mannii. The sequence goes on along the minus strand of CM054777.1, from coordinate 12,494,067 downwards.
TTTATCTTACCAAGGAGTCCATGGGACAGAAGAACTAATAGAGCAAAATGGAGAATCATTTTCTTTGGAGGCCGGTTCTTGCTTTGAAATTTATAACTTTCTAGTTCATATTTATACTACAAATGTAGGTACTCAAAATAAATTAGTGGAAAATTTTCCAAAAGACGGAAATTATTTAAAATAAAACATAATTAGTATTGGTGCTAAATGATATCGTTAAATATTTTTGAATTGTATGTGTGTTACTCAATGTTATTTCATTTATTGTTTACTTTTATATTTATTTAAAATATACAGATTAGAATTGGTGTGTAAAAAAGGTAAAAACTGGGAACTATGATATTTTAAGCAACATATTGACACAACAAATGTGAACAATTATTGTGCTTGTAATTCAAATTCAAACGTCATTTATTCATCGAGGTACAATGTCTATTTACACCAACTTACTATCTCATTGCAGCATTAGTGCCCACACATTTATGTCGTCTATATTGTATTCTTGAACTGTATAATATCCTTTTTTATTAGGAATTAATTTCTTGGTGTAAAGTTTAAGCTTATGTAGCGTAAGTTTGGGTACATGATCTGAAATTTTGTTATACATCTGTAAACAATAAGTTTTATGAAATCTGAAAGCTGAAAAAGCAACTCTATTCCTATGTGTTTGTGTTTAAATTGTGACATTCACTGCACTTTAGAAATGTATTAATGTTATAAACGTACATATTAATTTCATACAAATATTGCGAGGCAACTGTTAAAATACTGATGTCTTTAAATAATTCTCTTAGCGAGTCACGCGGTTTTAATTTGTATATAGCGCGTATTACTCTTTTTGTAATACAACAATATCTTGAATATCGGCCGCTGAGCCCCAGAACAACATACCATTATGTCATAATACTATGGAAGCAACTAAAGTCTACAAGCCTCGCCGTTTCAATATCAGACAACAATGTAATCTGTCTTATCACAAAAGCAGCCGAACTAAATCTTCCCGATAGGTAATATGAAGCTTCCATTGCAAGCGATAATTTAGAGTGATCCCTAAAACACAGTTGAATCAACACGGCAACACCTAAGGACAAATCTTTAACGATGGGACCACTAGTCTCCCTGTAAAGAAACAATGTTATTTCATTTAGATTGTCTGTGTAGAGTTGGTGGCTCTCTTGTAGATTCATCAGTTAATGTGCGTAATGTTTACGCTCTCCAAACTGGGATTGTAGAAATTAACTCAGTAGTTCCCATCTTTCAAAGTCCTTAATGGACGCGGCGATTTCAGCTTTGTTTTTGAGTTGACGTAGTATATAATTATATAGAAAAGACCTTACTTCATAGGATATGAAGTCTTTTGCCGTGAGGCTTTACATCTCTACCCGTGGATGGGTATGGGACGCGAATAAGGCGTAGGAAGCGACGACCCCATCGCCCACCACACGACGCGTAAGCTGCTCCCGACTTGCGACAACCAAGCGGGATGCGGCCGGGGAGAGAGGCACTTTATATGCCAAGGCGCCCGTGATATTGGAGCGCCACGTCGCTCTCGTCACTGATGGTCTGTGCCCACCTGAAACCAGTCTAATAGAATCAAAGAAATTAGTCCGAACTTAACAGAACTACACTTATTAAATGACAGCCTAATAACACAGTACCGAAAAAAATCTATGTTATATTATATGTCAGTATAAAGATCATGGCAAAGGTGCTCCTGTCGGAGTAGGTGGTTGCATTGAAAGGCTATGTGACAATTCGGTCGCAATGGGTAAAGACGTCCCTGATTATGATTCTCTAGTAATGTTTAAAATTTACAATTAATTCGATTATAGGTTAAATTGATTTGATCTAGTGTGTGTTAAAATAATAACTGGTGTAAATATATATTATAATTTATTAGGTAAGTGAATATTTTTGAAGATATTAGAAGTTTAAAACTTGTAATATGGGACGTAGCGTTTGCGGCCGTATCGGCCGGCCGTGGCGGCTAGAGCTTGCCTAGTTTAGTTTTCCGCCGTTCTACAACTGCGCGTTTCTCAAGGTAGTTTTTGCCGCGCTCCACCACTTTGTGGAACCAGCTGCCCACCGAAGTATTTCTGAAACAATTCGACTTAGGGTGCTTCAAGAAAAGAGCGTTCCAATTCTTTAAAGGCCGGCAACGCACTCCCGAGCCCTCTGGCATTGAGAGTGTCCATGGGCGGCGGTATCACTTAACATCACGTTTGCCCCGTGTTCTATAGAAAAAAAAAGTTTTAAATAATAATGTTAGTAGAACATTTCAGGTTGGATAAGTTGCGCAGCTTTGGCAGCATTTATCATGGCAGATGAGTCAAAAACATCCTTAATTGGAATGGCCCAGTGGGAAGAAAAAAGAGAGGAAGAACTTGGGAAGATGAAATAAAAAGGATAGACTGTCGCAAGGGATAGGAACATGTGGAAGAATTTACAGGAGGGAGGAGGATGTGGAACAGTGGACCTCGAGGTGATAAGGGTGGAATTTCGTATTCTGCATCGACGTCCGATGATGAAACTCAGCTGCAGGTATTAATCCGAACAACTCCTCTGAACACTCTCCATGGTAAATGCGGTAGAAGATGCAGAGAGATCCCACATCTCTACGCAACGCCAAAGGATCAAGCCGCTCGGAGAGAGTTTGGTCGTCAACGATTCGAACCGCTCTTCGTTGAATACGGTCAAGTGGAAGGAGCTGGTACTGGGGAGCACCCGCCCAGAGGTGGGAACAGTACTCCATGTGGGGCCGAATTTGCGCTTTATATAGTTGCAAGCGGTGGCCCGGAGTGAAGTACCGTCTCGCCTTGCTGAGCACACCGAGCTTTTTGGAGGCTAATTTAGCCTTTCCCTCCAAGTGACTGCGAAACTGAACGTCGTTCGATATGTCAACGCCAAGTATTCCAAGCTGGCTGTGGCTTTATGGAGAGTGTTTTCAAAAAGAGGAATAGCGACAAAGGATGTTTTTGTTGGCGATTAAATGCAAGACTCATTGTGAAACATAAAGCCAAGGAATGTTAATAAATCACTGTGTGACTTATTTATAGTGATCGATTATTCTTGGACCGGGGCAGTGGAGAAGCGCTATCCGGCCATCCGATATTTTTCTCACGACTCATTCCGGCTTCCAACGCCGGACCAGAGCAGTGGAGTAAGGCCCCTAGAGAAAATCTTGTTTAATGATTAAGTTACCTTAACTAACCTAAAAACTCCTCTGACAATATAATCGGGATGGGATACAGTACTTTCTTTGAGAGTTTATTTCAACAAGCAGCATCTGCATACTATGAAATCCTTCAGATTAATACAGAACTAACCGACAACATTGTATGAAAACTAAACATAACCAAATTTGAAGAAGATACTAAATTCATTTTATCCGGATAAAGGAGCTGGGTGTGACGGTATACCACCAATATTTATTAAAAAAATGTGCTGTACCTATATCAGAATCATTGCACATCATTCTGAACTTATCCGTGAACACATTAGGCATTTATCCTGACGCTAAAATAATACTGGTTCAGAGAGTAGTTCGCGGTTGAGTGTTGACAATTATCGCCCAAAATCGATACTTAACATTTCGAGGAAAGTCTTTAAAATATAATTTATCAAGCCATCTATATAATAATTTACTTCCAGGTGAAGAGCATGGTTTTGTTCATAAATCGTTCCACCATAACCAACTTAACCGTGTTCACAAGCTCAATACTCAAACTCAGGTATTGAATAATTTAACAAATAATCAAATAAAATTAAGCAAAGCCCTTAACTATATGATAAACAGGTCTAACTCGGACAATCAAAGTGTAATCCGATACTCCCACCTGTCGTTAATATTCAACATTATAAGCGATAATGTGCAGGAGTTATATAATGAGATAATGAGAATAGAGAATATATTAGCTTTTAGTCGCACTATGTCATTGCACCATTCTATATTAAACATTAATGATTTAATAATAATGTTAGGAAAATTAAAAAATCTGTATGGCACAGATCAAATTTTAGATTTAGAGATAAGAAACTTTTATGATGTAATTAGTTTAGGTTCATATTATATAGACAGGATAATTGTGGTTGTCCTTAGCTTTCCTATTACTTTCCCTCCAACTTTCCAACTTTATCAATTATGTCCTGTACCTAATATACATTCCCAGGTAATCATTCCGTCCTATCCGTACGTAGCAACTGATTTGTGTACATAGAGACAGAATGTCCGAAGGTCAACAGGTGGCACATATGTGAGCAAAAACTACGTCATCAGATGAAGACCAAAAACATCTTCGGAACAGATTTCAGAAACGGATAATAAGAACATGTCTGCGCAAGAACTTCGAGCCGCAACTTTTGCTATAGACATTAATAGCAAATAGTTGCTCATCTTACGGGGGAGATGTTACAATATATTCATTGCACTCTCTTCGCCCCGCATGCTTCACACCGGTACCCCTCTGACGCAACAACTTCATAAAAGCAGATGGACAACGGAGACCGGAGGCTTTTGATCGGACACCTAGCATCGGACCGGTCAAACTTCAAATAGTCATAAGTGTAATATAGATAATTGTCGAGCATCTTATATCGGGCCGATTTAATTATCATATTTAGTTAAGGAACTATTAATTGTAGAATTTAATTAAATAATTTCATTACATTTTGGTTTTTTTTGGGATTCGCCGCTGGCCCTCACTTAATTAGCTAATCATTATGAAAATAAATAAAAAATCTGCGATTACTGCACGAGACGTTTTGCGACAGAATTGTCATCTAAATATCTAATATGTATCTACTAAACGAATACATCATCCGATAGCGTGTATTTCTTCTCGATCTCCCTTTCTCCCTCAATCGGTCTCTCCCTTTTCTTCCACAGAAATGCTGCACATCTTCGTGACGTAAAAAAATTACACTCATGCGCCTATAGAACCTTCACTTCAAAACGGTTCAGTAACATCAAGGGTTTTGAAAATCAGCTTAGTCGCCAGTTACCGACAAAGATCTACTTCATGCTACTTAATTATAATGAAAATAAGCCTCCTCTTTGTATGTTTAAACAAAGTATGTGAGTAATAAATAAATAATGTCTAAAAGAAGGTAACATAAACTCTTTATGATAAAAAAATAAGATTATATCTTTTTTGTATTTTTTTTTATTGCGGAGCCTGAGTAAAGGTATGATTAGCCAGTGCTCGCACCCGTCTTCCTAACAATTCCGCGCCTTTCTCGTAAGCCTTTGAAATAGTTTTTTTTTTAGTTACAGAGCAATAATCAGAAACTAAGCGATTCTAAGCGACTGTGTAAATTCCATACAGCCTCTTTAGGATGGGACCTGGTTGTACGAAGGACCCCAGAGCTGGTGCTTTCCTCGCTCAACTAATCAGCATCGCAATACAACGAGTAAATACTTCTAACATTAAAGGTACACTGCTACTTTTCTGTTTATAAATTTTTAATTATAATTATTTCTATGTTAGGTACTTCTAAATTTTAGTTAATACGAAATAATCGATCCACCTTGTGATACCTAATTTTAATAATTATTAAATCCTTTCTACAAAAAATATAATATTTAGGCAACAAGCTGTAGCGGAACAAGCAGCCGGCGGTCTTTTGTCGCTTTTTCTTTGTGACAGTTCAAACAAACAAACAAACAAAAATATCTTTATTCATATAGGTAAACAAGTACACTTATGAACGTCAAAAAAAATTAAATTAATTGTAAATTTACATTTACTACCAGTTCGCAAGTCAAGGGCGTAGAGCGGGCAAGAAGAACTGGCAAGATATGGTCATTTAAGTATTCGTCACATTTTTAAAAAGGTTTATTGATGAAGTTGTGATGTAAAACATGGTGTAAAACAAATATTTGGAAATAAAATTTAATTAATTAAAAAAAAACAGTATCGGAAACCAATAGATTGTATTTTTTTGAAACACATATTATTACGTTTTTAATTACATTTTTGTTATTAAAGTTAGCTTGGCTTGGAAAAAAACAAATTAGTTTTTCTTTGTAAAATAACATTTTGTTTCCTTAACTTTGTTAACTTATAAAGGTGTGTAAATTATTTATAAATTACTACATAGGTATAACAAAAATCTTAAGTGTGCTAGAAAACTTTTTTTTTAGGTTATCCCTCGACATGCTAGGCGTAACAACATTATATTATTACCGCTAGTTAATATACGCGGTTTGACCTGACTTGACTTGTTTTGATATATTTGAATCATAAGCTAGGAAAACAGAGAATTATTAATTAAATTAAACTATATTAGATTTTATTTCATAATTACTTCGCGTAGTTAAAAATTGTATGGCATTAATAAGTAATTAAAATATTACACAAAGTAAAAACATTTCTTGCGAAATACATTATCATGTTGCGGTACTTGGCGCTTCTCTGCGTGTTGATATGGACTGCCCAAGGTAGGTATTTTTAAAGGACTGTTTCTGAAGTTTCTTAAAACTATTGCTTACGAACAATATTTAATATTTAAATTGAGATGACACCTGACTGAAACGCTAAAATGGAAATAGAAATAAATTAAAACATGTATTTTTTTAGCTTCGAAAGCTGTTCCGAAGATAGTAGGAGGAACGGAGGCTGCTGAAGGAGAGTTCCCATACCTAGCTTCATTGAGAGCATACGATTACCGGCGGAAATGGCTGATCCATTTCTGTGGAAGCTCTATCATCTCCCATTGGCTGGTGATGACTGCAGCCCATTGCATGCTATAGTAAGTATTTCTCACTAGCAGCCTGTTACGACGTTGTTGGATTTTTCTATTAATAATTATAGTATAAATCATAATTATAATTAAATAAAGTTTTAATGTGACAAGATACAGTACACAAGTGTAGTCTCTATTTGACAACGGACATCACCTTAGACACGACCAGACTTTCAAATGGCTTATTTTATTACAAAATCAAATCAAAAATCATTTATTCATATAGGTAACATAATGTACACTTATGTAAGTCAAAATATACTTTAAATGATTCTAATCATACATTTACTGCCAGTTCTCAAATCAAGGGCGTAGAACGGAAAAGAAGAACCGGCAATGAACTCTCCGCCACTCTTTTTAATGGCCAAGTTTTTTTACACAATGTTTGTAAGGAGCTGCAACCATTACACCATATTCCATATGACATATTGAGTAATAAAGAATAATAAAATAAATTACAAACAAAGATTTGTCCTCTATCAGCAGGATGCATGGTGAAATAGGAGCACGCACTTACATACTCATGAGAACTACACGCAAATACGTAGTATAAACAACTAATATCACCGCATACACGAATTCAAGTACGACCAGTCACCACAAGTAGCACCCGTTCACGAGTATGACGCATCGCCAGCCTATTTGGCAGCAATATTTGGTATTCACTAGGATTTTAAAGTTTTAGAAGTTTTTTTTGGCTTGCTGTTGTTAAGATGACGCATATATATAATTTTAACTTATATAAAATCAGTTATAGCTATCCCAAAGACAGAATAGAAGTGGTGGTCGGCACAAACGACAATAGGAGTGGTGGTGCGAAATACCAAATAGATAAATACATCAGTCATGAAAACTTCAACGAAACCTCATTTGCAAACGATATAAGTCTTATTCTAGTGAACAGACAAATTCAGTTGGGGAAGAAAGTTGGTTTAGTTAAATTGCCGACAGAGGACATTGGGGGCCGACTCGATTTGATAATAGCTGGATTTGGATATATTGATGTAAGTGCTTTATTGACCACTTGGAGTTATATATGTAATTGGTAATTATTGAGTACGATTATATCGTACCAGTTGTATCAGTCATATCCTAAATTACGGAACTGGTTAGCTATAAATTAAATACTAATGTTTCAAGATCTTTACTTGAAAATCTTAAGATATACGAACGAGAGCTTTGTACCAATGGTCTTTTCTGTACCTAGCGCCTTTATCTACTACTCTATTATAAATGGCCACGAAACATTAACTTTTCTAAGTCCCATTTTAGAATTATCGCACACGACCCAGAAGAATGCAAAAATTGACTGTGACATCGATAACAGTAGAAGAATGTCAAGCCAAACATAAAAATATTGAAAAATATAACCCAATCACTGATAAACTGCTCTGTACATACAAAGATTTAGTCGAAGGCATCTGTCAAGTAAGTAATTAAAGTAGGAGTAATAAACACACATAGTTGGGGGAATTTTTCAGAGATACTTAATACAATTTAAAAAAAATTGTAAATTTTCAACATTTATACAAGTACCTAAGTTTATCGATTCGTGAAACCCTACATTTATTAAAAAACGATTTTTAATACATTATTGCAGGGTGATTCTGGAGGTGCTCTTGTACGTAATGGACTAGTACATGGAATCACAACCTGGAACATTCCATGTGGTAGAGGGAAGCCAGATGTATTCACCAGGGTTTATAAGTACCTGGATTGGATCTCAACGACTGTTGGAAAACTTCCAATACCTACTTAAATCTATGTTATGTGCTACGTAATACAGTGATATTACAAAAAAAAAAACATAATAAATATCATGAGAATTTAATAAATAAACTATACACTATGTTATTTTCTCATTTTCTCTATTATTCACATTACACATACACTCTAAACTTGCTATGAAAATGATTACAATTATGTTGATAAATGAATGAAAAAATAATAAGGTCATTTGTTTTTTACCCACCAACCTAACCTAACCTAGTATTGTCTACTACAACTAGCATCTTTCAATGGTTACATGCCAAAGTAAGTGATTTTGTACATTTAATTTACACCATTTTATAGAAAATACTAATACTTGTCAAATTGTTTCTTTTCTTTTTATTAAGCCAGTTGACCCTACCCTGCTTAATCTGTGTTGTAAATAAAAATTTACAACACAGATTTATTAATAAATTAATTATACAAATAAAAATGTGTTCAATGATAAATTTCATTATGTAAAAATAAAAAAAGATAATGTTCTTTAATTCATTTTTTTAATATATAATAATTGAGAAAAACAAGTTTATTTTAAAGGTTTTGCATTCAAAGGGCAGATTATTTTGTAGAATTTAAATTACTGTTGTAACATATATCTTTTTGAAGTATTGGACATGGAGGACCATCCATTCAAACAGACATTTCAGCGAGAATCAAACCCAAATACCTCAGACACATTTCAAGGTCACATACCATTATGTCCATTCTCGTGTTCAACATTTTCTGCCATTTTCTCATGGTCCGTCTCAGGTGTATGCAACACGCTAGGCGTCCATTCCTCCGCAGTTGTCGATGTTGATGCGTGAGATGGCGCTGGACTGGAATTGATAATAACACTTTATTTACATCACAATATCACAAAACAGGAGAAAAAACGGATAAATGATGATAATGGGCGGTCTTACCGCTAATAGCAGTTTCTTTCAGATAACACAGACGTTAATAATCTAAAGATATAAAATCAAATACAGAATTTATAAACTACAGTAAAGTATTAAATATATTTTTACTGCATATATAGCAGCTACTATTGTAAAGAAAATATTATTGTTGTATTATTTATTATATAACCATTTTAAATTGGGTATGTAAATAGGTTATATAAATATTCCTATTATAAGTGATGCTGTGAGAATACTAACAATCAAACAAATAAATAAATAAAAAAGGCATGCACAGGGTAACAACCTATTGTTACCCTGTGCATTAATTAATAATTTTTTTTATACCTATCTAAATAACAATGATTTATCTTAAAGTCAAACTGAAGGATAGCATTGAAGACATCGAGACATCCCAAATTGGTGTTGTTGATTCGTTTTTTGGGGGAATTGCCTATATCCAAATTGAGGTGGTGGAAAACTAAACTTAAGCTGTGATTGTTAATTATTTGAAGAATTTGCCTAATTTTCGTTTTTGTTGTAAGTTTAAATTGAAGTTTGAGAAATTAAGCTTAAATCCTTGAGGTTGTAGTTGTTGTTGAAATAAAAGTTCAATGGAGGTTTATTTTAGTATTGGGGTAACTGAGCAAACTTATTAAAATTATTCCATGATGATTTAATTTGGGAAAAATTATTTTTTTCAGGAATATTGTGAGAATATTGTTGTCTGTGAACACTCCGTCATTTATACTGACTGAGGAAATTTACTTCTTCCATTACTACACTGAGTGCGTCTTCTAGTCTAAGTCGTTACCGAAACCACTCCAAGGCCACCGAAAGTGTTACTACGCAGTATAACAATTAATTGTTATATTTCTTAACTGGTATTTTAAATAATGAGGTTTTAACAATTATTAAATAAATATAATGTAATAACAATTCGAACGCTTCATGTTAATACTTACAGATGTTATTTGAATTTATTAAATTACTAATGTTTTTAAAAGGTGTGGTTTTGCTCGTTACTTATTTTAATAACACAATTACAATTTAAAATACAATTGTATACACTTTTAGTTGTAGGTGAAGACCACAGTTAAAGTGAGCTCTCCACCAGAACTGCGAAGGTTGGCAATCAAGATTCATGAGAACCGCCACCGATGTGCGGGACGATGATCTCCATCGAGCGAGATATGGAGCTCTCTATCATAGCCCAATGGATGAAGTTGGCGTCTGCTCGCCACTTCTACAAAGTAATGGTGTACTTATACATCAATTACTTAGTATGTAATTACTAAGCATTAATTTGGGTTAGTTACAGACATACAACCCAATAATATTTATCGATATTATTAAACACCAATACTAATTATGATTTTTTAATTGCCGTCTTTTACATATTTTTTCCATTAAATTATGTTAAATTTTTAGTATAAATATTCTGTAGAAAATTATAAATTTCAAAGCAAGGAAGAAAAATGTTTCTCCAGTTTGGAATATTACTTCTTCTGTCCCAAGGACTCCTTGGTAAGATAAACTTGATTTTATTAACACCTATTTTTACCCAATACTGTGTACTTTTACGAAGGATACAAACACGACTCGAATAGCAAGTAAGATTCCAATACCGTATTGTTTGATTTTTGTTTAAATAATTATTACTTTTAGTACTTTTTGCAATTTATTTTGTAACTGATGTTATTACTGTTTCCAATGTATTTTAATCTTCATAAGAATGATTTAATTGAATCTGTCCATCATTTGAATTCAATGAATTCTTTATTCTGTTATGCTTTGTTATGTCGTGTCCCGTGCACAGAATATTAAACCAAAGCGCACGAGCTGCTGCAGAATAAAATAAAATTCGTTCACAGGCGAAGTGGACGTTTCGGAAGCTATAGATGGAGACAGCCGAATTATAGGTGGCAAAGATGCCACTCCTGGTATGGCAAATCACCAAATTTCAATTCGTGTTCATAACAGAAACCGAGAATGGCACAGTTGCGGAGGATCTATTTTAAACGAACAGTACGTGTTAACAGCAGCTCATTGCGTTTATCAGTGAGTATATTATTCGTTTCTTTTAATAAATTAGTTAATTCCATGAGTAAACATATATAAGCTCCTTCTCCTGCGTATGCTGCTCACAAAGCATGAAAAAGTTCAATGAACTGTAATAATAGTGTTTTGATTTACAAAAAAACTTTTAGGAAAAACATGAATTATATGTCAATAGTCGTTGGTACTCACACGATCGATAAAGGCGGCGACCGATACCATATTAAGAAAATGATCCCCCATGAGAAGTATGATAAGAAAACCATAAAGAATGACATAGCCATCGTACAGATCGATGGTAAAATCAAATACAGCGAGAAGATTCAACCGATTGAATTGTTAAAAGAAATGGCACCCATTGGAAAGAAATGCCTCTTGACTGGCTGGGGATACGTTAACTATGTGAGTAGATTAAAATATATGATTAACTAATTATTTTTAGAAATATATCAGTGTTCGGTTCCTGGGTATTTTTATAGAACGGGAGTCAAACGGGCAGGAAGCTCACCTGATGTTAAGTGATATCGCCGCCCGTGGACACTTTCAATTCTTAAAGGACCCTAAGTCGAACTTCAGTGGACAGCTGGTTCCACAAAGTGGTGGTGCGCGGCAAAAACTGCCTAGAAAAACGCGCGGTTGTGGAACGGCGGAAGTCGAGGTGATTCGGGTTGAATTTCGTATTCTGCCTCGACGTCCGATGATGAAACCCAGCTGCAGGTATTAATCCGATCACTCTCCATGGTAAATAAGGTAGAAGATCTAGAGTGACCCCACATCTCTACGCAACACCAACCGATCAAGCCACTCGGAGAAAGATTGGTAGTCGACGATTCGAACCGCTCTTTGGTCTCGGTCACGGCCACAGTCAAGTGGAAGGAGCTGGTACTGGGGAGACCACCCAGAGGTGAGAACAGTACTCCATGTGCTCCAACTATATAAAGTGCAAATATGGCCCATATTTACGCTTTATATAGTTGCAAGTGATGGTCCGGAGTGAAGTACCGTCTCGCCTTGCTGAGCACACCAAGCTTTTTGGAGGCTAATTTAGCCTTTCCCTCCAATTGACCGCGAAACTGAACGTCGTTCGATATGTCAACGCCAAGTATTCCAATGCTGGCTCTGGCTTTAAAAAAAGTGTTTTCGAAAGAGGAGTAGCGACAAAGGGTGTTTTTTTAGCGAAAAACGCGTAAACTTGTGTCTTCTTGGGATTTAATTGGACCAGGCTTAGTCTGCCCCAGTCAGACACTCCACGTAGTAGAGTTTCGATTTCAGACACAAGTTTGTTCCGGTACTCATCGACAACTGCCCGAGAAATACCTGCCCAGTCACTGTAAAGAGTATCCCCAGTGCTGTCATTCGCATAGCAATGAATATTGCTAAGTTGCAACATATTATCGTTGATATGCAGAAGAAACAGGGTCGGGGATAGAACACAGCCTTGCGGCACCATGAATGTTCCAATTTTAGCCTGGATAGGAGAGGGAAGAAGTATCAGCCGGGGAGGATATCTGAATCTCAATTAGGAAGAATAATGCCAGCTTCGCAGTTTCTAGGTAAAAGTGAACCACCCTTAGGTTAGAATTGAGCCCCCTAACATTGGTAAACTGCACCATCATACTTTCGGGGGAGGTGGATGATGGGCTCCGGGATTCACCGAACGAAACGCGAGTACAACAGGATAAACCTATTATATCACTTCACGCCGGTTTTCTGTGAGACAGTGGTACTGCCCCGGTCGTGCCTGCTCATTTGGCTGAAGCCCGAAAGCAACAGCATGGCACTCCCACTAGGAAGGGGGTTGACTAATTGCACTGGTAAAATAATCTCTTTCACAGGTTATTTCACCAGCAGGCGATGGGGTCGTTACGTCCCGACGCCGGAAAAATAATAGGTAATCGGGTTTTAAATTATAGAGGAAGTTATTTTTTACTCTATATTAACTACTCTCTTACAAAAATCGAATATAAGTGTACATAAAAATTATGAATTGTTAGTTGAGGATATTGTGATAAAAAAATGTGTGCGTCCTGGGGCCGTAATGCATTAAGTAACGAAGGGGTTTACATAAGAAGTTATCACTTCAATAAATGAGTAACAAAATAACATTCAGGAGAGGTAGCATTTTTTTAAAACCGTTACCTCAATTGCCATAATTTATAAAAAATATGGAAACACTTAATTCTTACCTTGATATACAAATGTTGTCTATTACTACAGAGACAGAGAACTGTACCAAACAATCTTCAAATGTTGGAGTTCGAAACAATAAGCAATGATGACTGCACTAAACAACTCTAAAATATTTCCTTTTAATGAAATATTTTAGAGAAATACTTTATTATATAATTAAGGGTTAAATATTATTGTTTGTTATATTATATGTTTTGTAACAAAAGGACATTAGCGAGAGTTGTCATTATTTTAACATCATTATTACAGAGACGTAGCACTGTACCAAATAATCTTCAAATGTTGGAGTTCGAAACAATAAGCAATGACGACTGCACTAAACAACTAAAACCACCTTATCCGAACTTGGTGCCCATAGACGCCGGACAACTCTGCGTTAAGCGCCCGAACAATAAAGGTGCATGCCATGTAAGTAATCAAATGTGCTACAACATATTTAATTGATGATAGTTTCACGTTACTATCGGGCTTTATCAAAATGGTTTTAAAAATAAGGTCAGATCAATGATAGTACCTGAATAGTGAGTGTTTTCAAACGTTATGAGTTTCAATGTTTGCATAATATTTTGCTCATACGGTGAATTTAAACCATCGAGACATGATTTCTTATCCTGACGGGAAAAAAGGCTGATCATCTACATACCTATAAAGACAAATGATTATTGTTGGTAATAAGAATATCGTGTTGATTAACAATATAACACATTCCTGTAAATCAAAACTTTCAAATGTTATTATTTCTCATGCAGGGTGATTCTGGTGGTCCTCTCGTCATTCAGGACGAGAAGAACAAAACTGTTCAAATAGGAGTCGTGTCCTGGGGAGTACCGTGCGGCAAAAACTTTCCTGATGTATTTGCTTCAGTCCATGGTTACTACGATTGGATACAGAGCAAAATTAAATGAAATATTGAATAATTTAAAACATGTAATCAAAATAAATATAATTTGAAATAAAAATATATTTTATTGTATGCTTAAAAAATACAAATAACCCCTTTATAAAACATTAACGATTGTACATTAAGGGGAGATAATGAACGGTTAAAACCTCACCTACGAGATTCCCACGAGCTAACTCGATAAAATGATCGCTATGCAAGTTGCATTTATTAAATTAAGGTAACCAAAATGTAATTTCAAAATGGTAACCAAATACCAACATTCTAACATTTTATCAATTAAAATTTGTTAAGAAAATTATTTTACTTTCTGTATATTGTTTGACCTAGTGTGTAGGGCAAACAGTTGTTGCTCTCTTGTAGAGAATGAAATCCAAATTAAAATATCAATATAAACACTGTGAGCAATTTCTGCAGAAACCCTTCATCTTTTAGTCGATACCAACTCCGAGGAAATAAATACAGATAATACAACTTTTTCTACAGCTGTGACACGTTTTTGACATTCAAACAAATACACTTATGAACGTCAAAAAAAAATGTTAGTTAACATTTACTACCATTTCGCAAGTCAAGGGCGTACAGCGGGCAAGAAGAACTGGCAAGAAACTTTCCGCCACTCTTTTCAATCGCCAAGTTTTTAATACAAATTGTGTGAACTGGAGTAAATCAATCCCAAGGATGAGGATCATTTAAGTATTCGTCACATTTATAAAAGGCTTTGGATTTATTTAGTGATATTTATCTAATTTCGCTTGGAAGTTTGTTGTAAAAACGAATACAAATTCTATATAAAAAATATACTCTTTATTTATCGATTTTTCCCGTGCTTTTGACATAACTTTTGCACATTTAAAGAAAACACTTTTATAACGGATTAAAGTTATCTATTATTGTAAACTTATAACTATTTACACATAATTTAAATTTAACCGACGTTTCGCGTGCTTTACAGCGTGCGTGGTCA
Source organism: Pieris mannii (assembly GCA_028984075.1). NCBI lineage: Eukaryota > Metazoa > Arthropoda > Insecta > Lepidoptera > Pieridae > Pieris > Pieris mannii. Next base: position 12,478,556 of record CM054777.1, on the reverse strand, counting down.
CGGTGACTGAAGACAAAGGTGTATTTATCACCTGATGCTAAAAGGTAAAGCCGCTTATGAAGACTCACCATGGTACGCTCTTTTCTTGAGGGACAATTAGTCGAATTGGGTCTCAAATATTTCAGTGGACAGCTGGTTCCAAAAAGTGGTGGTGCGTAGCAAAAACTGCCTTAAAAATATTTAGTTTTGGAACAAACGTACACCTGGTTTGAGTAATAATAGTTAGAGTAATAATTTTGATAAGTAAATATGAATATTTAAAAATATGTATGAATGTATAATATTATTTTTATTAAAAAAAAAACATTTTACGAATCCGAGTGGTCGGCATACAGCATATTGGGTGCTGAATATTCGGATCCTAGCTAGGGATGGTTTACAAAATTTGACCAGGACACTCGCACGGATCCGAGTGGCCGTCACCGCTACCATGACCCTACTCCCGAGAATAAAGCACTTAATGTGTTAAAAGTATTGGCGTCTCCCGTTGGGCCCTGACAACTACTTTGGAAATATCCTCATGATATGGTGAGTCGGAGCCTGGTGGAAACCTGGCACTATTTATCTTTGTGACATGTATATGACTATTTTACGGCCGATTTTTTCCAGCTGTGATCTGTGATCAAGCAACATGTCGGATAACTCATCCCGGGATCCCTGAAGCCAGTCTCATTTTTACAAAATATTAAAGTAAAATCGTCTATCTCATCGTTCGCATTTGCTACAAAAATAAACACAATTTCTCTAGATGTGTTATTTAGATCACATTCCGTAAATTTGCCAAGACAAGCCAATTTCGTAGTGATGTTTTCTTAACCGTATGAGCAATAAGGGCAATACATATATATATATATATATATATATATATATATATATATATATATATATAGTAATCAGCAATCCATAAGTAATCAGCCAGGACGAAGTAACTCAAAAGTATCACACAAAGTAGTTTTAAAATGTCAGCTCAAAAAATAAATCGCGCTACAACGTTTATAGGTCTGGACATCAGAGATCTTTGTCATGGTCATTTGTGTGATGATTGTTTGATTGTTGTGTGTTTTGTTGCGCACATAGAAAGTCCAATAAAGCACAGGCGAGGATAGAACCTCAGTGATGAGTCACACGCTGAAGTCACTAGACCAACACTGCTCCCACAACTACTAAATGTAAATTCACAATTTTTAAATTTTTTGACGTTCATAAGTGTACATTGTTACCTACATGAATAAATAAATTTTGTTTGTTTGTTTGTTTTGTTCATATAATACGTGACAAACGATTAGCTCATTCTCGTTGGAAAGCAAGAAAAAACCCACGAGATTACGATGAATTTTCTTTACTTCGTGCAAGACAGAAGGCAGTACAGAAAAAATGTTTTAAATTATATATGCAAAAAATACAAACATCGTTAAAGAGAGATCCAAAGAAAATCTGGTCATATCTAAAATCCTTACGTACTAATAACACTGGCTATCCTAATAGATTGCAATTAGGCAGCAATACATATAACAATGAATCGGAAGCATGCACGGGTTTTAGTACTTTCTTTAAGAGCGTATTTCAACTAGCAGCACCGACAACACTAGGTATATGCAAAATAAACATAACCAAATCTGATATTTTAAAGATACTTAATTCATTAAATGCGGATAAAGGAGCTGGTTGTGACGGTATACCACCTATTTTTATTAAAAAATGTGCTCAAACTATTACTGAACCATTGTACATTATACTAAATCTATCTGTGAACGCATTTGGCGTTTATCCTGATGTATGGAAGGTCGCTAAAATAGTACCGATTCATAAGAGTGGCTCGCGGTTGAGTATTGAAAATTATCGCCCAATATCGATACTTAACACTTTCAGTAAAATCTTGGTACGGGTAACCTTCATAGGTGGTTTTGTTCATATATAACAAATCGTAGACAGGCGGTTGCGATCGGTAGTGCTAGAAGTAACTTTGTTCATATAAGTTCTGGAGTTCCTCAAGGATCTATACTGGGTCCCCTGTTATACAATGCATATCTCTATGACATAAATAGCAGCATTAAAGGTTCTAATTACCTTATGTTCGCGGATGACAAAAAGATATACTTAAAAATAAACAAAGAAGAAGACTGTCACAAAATCCAGGCTGACTTGAATAACCTTTGTAACTATTATAGACAAAATCGAATATCGGTTAATACTCCAAAATGTGTGAAGATAACATTCACCAGAAAAAAAACAAAATTAACTTTATTTATAATATTGTGATGAATTCTCACTATTCGATTTCTCAAATTCATTACAATATCAATAACAAACCCGTTAAAGAAGTAGATTCTGTTCGTGATTTAGGTATAAGGCTGGACTATAAAATGACGTACAATAACCATATTGACACAATTGTTGACAAAGCCTATAAGCAGCTTGGCTTTGTAAGACGTGTCAGTGAACATTTTCATGATCTTGACTGTATGAAAGTGCTATACTATACATACGTAAGAAGTATTCTCGAATATGGCTGCTCGGTTTGGTCACCTAGTTACTCTGCACACATTGACAAAATCGAAAAAATCCAAAAAAACTTTATTAAATTTATTTCCTATAAGAGTTTTAATAAATTCAATACGTATAGAGACGCGTGTGATTATTTTAATATTAATACCTTGGAATTTAGACGAAAACAATATGATATAATACTATTTACATGACATTATCTCCAATAAAATTGATTGCAGCTCACTTCTGGAAAAGTTGCCTTTCCTTGTTCCTGCTTATAAAATTCGTACATTGTTTCATGTTCCTCACATGAACACTAATTACGCTAAAAACTCAGTTTTATATCGCGCTGCTCGGACATACAATGACCACTATTTAGGCATTGACTTGTTTAGGTTATCGCGAAATGTGGTTAAAACATGTATTAAGAATATACATAGCGCAAAATCATCTACATCATAAGCACGACCCACATACACACCATCACGTACACACCCACACTTTACACCATTACACAACACAACCAATTTAGGCTTAATTAATTAAATTTAATCAGTTAGTTAATTGTATTAAATACTTTGTCTGTTTGTTCCCTTTTATAAATCTTTTTGTTATATAATGTATCATGTATTCCATCTGTGGCTATGTTCTCGGTGTATTTGTTTGCTATTATATGTATTTTGTGTTAGCTGTAGAAGTACAAATAAATAAATAAATTCCTGTAAATTTAAGATATTACTTAGAACCCTGTGCGACTGTAGCTGTGTATACACAATGATTAAACTTATTGATTGGTAGAATAAAAAAAACAGCTGTGGACTTTGCATGTATCTGTGAAGGTTGCAAGTCCGAGAAAATAGACGTCGTACGATATCGTCGACGCATAGGGCTTCTTTTTACGGGAAGTATGTGACTTGTACAGCACTGGTAGTAACTCTTAATCTAGCGCAGCTTCAGTGAAGGTATTAAAGGATATGGTGATATAAGAATCTGGTATAAAGGTATCGTGTAAATTTATTCTTAACGCGCTCCAACATAAGGCAGTATTTAGCTTCATGCGGAGTCCAAACACACAAGACTTGTACAAGTTTGTCACCATGGGACGTTTATCAATATTTAATAGGAGCATTTTTTTGCTCCACTTACATACTCTATCACTATCTCCATCTGATGTGTAGAGATTACGGAGATTAATTCGAAAAACAATAAAAGTATTGGCAAATTTCTACATTAACATGTTTTGCATTTGCTAAATATTTTCAGTGTTAAATAGGTATTTTCAATTAAATAACTTTAATTGATTTTTTACGAGTTTTAACTTATTTGTTTTAAAATAATAATTATTACTCAACCTTGATATTAATTAGAATTTTATAATTTAAATGTTTCTTGGTTATCATAGCCTTAAATATCGATTTACGCTTTCATTTCACAAACATTTCGGAATAATAGGTTTTATAAAATATAATATTTTTGTTTTTTCAGATTACAATATATTAGAAGAATAATAAAATATACAGTATTTACAATTGTATTAACCTACATAGAAGTTTTTAAAATAATTAAAAATTAATGAACAGAAAATAAATAAAGTAAATATTTATAATATATTACCCTAACATCTAAAACCGCCCATTGCAATATATGGAGCCAAACATATTATAACCTTTGACGATTTGATCCTACCGGCAGGGCTCCGATGTCACCTTACGTTTCTTGGTGCAGACTCTGTGTGTTAAGTTACACATGTAGGGCTTTAGGAACCGTAGACTTGTTAGGTTCTTACATCTCACCATCTCATGTACTTATCTAGTGCATCATATTTATTTAACAATGTAAGGTATTATTATTTATCATCAATATTAATTTCTTTACTTTTTAAAAAGTCCATCTTAAAAAAGTTATATCAGTTTAAAAACGTTCATAGTTGTGGTCACATTTCTTCTAGTGGGATTACCATGCTGTTGCCTTCGGTTTTCAGCCAAATGGGCAGGCACGACAGGGGCAGTACCACTGTTTCTCAGAAAACCGGCGTGAAGTGATGCAATAGGTACGCTTTAATGTACCCCGACTTACGGGAATTCGGAGTTACGCGATTTAATTTTTGTCGTCGAAATTGGTAGACCAATAAATTTAGAAGTGATGATGTTCAAGAGGTGTTGGATTCACACAATGAGGAGCTTACAATTGATGAGCTCATTCATATCAATGCGTGAACAAGAGGAAGAAATGGATAATGATGATCCAGTTCAATTAGAAGATCAAATGACAGTTGGAAACTTGACAGAAGCCTTCAGTTCCATCCTCAAAATTAACATTTTGGAAAGCACAGACTCCAAAGAAGAGCGCATTTTCATCTTTATATGCAAAATTGTACCCCGACATACGCGAATTCCACTTACGCGGATAGCTAAGTAAGGACATGGCTAATATTTTACAATTAAAAAATGGGCAAACATTTGTAAACAACTGTTATCCCAATGTCAGTTTCAAAAATATTGTTAAAAATCATATAACAAAAAACAATTCTAATTGTAATAATTTAATAGTTTTTATAGGGAACAGGGGAAGTGTAAATAAAAATGATCTTTTAGTATTATATGAAAAACTTTGTTGTTTAGACTCTAAAAGGATCATTATGTATACATTTCCCTATAGCGAAAGCTTTCCTAAGGAGGAGAATGACACAAGGTATATTCTTAATCAAACATTGCATACACTGGCAATGTATAATGATACATTTTGTGTCATAGATACCAACAGGTATATAAATAAATAAAAAAGCCTTTTATTTCCTACAAATATAACTTTTTACATTGACCCATCTCCAAACGCTTACATAACTAATTAAAATTAATACCTTCTTATTTTTATTTATTTTCTATATTATTTACCTATAACTATTTTATTTACTGTTATTAATATACTACTTATATAATATTTGCTACTATATATATCATATTTACTACTAGATAATATTTACTATTACATTATTTTATTGTATTATTAGCTAGCTTGGTTAGATTTTAGATACTTAAATAATATAATTTTTAGGAACCCCATTATTGGGTGAAGGCCTCCTCCAAAGATGCCCATTTGTCTCTGTCCTGTGCAGTCTGTTTCCAGTTTGGGCTGGCTACTTTTTTGATCTCGTCATCCCAACGAGTATGTGGTCTTCCTCGATTTCTTTTACCTTTTACCTAAAACTTTCCTGAAGCCTGCTTGCTCTATTGGTTGTTTTAATTCCAATGTGCTGCTGATTCTTTTATTTATAATGGCTGAGAAGAGTTTGTAGAGGCTCGGGAGTAAGCTTATTGGTCTGTAGTTGGCAATATCTTTCGGATCACCCTTTTTATACATGAGTATGATGTCCGATTCAGACCATTGTATGGGCGTTTTAGTCTTTTGCAGTATTAAGTTAAATAGTTCCTCTAGTGGTCCAGCTAATGTTTTGTGTGCTAGTCTTAATACTTCATTTGTTATGTTGTCCGATCCAGGGCTTTTTCCCATTTTTAAGCTATTTATTGCTTCTTGGACTTCCATTTCGTCCACTGGTTTTATACTTATTTCGTCGTTATTTTCGTTGGTGCTTGAGATGTTATTATTTTGGATGTTATCACTGTATAACTTTCTATAGAAATCTGTCGCCGCATTGATAATGGCAGTGCGCTTGCACAAAGTTCTGTTGTCTTTACTTAATCCTCCTATCCAGGTTTTGTTCGTTCTAAGTTCCTTAAAGGCCTTCTTTGTGCTTCCTGTGTGTTGTAGATGTCTTTCTATAGTATTTTCTTTGTATTTAGCGTAATCTCTTTTTATGTATTAATTATTTGTCACTTTGTAGAGGGCGGAAACTCATTTCTCATTGATCTCGATTTATTATTTCTTTCTTGTAGTTCTTTTCTTCTTTTCAGTAATAGAGCGGTGCGATCTGATAGTATTTTGCGGTGTCTATGTGGCTCTCTTCCCTTTTCTCGAGCTTTTTGCAAGCTTTGGCTAATAGCATTTACTATTTTGTCGTGATAAGTTTGTATTAATGTATGTTTCAAGTTGTAAGAAGGGTAGGGTAGCATTGAGGTTAAGTTATTGTTATATCTTACTACTTCGTCTTTGGTCTTCAGTTGAAAGTTGTTTTAGCTTGTAAATTTTACTCTACTTTGTTTTTGTTTGGCTATTTTTAATGTTGATCTAATTAATCGGTGGTCTGACGGATAGTTTAAATTCAGGACTTCAAAGTTATTGAATAGTTTTGGTTGGTTGGATAGTATATAGTCGATCTCATTTTTGTGTTGTCCATTTGGGGATCGCCACGTCCATCTCCGGCTACGGTTTTTCTTGAAGCATGTATTGAGGATAGTTAAATTGTGTTCAAGTGCGTAGTCGACAAGTCTCTGTCCTCTATCGTTTCTTTCACGTCTACCCTCAACCTATCTCAACAGGTATATAAAAAAGTTTTTTATAACAATGGATAGATATTATTATCTACCTGCTTTCTTAAAAAGACAGATAGCTATCTCGCTATCATATTTTATAGAGATGACAGCCAAGAATTTGGCTAGACCCCTTGCTTCTATTGAGCAAGTATTAGATTCTAAGACTTTGGAAGGAATTCCAAATAATATTTATTTAAATTAGATAATAACACAACAGAGCACCGCTCTTGCAATAAGAAAGTGAGTATGTGTGGTAAAAGCCAGTCCCAAAAATTGATTGTATTGCATCAAAATATACAGGGAATTAAAAATAAAGAGTTAGAAATAGAACTATTCTTAAATAGCCAAAATATAGACTTTTTGTGCATAACAGAGCACTGGCTAAAAAAATATGAAGTTTTGTTTAATTTTTGTAACCACAGGGTTGGTAGTGTGTTCTGCAGAGAAAATGCAATTCATGGTGGCTCTTTAATCCTAATTAATAAAAAACTTAAATGCAAAGAAAGAAAGGATATTATCAGCCTCTCAGTAGAACTAACTATTGAAATTTCCTGTGTGGAACTGGAGCAATTCATTGTTGTATGTCTATATTGTCCTCCATCAGTTGTCTATATTAATGTTGAAAATGTATTAGAGGAGATATTGTGTAAATTAGTAAAGTGTAATAAAGGGCTAATTGTGTGCGGGGACTTCAATGTCAATTTACTTTGTCATTCTAATGCAAGTATACGCATACTTAGTCTTTTTCGGTCTTACAATTTAATAAATCAATTTCATCCACCAACAAGAATTACAGCCAGCACTGCAACTTGCATAGATAATATATATAGTGACATAGCCCCTTTGAATGTTTGTATTTTCAATAGGTTTAAATCTGATCACACTGGTCAATGGTTTGAATTCCAATTAAGGCAACAAAAACCATGTAACAAGAAGAAAATTTTGATAACTCCTGTTACAAATGACCGTTTGGGCAGATTTAGGGAAGCATTGGTGCATAGAATGCCATTTCTGAGTGACAACTCATCCCCTAATAATTTATACAGTACTTTTTTTGGATAATTTATTGATAACTTATGATGAATTCAAGAAAGTATTCACTCAAAAGACTTTATTGGTCTCTGAGAAAACAAGATTTTGTGACTGGGTAAATGAGGAGTTACATAGAAAAAGGTTAAAATTATATGAATTGTATGATGAAAAGAAATATAACACCAGTGAGGAATTTAGGGAATATGTTAGGTTGTTTTCTAATAATTTCAAAAAAGATTGCAAGATTGCAAAATCACAATATTTAAGTTCAAAATTAAAAAATAGCATGGATAAAGTAAAAGCTACCTGGAAAGTAATAAATGAGGAATCCGGTATAGCGTCTGACAAACGAACCGAATATAAATTAAAAGTAAAAGGGAAATTAATAAAATCGACTCAGAGGTGGCTTCTACTTTTGAAGAGTTCTTTACAAATGTACCACTCAGTACGACCAAGTCTCTGGATTATTCACCTGCTGCTGCGATGTCATTACTGGAAAAGTGTGTACCTAAATGTAATATTAAATTTCATTTTAAGCATATAAATTGTAATGATATCGTTAAAACCTTTAAGCTTATAAATTAAAAAAGAAGTAAAGATATATGGGGTATATCAACAGTCATTTTAAATTCCGTTATTGATGTAATAAGCTCTGAATTGTCTATTACTTTTAACAGATGTATCGATTGTGGAGTCTTTCCGGACGAAATGAAATTAAGTAAGATTACTCCATTGTTCAAGGCAGGTAGTGAGTCTGATCCGTCAAACTTCAGACCTGTTTCAGTGCTCCCCGCGTTGAGCAAAGTTTTTGAAAAGATAATGCTAGACCAACTTTCTTTACATTTTAATAAAAATAAACTCCTACATAATAAACAGTATGGTTTTACTAAGGGTCGCTCCACAATCGATGCCGGTGTGAGGTTGATTTCGGACATATTTAACGCCTGGGAAGAATCATATGATGGAGTCGGCGTCTTTTGTGATTTGTCGAAGGCCTGTGTTAATCCGGATATACTAGTTGGAAAGCTTCAACACTATGGCGTTGACGGGAAAGCTTCCAGCCTGATGAATTCATATTTAAAGGGAAGGATCCAAAAAGTGCATATCAATGGAGTCACCTCTCCGGGTTCGCAGGTGTCAATCGGCGTCCCCCAAGGCTCGATTCTCGGGCCTTTCTTATTTCTGATCTACATAAACGACCTCCCATTCTTTGTCAACGAAGTTCATGAGATGGTATTGTTTGCTGATGACACTTCACTTTTATTTAAAGTGAATAGGAAAAATATATTATTGAACGATGTAAACAATTCCATCTCTCGTATAGTTAACTGGTTTAATGTGAATAACTTACTGCTTAATGAGAATAAAACAAAATGTATTAGATTAACAACTAATAACGTTAAGCGAGAAATTGGTAACCTGAAAGTCAAGGACAGTGAACTAAACTTTGTTGACAAAACTGTTTTCCTAGGCATAACAATAGATAGTAAACTCCAGTGGGGCCCACACATAGAGACTCTTTCGAATAGGCTGAGCTCTGCAGCATATGCAGTAATAGAAAATCCGACAGCTTACTGATAAGGATACGGCTAAAATTGTGTACCATAGCTACTTTCACTTTATTATAATACGCGTAATAGAACTAATTTGAGTGTGCGACCAACCAGGCTCCAGAAGATAAACCACTCCGTATATGGAAATTGTATTCGTTTTTACAACAAACTCCCAAGCGAAATTAGAGAACTGTCACTAAATAAATTCAAAGCCCTTGTTAAAAGTAAATTAATTAATAAAGCCTTTTATAAATGTGACGAATACTTAAATGACACTAATCCTTGGGATTGAGTTCAAACAATTTGTATTAAAAACTTGGCGATTGAAAAGAGTGGCGGAAAGTTTCTTGCCAGTTCTTCTTACCCGCTCTACGCCCTTGACTTGCGAACTGGTTGTAAATGTAAATTTACAGTTAATTTAATTTGTTTTTCTTGACGTTCATAAGTGTACATGTTTACCTAAACGAATAGAGATATTTTGATTTGATTTGTTTTGATTTGATATTAATTGGAGTTTTATAATTTAAATGTTTCTTGGTTTGCATAGCGTTAAATATTCACAAACACGTTTTCATTTCACAAAAAATTCGGAATAATAAGTTTTATAAAAATAATATACGATAAATAATAAAATATACACCATTTACAATTTTCTTAACCAACATCTAATATTAAAAATAATTAATAAATAAAAAAGAAATAAAGTGAATATTAAATATATTAACCTAACATCTAAAACCGGCCATTGCAATGTCCTTCTTATCTGGTACACTCTTGACAGAGCGGTTGTGATCGATACGTAGTAGTAATAGAAGGGGCATTGTGATGCGCTTCACGATGTTTCACCATCGTTGCCTGTTAGAGATCATCCTGCTGCACTGATTGAGTGATCCTCCTAAGGTATACATGATCTGATCAGTCGAACGCGTAGGTGACCTGCCGCGCGGTCTAGTGCCTTCCATTTTCCCCTGGACGACGAGGCCTTCTATGGACCGATTACTACGCCAAGATACGGGTCCGAAGAATGTAATGTTGCGAGATTGTACTGTTGAAAACAGACGCTGCTTAATATTGAGTTCTTGAAGTATGAGAAATTTGTATAAAACTCGGGTTACGAAACCCCAAGCATTCTCTTCAAGCACCACATTTCCAGAGCGTCTATTTTCTGCCTTTCCACATCTCGCAAGGTCCATGGTAAATAAACCAACCAGGCTCCAGAAGATAAACTACTACCTTATATGGAAATTGTATTCGTTTTTACAACAAACACCCAAGCGAAATTAGAGAATTATGACTAAATAAATTCAAAGCCCCCGGCGTAGTATGGAAGAGAAGAACTGGCAATAAACTCTCCGCCACTCTCTTTAATCGCCAAGTTTTATCTTTTACACAACGATTGTAACAATCTGACAATAGCTACTTCACGTTTCAGAGATTTGTTCGAGTTCTGTTACCACTTCATTTTTGTCGTTATCGATAGCCCAGGTTTTTGTAGGAAGACTTTTAATAATAAGACGAATTTTTTTGGCAAAGATCTCTAGACTAGTGCTTCAAAGTATGTTTTTAAGTTTGTCACAAATGCTATGTAGGTGGGAATTGTGGTCTCGCCTGCAGCCGTCTTGGATGTTAGCAGACAGCTGATTCAGCTCGCTAATGTCTGCTCCTGCGGCTTTCTTAAGGCGCCTCTCTTCTATAAGGGCAAGAGTACTGTCGGTCATCCAGTGTCAACAAAAGTGTTTGCGCGTTTCTCATCTCAGACTAGACTCAGTGACTGCATTTTGGATGAGTTACTTATTCCATAGCATGTCAGGTGTAGCTTCACTTTTCAAAATTTATTTATTCATGTAGGTAACAATGTACACTTATGAACGTCAAAAAAAAGAAATATTAAATGAATTTAATTTTACATTTACTGCCAGTTCTCAAATCAAGGGCGTAGAACTGAAGAGAAGAACTGGCAATAAACTCTCCGCCACTCTTTTTAATCGCCAAGTTTTTTTTACACAATGCTTGTAAGGAGCTGCAACCACTACACCATGTTCCATATGACATATTGAGTAATAAAGAATAAAAAAATAAATTAAAAACAAAGATTTGTCCTCTATCAGTAGGAGGCATGGTGAAATAGGAGCACGCACTTACACACTCGTGAGAACAACACGCAAATACGTAGTATAAACAACTAATATCACCGCATACACGAATTCAAGTACGACCAGTCAGCACAAGTAGCACCCGTTCACGAGTATGACGCATGGCCAGCCATCGGCCCCCTCGCCATATTTTAGGGAGAGAGACAACCCGACGCATGGACGCCGCCACAAGCAATGACATTTGAGTGAGCATGACGATTGACTGTGTGTGAGCTAATAATAATAATAATACTAATAATAGCCTTTATTCAGATACATTTTACATCATATATTTTACTAGTGACCCGCCCCAGCTTCGCACGGGTGCAATGCTGTTGAAAAGCAGGTTTTTATTATGTATTGTTATTTCCGTCGCTGGAAAGCACCGATAATATACGCGTTCGATCGCTGCTAAATAAGCTGTAATGGACTGTATAGATCTATATTAAATGAACAATGTATTCAAGGTTTTTAATTGGTTAAGGATTAATGCTATATTGGTTAAAATCGCCATTATTTGTCGTAAAAAGTAAATGACAAAAAAAAGTTATTGTGGGTTGTCCATAAGAGATAGACATATACCATCACGGACTTTTCTGTAGACCTTTTCAATGTGTACAATACTTAGTACATTATTTTGATAAAACTCGTAGGGCCTGTGTTTGCAATGTAAGCGGAAAAAATGTAATTATTTACGACATCACATTAGAAACCTCAAAAATAACAGTACTTCTCCACTATTTAATAGATGTTATTATACATATAAACCTTCCTCTTGAATCACTCTATCTATTAAAAATAAAACCGCATCAAAATCCGTTGCGTATTTTCAAAGATTTAAGCATACAAAGGGACATAGGGACAGAGAAAGCGACTTTGTTTTATACTATGTAGTGATGATGATATACATTTAAACAAATTTCCATTTTAATCCAATTCTGGTGCATCTGTGTGCCCTTTTTTGGCAAAGGCCTCCTCCAAATCCTGCCATTCTACTCTGCACTGTGCCACTCTCTGCCATGTACCACCTTCCGTCTTTAATGTGATCAATCCACCTTCTCAGTTGTCTCCCTCTTTTGCGTTTGCTATACCTTGGGCACCAGTTAAGCAGTTTTTTGCTCCACTTTTCTGTACCTCTTACGATGTGTCCCACCCATTTCCACTTTAGCTTTTTGATTGTTATTGTAACATCTGTTACCTTAGTTATTTTCCTTAATGCTGTATTCTTTATTTTGTCTCTTCTTGTTCTTACTTCGCTTCTTCTGTTTCTTACTGCGCTTTAGTAGGCGCCCAAGTTTGTGATCCATATGTTAGTACAGGTAGTATACAAGTATTGAAGACCTTTCTTTTAATTACCATGCTTGTTTTCTTGTGAGCTAACATATTATGTTAATTACTTATGTTTTTTTTTTAATTCTATTTTATCGCTGTGTGTAAAACTTATGAGCTCTTAAGAACTATTAATTTGTGATGATCAGTGACAAAGCACTGCATAGCTGATAATATGGTCTAATTACAAAATGATCAAGAGACATTGAAGTCGGCGTATTGTTTTATTAAAACTAAATCACCTGCAAAGGGGCTTTTCCCAAAAAATTGCAAAAACTATAAAATAGGAGTGAAATCATCGCGTGGACGGGATGGAAACATGGAATGGAAATAACCCTGCACAGTTTTTCAAGCCGAGTTGACGGCACTACGAAAATTCGACGCGCGATGTGGCTACATAAATAAAAATAAGCGTGACTCTAAAATATACAGTGATTCCCTAATCCCGCTTTCCAGGTAGCCGAGATCCACCGGAGCCTGGAAGAGTGCTGCAGAAGAGGAACTCATGTAAGCCTCTTCTGGGTAAAGGCGAAACGTTTTTACGCCAGGGAACGAGACGGAGGACACGTTAGCAAAAGAAACGGCGGAAAAACTAAGGTCAAAACCTGAATACGCCGCGTACAGGGGGTACGTCATATGTAAAACATCACATAAGGCAAAAGACTCTAGATGTATGGAATGGACGCTACCTGGGGGGTGAAAGAGCTGAAACAACAAAATTATTCATCTTGAATATTAAAACTGCGTGAAAATTTATTATTATTTATTTATTAACACTTCGTTGCATTACATAAAAGGAAAATATTAAACATTATTTAATAACAAGCAACTGGCGGCCTTATCGCTTTAGAGCGATTTCTTCCAGACAACCACTGTGAGTAAAGGAAAAAACCACTATGAGTATGTTAGATAAGGTAGGCAAGAAGTGCAAAAATAGAAAAGGGAATACAAAAAAGAAACATACTTAACAGAAACAAAAAGAAATAAAAATAAACTAAACTGATACAAGTTACATAAAACAAAACAAAAAGTAAACAGTGCACATGAATCATGACAATCCAATTCGAGATCGGTCTTACGTCAGTTAGTAGTTAGTGATATGACGTGGACAGGTAATGTTTATACAGCAGAAATTTAAAGGAAGATAGAGAAGGAGCTAAGCGAATAGTGACGGGAAGTGAATTCCATAGCCGAACTGCTGAAACCTTAAAGGAATCGCCAAGAAAAGAGGAGTTGTGAGATGGGATTTCAAGGATATAGTTTTCGGAAGAGCGTAAACTAAAGTTATGTGAACCTAAAAATTTGAAATCATTTTTGAGATAAGAAGGAGTTTTAGGATTGAACAGGATGGAATATAGGAGATGGAGAACATGAGCATCACGTCGCTGTCGAATGGATAACCAACCTAGCCGCTTACGGAACGCAGAGATATGATCATACTTTCTTAGACCGAAAATAAATCGGATACAGAAGTTTTGGAGACGATCCAGTTTGTTTAGCAAGTCCTCGCTCATATCGGAGGAGCAAGAATCGGCGTAGTCCAGTAAAGGCAGGAGGAGAGATTGTGCCAGTGAGGTTTTAGTACTAAAGGGAAGGAAATTACTGAGACGTCGGAGGATACTAGAGGCACCATACAATTTGCGGCTAACTTCTTTGACATGCTGCTCCCAGGATAAGTTTTGATCAAATAAGACCCCCAAATTTTTAACTGCACGGCTAATATTTAAAGTTACACCGTTGATATGTATAGGTGGTATAGTGGCCCAATCAATTCTCGTCGTGAAATAGGGGCTGCCAATGATTATGACTTTACTCTTGTTGGGATTGATTAGAAGACCAAAATTTTTGCTCCAGTCAACTATCTTGGCCAGCTCATAGTTTGTGGAATGTATGGCCTGCGGGAGATCATCGAGACTTGATTGAACGTAGATTTGGAGATCGTCAGCGTATAAATGAAAATTAGTTGAAAGACGGGACGTTAAAGAGTTAATATAAATAGCGAAAAGAAGAGGAGAAAGTACGCCACCTTGCGGTACGCCAGATTTAATGAAACTCCATTGAGATACGCAATCGCTTGTCTTAATGCACTGGCGGCGCCCATTCAGATAGTTAGAGAACCAGTTAACAGCATGTGAAGAAATATTTATAGACCTAAGCAACTCCATTAAAATTTCAAAATTAATAGTATTAAAAGCGTTGCTGAAATCTAGTAGTGTGAGAATTGTGAGTTGTTTGTGGTCCATGCCTTCGCGGATATCATCGGCCACCCTGACCAGAGCAGTAGTCGTGCTATGTCCAGATCGAAACCCGGACTGAAGTGGACTCAGTATGGAATTTTTGTTAAGGAAATCATTTAATTGATCATGTATAAGGCGTTCAAGTACCTTGGATAGAAAAGGCAGAATTGAGATGGGTCGAAAATCAGAAAAAGTACTAGGATTAGCCTTTTTGGGGATAGGGATGATAAGTCCATCCTTCCAGCAAGAAGGAAATTCACCTGTAGAAATGGAAAAATTAAAAATATGTGTGATTACAGGAAGTAAAAGAGAGAGAATAGGTATGATCATAGCGCGACCAATCAGGTCAGAACCAACAGCATTGGAATGAATAGACGAAATACCAGATTCAACGTTCTGGCAAGAAAATTCAGCGAATGAGAAAGATGGAAAACTAGGACGAAGGAGAGATGATATATTCTCAAGTGTTAAATCCAGATCGATATTACTTAAAGTAGAATGAGAGGTAAAATGGGCGTTTAGGCTGTTTACTTCGATATCGGGAGATATGAAAGTACGTGATGGCTTACCGACACCCAGAGATTTTAAAAATTTCCATGTTTTTGAGGGATCCCCACTTGACACTGAGTCGTGAATGTGTCGTCTCTGCGCATCCCGACAACGCGTGTTGCAACGGTTGCGCAAGGATTTGTAAAATACACGATCCTTGTCCGTTTTGGCTGATCTCATCTTGGCTTTAGCCCGGTTTTTTTGTTTAATCAAAGTTTTGATTTCATCATTGAGCCAAGGAGCAGGTAAATGCTTGAGTTTAACTGGCCTCAAAGGGGCATGAATATCGAAAAGATTAGTAATGGAGGCATTTAGAAGATCAACTTTACCATTGAGGGTGGGACACTCGTAAATCGTGCTAAAGTCGATTTTAGCTGCATCAGTAAGCAGACGCTCGGAGTCGATCGCAGCAAAATTGCGCCTAAGAACTACGGTGGGTTTTAGTTTGGGAGGTTTAAGATTGAGGGACAAATAAAGGAGATCGTGGTAAGAAAAGGCAACAGCAGGAAGTTGGCCATGACTAGTAACTAGGTCAGGAGAAGAGGTAAATATAAGGTCCAATAGGGAAGGAGTGGAGCCTGGGACTTTGTGCGTGGCGCTAAGTGGCAGGTTATGAAGATTATAAGAGTCAGTGATGGAGAGCAACTTTTTCGATCGACAGTCGTCTTTTATTAAGCAGGTATTGAAATCACCCATAACTATTATGTTTTTATAGAGAGGCGCAAACCTTTCAAGAGTATTATCAAAGCCTGCAAAATAGTCGACTAAGAGAGAAGGAGAGTAGAACACTCCAAGGAGAATTTTTGTTTTACTGAGCGTAACCTCGATCAGAAGATGCTCGCATGCATTAGGTGGTGGTGGTTGTGTAGACATATTGACAATAGTGTAAGGGATGTGTGATCGTAGGTAAATAGCGACGCCACCTCCACGCATACCAACTCGGTCATTTCTTATTAGGTTAAAACCGGGGATAGAATAGCTGATGGAGGAGAGGGCTGGAGACAGCCAAGACTCTGATATGAGGATAGCGTGAATTTCGTTGGATACAAAGGTTGTCAACAAGTCCAAATGGTGAGCAGGAACGCTTTGTGCATTGATATGGACGACATTAAAGTGTCTGGATTGGTCTTTGAATAAAGCCGTGAGGATACAATGCAAGGGAGGGGGAGATATTTCAGCGCTATGAAAAGAATCGTAATCTGACGAAGAGACCGATGTAAATTCAGAAATTTCACTATCGTGATTCATGTGTTAACAATTATATTTATCTATAGGTGTACTTAAGTTTATAAATTTTTAACTTATATAAACCGCTAATATTAGTAGCGTAAAAGATAATATAGACACACACTTAAAAAAATAATAATAATAATAACAAACTTAACTTAACTTAAAAGGGTTAAATAAACTAATTTTAACTATGTCTAAAAAAACAGTTTAACAAGCGAATTTATATATCGTTTATAGTTGAAAGTTATTGTAAAAGCTAATGATATCTCCTATCATGTACTTCCACAGATCACAAAAATAATTTTATGATCTGTGGAAACACACACAATCGGTCATTAACTGACAATCACAACCTTTGACAGTGTCACGTCACGTTTCATGTTAATACTTATAGTCTGTCAATGGGCTAAGGACTTTAAAAATTGAAAATTAATAAAAGAGAAGCGTTTCACATCCCAGATAGCGCAAATTGTTACAGGGCACGGTGCCTTTGCACATTACGGTTAAACTTTCCAATATGACCCGTCGATTTTTGAGGTTTTTTTGATGGGAGATGGAAGAGGGGATGGAGAAATACCCCCTGTGTCATTCCCAACCTGCGGAAACCCATAGTTACGGAGATATTCATGTTTAAAATTTTAAGGCTAGAATGGTAACAATTTAGAAATGTGTCCCTGAATTTGATAATACTGATTATGTAAGTGTCTCTTTACCTTTAATGGAACACCTCCAAGTTATTTTTTCTGCCGGAGTTGCGTCTAAATATTAATAAAGATTATTTAAACCTGTATAATGTATAGAAATTCGTAAATAAATCGTACATTTTCCATTGCTTATTTTTTTTTATTTTCAATTTATCCCTAATGGGAAAGGCAAAGGACTTTAGCCATACAGATTCCATTAGTTATTAGAGACGTGACATTTTGCATCAAAATCGTTTTTTGTTGTTTGATGTTTTTTTTAGAATAAAAACTTGAATTTTATTCAAATATAATAATATGATATAAATATTAGTTTTTTATATGTTTATTGATGATTTCATAAACAGTTCTTAGAAAAAAAAATTCATATACTAACCTAACCTAACCGAACTAGATAATAATTCGGTTTTTGACAGGCTCTAGGGGTAGGGCAGACAAGACCACGTGGATAGTGGGGTGCTCTGATTCGGTGTTGGGTACTTTAGGTTATTAAATAAAATGTTATAAAAAAAATATTCATATACTAACATAACCTAACCGAACTAGATAATAATTCGGTTTTTGAACGGCTCTAGGGGTAGGGCAGACAAGACCACGTGGATAGTGGGGTGCTCTGATTCGGTGTTGGGTACTTTTAGGTTATTAAATAAAATGTTATAAAAAAAAATATTCATATACTAACATAACCTAACCGAACTAGATAATAATTCGGTTTTTGAACGGCTCTAGGGGTAGGGCAGACAAGACCACGTGGATAGTGGGGTGCTCTGATTCGGTGTTGGGTACTTTTAGGTTATTAAATAAAATGTTATAAAAAAAAATATTCATATACTAACATAACCTAACCGAACTAGATAATAATTCGGTTTTTGAACGGCTCTAGGGGTAGGGCAGACAAGACCACGTGGATAGTGGGGTGCTCTGATTCGGTGTTGGGTACTTTTAGGTTATTAAATAAAATGTTATAAAAAAAAATATTCATATACTAACATAACCTAACCGAACTAGATAATAATTCGGTTTTTGAACGGCTCTAGGGGTAGGGCAGACAAGACCACGTGGATAGTGGGGTGCTCTGATTCGGTGTTGGGTACTTTTAGGTTATTAAATAAAATGTTATAAAAAAAAATATTCATATACTAACATAACCTAACCGAACTAGATAATAATTCGGTTTTTGAACGGCTCTAGGGGTAGGGCAGACAAGACCACGTGGATAGTGGGGTGCTCTGATTCGGTGTTGGGTACTTTTAGGTTATTAAATAAAATGTTATAAAAAAAAATATTCATATACTAACATAACCTAACCGAACTAGATAATAATTCGGTTTTTGAACGGCTCTAGGGGTAGGGCAGACAAGACCACGTGGATAGTGGGGTGCTCTGATTCGGTGTTGGGTACTTTTAGGTTATTAAATAAAATGTTATAAAAAAAAATATTCATATACTTATGGAGTATGGTAGGTAGTGTAAACACGCTTTGGTGTATCTCTGTGTTTTGTGTAAACTAAAAATAGTTTCTTAACTCAAATTATTTTACTTACATTGTTAGTGATGTACTAGTGTTGTTTTACATATGAATCGCTAATTTTTCCTCAATTATATCCTTCAGATACTAATAATTATCCCATTGTTGAATTTTATTTGTTGAAAACTACCTTCATCTTTTATTTCTCAATCAACTACAAATCAACATACATTATTATTATGGAAGAGCTAAAAAAGTCATTGATTGATGTGTCAGTAATGGTGTCCTCCAAAATGGATGAGTTCCAGCAGCGGCTTCTAGCAGCACAGGAGAGGTCTCCATCCCTGGAGCAAACACCGCTCACTAGGGAGTTTGAAGCTTTCAAAACTTCTGTTCTATTCTGCCTTAAGAATCTCCAGGGACAATTGGAAATTCTTTTCAAGGTGCAAGAGGAGCAGGAAATGCGCAGCAGACGTAAGTGCTTGTTGTTACATGGCATCAATGAAACAAAGGATGAGAACCCAGGTACAATAGCTAATATGTTATCCGTGCTGCTCAAATGTCCAAACATAAGTGAAGCTAGTTTTAGTAGATGTCACAGAATGGGCATAAGACGTGATGGCAAGCCTCGCCCAGTACTAATTAAGCTACGGGAACATTGTGACAAGGACAAGATTTGGTTGGCTAAGACTGGATTAAAGGGGACCGGTATCACCTTATCTGAGTTTCTGACCAAAACCAGGCATAATTTGTTTATGGCAGCAAGAAGGCGGTTCGGAATAAGCAAGTGTTGGACCAGGAATGGCCACATTTTTGTTATTGATGCTAACGGTGAGCGACGCCGTGTCAATTCAATAAAAGATGTTGATGCGGCTCCTGCAAGCACTCCACCCTCTACTAACGATACTAAGGCAGCATCCCCCAACTTAAAATCTCGAAACAGGAAGATTACAAAAAACTGATTTAAAGTGGGTTAGCTCAACTTCAAATTATGTTTCTGTTGCTAGCTGCACACTTAGCATAACTTTAAATTTGTGTCACATTTAGCAATTACCAACAACATTTAGTTTTAATAACTTGTATGGGTTATATTTGTATGTGATTTTCTTGTACTTCTATGTTCAATTTTGTTTATTTGTTAAGGCGATAATTGTTTGATTCTTTGACACTGTCACATTGGGATGTGTTCGTGGTACATGTAGAGAGTTTTATGTGTTAAACAGTTCTTTCTTTTAGTTTTCATTTTGTATTAATTTTTAAACTGATCATTGGTACATTGTAACCTTCAACTTTGTTTGCTTATTGTTTTTAAAGTCCTTAGCCCATTGACAGACTATAAGTATTAACATGAAACGTGACGTGACACTGTCAAAGGTTGTGATTGTCAGTTAATGACCGATTGTGTGTGTTTCCACAGATCATAAAATTATTTTTGTGATCTGTGGAAGTACATGATAGGAGATATCATTAGCTTTTACAATAACTTTCAACTATAAACGATATATAAATTCGCTTGTTAAACTGTTTTTTTAGACATAGTTAAAATTAGTTTATTTAACCCTTTTAAGTTAAGTTAAGTTTGTTATTATTATTATTATTTTTTTAAAGTGTGTGTCTATATTATCTTTTACGCTACTAATATTAGCGGTTTATATAAGTTAAAAATTTATAAACTTAAGTACACCTATAGATAAATATAATTGTTAACACATGAATCACGATAGTGAAATTTCTGAATTTACATCGGTCTCTTCGTCAGATTACGATTCTTTTCATAGCGCTGAAATATCTCCCCCTCCCTTGCATTGTATCCTCACGGCTTTATTCAAAGACCAATCCAGACACTTTAATGTCGTCCATATCAATGCACAAAGCGTTCCTGCTCACCATTTGGACTTGTTGACAACCTTTGTATCCAACGAAATTCACGCTATCCTCATATCAGAGTCTTGGCTGTCTCCAGCCCTCTCCTCCATCAGCTATTCTATCCCCGGTTTTAACCTAATAAGAAATGACCGAGTTGGTATGCGTGGAGGTGGCGTCGCTATTTACCTACGATCACACATCCCTTACACTATTGTCAATATGTCTACACAACCACCACCACCTAATGCATGCGAGCATCTTTTGATCGAGGTTATGCTCAGTAAAACAAAAATTCTCCTTGGAGTGTTCTACTCTCCTTCTCTCTTAGTCGACTATTTTGCAGGCTTTGATAATACTCTTGAAAGGTTTGCGCCTCTCTATAAAAACATAATAGTTATGGGTGATTTCAATACCTGCTTAATAAAAGACGACTGTCGATCGAAAAAGTTGCTCTCCATCACTGACTCTTATAATCTTCATAACCTGCCACTTAGCGCCACGCACAAAGTCCCAGGCTCCACTCCTTCCCTATTGGACCTTATATTTACCTCTTCTCCTGACCTAGTTACTAGTCATGGCCAACTTCCTGCTGTTGCCTTTTCTTACCACGATCTCCTTTATTTGTCCCTCAATCTTAAACCTCCCAAACTAAAACCCACCGTAGTTCTTAGGCGCAATTTTGCTGCGATCGACTCCGAGCGTCTGCTTACTGATGCAGCTAAAATCGACTTTAGCACGATTTACGAGTGTCCCACCCTCAATGGTAAAGTTGATCTTCTAAATGCCTCCATTACTAATCTTTTCGATATTCATGCCCCTTTGAGGCCAGTTAAACTCAAGCATTTACCTGCTCCTTGGCTCAATGATGAAATCAAAACTTTGATTAAACAAAAAAACCGGGCTAAAGCCAAGATGAGATCAGCCAAAACGGACAAGGATCGTGTATTTTACAAATCCTTGCGCAACCGTTGCAACACGCGTTGTCGGGATGCGCAGAGACGACACATTCACGACTCAGTGTCAAGTGGGGATCCCTCAAAAACATGGAAATTTTTAAAATCTCTGGGTGTCGGTAAGCCATCACGTACTTTCATATCTCCCGATATCGAAGTAAACAGCCTAAACGCCCATTTTACCTCTCATTCTACTTTAAGTAATATCGATCTGGATTTAACACTTGAGAATATATCATCTCTCCCTCGTCCTAGTTTTCCATCTTTCTCATTCGCTGAATTTTCTTGCCAGAACGTTGAATCTGGTATTTCGTCTATTCATTCCAATGCTGTTGGTTCTGACCTGATTGGTCGCGCTATGATCATACCTATTCTCTCTCTTTTACTTCCTGTAATCACACATATTTTTAATTTTTCCATTTCTACAGGTGAATTTCCTTCTTGCTGGAAGGATGGACTTATCATCCCTATCCCCAAAAAGGCTAATCCTAGTACTTTTTCTGATTTTCGACCCATCTCAATTCTGCCTTTTCTATCCAAGGTACTTGAACGCCTTATACATGATCAATTAAATGATTTCCTTAACAAAAATTCCATACTGAGTCCACTTCAGTCCGGGTTTCGATCTGGACATAGCACGACTACTGCTCTGGTCAGGGTGGCCGATGATATCCGCGAAGGCATGGACCACAAACAACTCACAATTCTCACACTACTAGATTTCAGCAACGCTTTTAATACTATTAATTTTGAAATTTTAATGGAGTTGCTTAGGTCTATAAATATTTCTTCACATGCTGTTAACTGGTTCTCTAACTATCTTAATGGGCGCCGCCAGTGCATTAAGACAAGCGATTGCGTATCTCAATGGAGTTTCATTAAATCTGGCGTACCGCAAGGTGGCGTACTTTCTCCTCTTCTTTTCGCTATTTATATTAACTCTTTAACGTCCCGTCTTTCAACTAATTTTCATTTATACGCTGACGATCTCCAAATCTACGTTCAATCAAGTCTCGATGATCTCCCGCAGGCCATACATTCCACAAACTATGAGCTGGCCAAGATAGTTGACTGGAGCAAAAATTTTGGTCTTCTAATCAATCCCAACAAGAGTAAAGTCATAATCATTGGCAGCCCCTATTTCACGACGAGAATTGATTGGGCCACTATACCACCTATACATATCAACGGTGTAACTTTAAATATTAGCCGTGCAGTTAAAAATTTGGGGGTCTTATTTGATCAAAACTTATCCTGGGAGCAGCATGTCAAAGAAGTTAGCCGCAAATTGTATGGTGCCTCTAGTATCCTCCGACGTCTCAGTAATTTCCTTCCCTTTAGTACTAAAACCTCACTGGCACAATCTCTCCTCCTGCCTTTACTGGACTACGCCGATTCTTGCTCCTCCGATATGAGCGAGGACTTGCTAAACAAACTGGATCGTCTCCAAAACTTCTGTATCCGATTTATTTTCGGTCTAAGAAAGTATGATCATATCTCTGCGTTCCGTAAGCGGCTAGGTTGGTTACCCATTCGACAGCGACGTGATGCTCATGTTCTCCATCTCCTATATTCCATCCTGTTCAATCCTAAAACTCCTTCTTATCTCAAAAATGATTTCAAATTTTTGGGTTCACATAACTATAGTTTACGCTCTTCCGAAAACTATATCCTTGAAATCCCATCTCACAACTCCTCTTTTCTTGGCGATTCCTTTAAGGTTTCAGCAGTTCGGCTATGGAATTCACTTCCCGTCACTATTCGCTTAGCTCCTTCTCTATCTTCCTTTAAATTTCTGCTGTATAAACATTACCTGTCCACGTCATATCACTAACTACTAACTGACGTAAGACCGATCTCGAATTGGATTGTCATGATTCATGTGCACTGTTTACTTTTTGTTTTGTTTTATGTAACTTGTATCAGTTTAGTTTATTTTTATTTCTTTTTGTTTCTGTTAAGTATGTTTCTTTTTTGTATTCCCTTTTCTATTTTGCACTTCTTGCCTACCTTATCTAACATACTCATAGTGGTTTTTTCCTTTACTCACAGTGGTTGTCTGGAAGAAATCGCTCTAAAGCGATAAGGCCGCCAGTTGCTTGTTATTAAATAATGTTTAATATTTTCCTTTTATGTAATGCAACGAAGTGTTAATAAATAAATAAATAACCTAACCGAACTAGATAATAATTCGGTTTTTGAACGGCTCTAGGGGTAGGGCAGACAAGACCACGTGGATAGTGGGGTGCTCTGATTCGGTGTTGGGTACTTTTAGGTTATTAAATAAAATGTTATAAAAAAAAATATTCATATACTAACATAACCTAACCGAACTAGATAATAATTCGGTTTTTGAACGTCTCTAGGGGTAGGGCAGACAAGACCACGTGGATAGTGGGGTGCTCTGATTCGGTGTTGGGTACTTTTAGGTTATTAAATAAAATGTTATAAAAAAAAATATTCATATACTAACATAACCTAACCGAACTAGATAATAATTCGGTTTTTGAACGGCTCTAGGGGTAGGGCAGACAAGACCACGTGGATAGTGGGGTGCTCTGATTCGGTGTTGGGTACTTTTAGGTTATTAAATAAAATGTTATAAAAAAAAATATTCATATACTAACATAACCTAACCGAACTAGATAATAATTCGGTTTTTGAACGGCTCTAGGGGTAGGGCAGACAAGACCACGTGGATAGTGGGGTGCTCTGATTCGGTGTTGGGTACTTTTAGGTTATTAAATAAAATGTTATAAAAAAAAATATTCATATACTAACATAACCTAACCGAACTAGATAATAATTCGGTTTTTGAACGGCTCTAGGGGTAGGGCAGACAAGACCACGTGGATAGTGGGGTGCTCTGATTCGGTGTTGGGTACTTTTAGGTTATTAAATAAAATGTTATAAAAAAAAAATATTCATATACTAACATAACCTAACCGAACTAGATAATAATTCGGTTTTTGAACGGCTCTAGGGGTAGGGCAGACAAGACCACGTGGATAGTGGGGTGCTCTGATTCGGTGTTGGGTACTTTTAGGTTATTAAATAAAATGTTATAAAAAAAAATATTCATATACTAACATAACCTAACCGAACTAGATAATAATTCGGTTTTTGAACGGCTCTAGGGGTAGGGCAGACAAGACCACGTGGATAGTGGGGTGCTCTGATTCGGTGTTGGGTACTTTTAGGTTATTAAATAAAATGTTATAAAAAAAAATATTCATATACTAACATAACCTAACCGAACTAGATAATAATTCGGTTTTTGAACGGCTCTAGGGGTAGGGCAGACAAGACCACGTGGATAGTGGGGTGCTCTGATTCGGTGTTGGGTACTTTTAGGTTATTAAATAAAATGTTATAAAAAAAAATATTCATATACTAACATAACCTAACCGAACTAGATAATAATTCGGTTTTTGAACGGCTCTAGGGGTAGGGCAGACAAGACCACGTGGATAGTGGGGTGCTCTGATTCGGTGTTGGGTACTTTTAGGTTATTAAATAAAATGTTATAAAAAAAATATTCATATACTAACATAACCTAACCGAACTAGATCATAATTAAATTGTTTTATTACAAATAATTAATAATCTATGGTCCATATTGTAAAGTTTAGTAGTATCGATACGTGAAATGGTTAACGTTTGACATCAGTTACTTGTCAAATTCATTGTGTTATGGCGTGTTATGGGATGATATTTGTCCATTTGTATGGAAAGTATAAATAAATATATCTCATGAACCGTAAGTTTCCGCAACTTAATACTTTACAAAACGCTTTCTTATGGTGAGTACTATCTACAAAAAAAAATTGAGCATTCAAATCGACGGGTCATATTGGAAAGTTTATCCCACATTACCTGCATAGGTTTAAAATTAGGCCGAGCCCAACATGTGCCTGCAGTAATGAAGATCAAACAGTAGAACATGTGCTTCTACAGTGCCCTATATTCGCATCGTCCAGGCACGACCTGGAGCAACAAATGCAGACGATTGTAGACCGTAACGGCCTACAGGTCATGTTAATAAAGCATAGGCCGTGCCTGGAACGGTTCTGCGTAAAAATTCTTAAATATATAAAGGCTAACTAAATAAAACTAAAAAGCTAATCTTACAGATTCATGAACAGCAAATAGTGAATTACATAATATACAAAAAGAAGAGGAGATACAAGAAATACACAGGTCACGATTGATCAGGATATGATAAGGTTAGGAAATATTTATATAGAAGAGTTTTAAAAGACAATAGGGAGGAAGCCAATCGTATAGACTCAGGCAGCTTATTCCACAGCCTAATGGCGGAAATCCTAATTGAATTGCCTATGAAGGATGAGCTGTGGGATGGAATTTCCAATAGACATCTATTGGAAGAGCGTAGCGTATAGTTAGAAGGACCTAAGAATTTGAAATGATTTTTGAGATAAGAAGGGGTTTTGTTCGTTACACCGACGACGTCCCATGCCCAGAAGCGTGCACTCTGGCCCGACGACACGGCGTACGTGGCTTTAATGAGTTAGGTTAGGTTTCTTTTCATTTCAGACGGCTGTATGGGCATAGTTCCCTTTGTCTACCCGGAATGGCAGAAAAAAACATAGAAAAAACTCTGCTTATATTATTTTACGGTTGGCGCCATTTTACAAAAAAATTATTGCGAGTTGAGTTGTTTGTTGCACAAAATGAGTAATTTGGACGATATTTTATTTGAATTAACACCACCCGAACTCAATATAATTGCACAAAATGCTTCGGAGAACATTTTACCGGAAAAGTAAAAAAGTCGCTACATATCAACGTACGACGAATTTATTGCGTGGAGAGAAGAGGAAAAGAAGGAAATAGTTTTATTAAATTGCTTAATTTTTTCGCAACTGTATTAAAAAAAGTGGTTCAGTACACGTGCGGAACCTTCATTGCAACGTGTTCCGGCTGTCAAATTTGTCGGATCTCTTTGCAATGAAATATACTATTATGTTCCATATGTGAATATGACAAAATTAATATACTCACGGCGTTTATTTTTCCCCAACCGGTCAAAAGACATTTCGTTCCAACGGATACCTGACGGTTGACCAACCCAATTGGTTGAACGTTGTTGTTGTATTGGATGCTGCCTTCGACTTGTATGACACCTACGTCATTCTTCGCTGTGACCTTTGAAAACTGCTCATGAGGCATCAATTTCTTAACCTTGTAACGCTGGCCACCTGATTTGATTTGGTGACTGCCAACTACTAAAGACACCGTTTCGGGACGGAACCTATAAGTTATTATAAGTATATCATCATTAAAGTTCCTAGTTCAACTTAAACACATTTTAAATTGTTAAAGTAGATGTAAATTGAAACGGCTTGTCATCATCTGCCACACAACGACTCAGTGTGAGCAAGCAAGGAGGAGAATTTATATATTTTAGCTTGCCGATGAGTAGAGATGCCAACAAGCTCGAATTTAATGACGTGGAAAAAGTGATACCATGATGATCTTATGTTCCAAAATAAACGTATTTTTTTTTTATTCTTTCCTATACAATAATATAAATAGAAAGGAAAAAATTTACTTACCCCACAATACAATGCGCGGCAGTTAAGACGTACTGTTGATTTATAATAGACCCCCCGCAATTGTGCATATCTTCATTTCCTTTTTGAACACGAATTGAAACTTGGTATTTAGCCATGCCTGGAGAGGCATCTTGGCCACCTATTTATTATTCGGCTGTCTCCATTTACAGCTTCCGCAACGTCCACTTCGCCTGTGAACTTTCTTCATTTTATTGGGCAATGTTCCGCGCGGTTCGTGAGTGCTATTATAAATCAATCAACTCAGGTAGAGTTGCAATTATTATGATGCAGATTTTTTAATGATATGATATCTTCTAAGCAAATCAAACGATGCTACGAACAATTTTGTGAAAATTAATGTGATGATAATAGCTGAATCTATTACACAGGGACAACTATTGACGAGACAGCGCTAAGGATGACTGTTCTAGACAAAATCTACACGATATTGCGTATAAAAAGATATATAATTAATGAAGTTTATCTTACCAAAGATTCCTTGGGACAAAAGAAGTAATATCCAAAAATGAAGAAACATTTTAACTGCAGTCCTTTCCTCGATGTAACATTTCCTATTTTCAGCGGCATATTTATACTAAATAAACTTTTTGGTAATGCCGGAAATTACCTTGAAAATCAATTAGCATTATTAATTATTAGTACTTATTGAAACTAATTAACTAAACGAGTTTGTTCGTCTTGTATGTTTGTTAATTATTGAAATTTCAAGTTTTTAAGAAATTATGAAAATTAAAGCTAATTTCACAGGGAATTACATTCCCAGCCTCTGTTTATGAGACTAATTTAAAAATAAAAAGCAGCGCAGTAAATAAATGAAATAATAACATTTTAAGTTAAGGCATAATTCGGCAACAATAAGGTGAGCGATCGCCACTCACGTCACGTCAATATCAGCGGTTTCGGACATCGAGTAACGGAATTCGGAACTAGGTGGAAACTATTTTGAGGCACAGAATGTTCAACTTTGGCCCATATTGCTTGTAGCTCTAGGTAATGCCCATGAGCGTGGCAACAGGTCGTGAAAGGCCGTGCTTTTGCTTAAATAGTGTTAGAATACAAAACCCAGCCGATTTTTAAATGTACAAAATTTATCACGTGATAAACACATAATAAACAAACTAATTAACTTTTTTGGATTTTTCATAGCCATTAGTATTTTAATTGTATTTGAGAGGTAAGTGATATTAATTACTATTTAACACGTTCGAAATCCATCAGATCTCTTGCAGAACTTTTGTACTGTGCGTTGAAAATAATCACGTCATCGTGTTGTTGCACTCCTTGCGAGAGGATCATACTTGTACAGTTCTTTAAGTAGCAGCACAAATATACATATTTGCTTCCAACTTAAACCTGAAACCATTAAAAAATAAATTAATAATAATATTTATTTATTTTCTCACAAAAACTTACAAAACTCATACATGATATGATACAACTATTTATGTATGTAAATAATTGTCATTCTTCTTTTGAGGGATTGTTATTGTCTATGTGAGACTGATGATCTGAAATTAGAGATATATCAAGCATAGTACTGTAATTATATTGATTCCTTGCGTGGAGATGTTTTGGTACTAGTGAAATCGTACGCCTCGTAGACGCAAAAGAGGTAAGGTCGGCGACGCCATATTTTACGAATATACGACGTGCCGAGATTCTACGTAATGGCGGAAACTTTTAAAAAAGGAAAAAAGTATCAAAAACGCCGTCGTACCGATATCGATTTTATTAACTGACTTAATAATTAGTTAATATCTATTTTCAGCCATGTTATGCAATGGAGATTTTCAATGTAGTTCTTTAAATGTTGGTTGCGCTGGATAGCAATATTGGAATAATGATTCTTCTGTAAATAGTTGAAAACTTGTAAGATTTTATATTTTTATTATCGAACAATTCGTTTCATTAATAGTTTCGTGTCATTGCTTGTGGCGGCGTCCATGCGTCGGGTTGTCTCTCTCCCTAAAATATGGCGAGGGGGCCGATGGCTGGCCATGCGTCATACTCGTGAACGGGTGCTACTTGTGGTGACTGGTCGTACTTGAATTCGTGTATGCGGTGATATTAGTTGTTTATACTACGTATTTGCGTGTTGTTCTCACGAGTGTGTAAGTGCGTGCTCCTATTTCACCATGCCTCCTGCTGATAGAGGACAAATCTTTGCTTTTAATTTGTTTTTTTATTCTTTATTACTCAATATGTCATATGGAACATGGTGTAATGGTCGCAGCTCCTTACAAGCATTGTGTAAAAAAAAACTTACTTAAAAAGAGTGGCGGAGAGTTTATTGCCAGTTCTTCTCTTCCGTTCTACGCCCTTGATTTGAGAACTGGCAGTAAATGTAAATTCACAATTTTTAAATTTTTTGACGTTCATAAGTGTACATTGTTACCTACATGAATAAATAAATTTTGTTTGTTTGTTTGTTTGAGTAAATGGAAAATAAGGTAATATTCATCATAAGGCCTTATCACATTTTATCTAAAGAAGATTTCCATTTATAATTTGAATTTTCTTCTCAACATTAGACAAAAAGGCGCGAACGGAGATTAAGAATGTAAGTTACTGTTAATATAATTATATAAACTATTCGTTAAGAAAATGGTAACAAATGTTATTTTAAAATTTAAAAAATAAAGTTTAAAAAAAAATGTAATTTGAAAAGGTTATTACATTACATCATTTAGATATTCGTCAAGATACCTAAGGATAAACAAGAATTTGTAATTGAAAAAAGCTATTATTTTTTTATTTTTTTATCTTTAATTATTGTGAAAAGCCAAGGTCGGTGGTATTGAATACAGCCAATCATTATTTACTTCATTATTGGAATCACTATTGCGTGCGAATCTCATCCCAGAAGTCGTGGATGGATCCCGGGCTGATCACCTACTAGCCTCAACCCCAATGAGGGAAAAAGTATAATGACCCCCTTTCAGACCCTATATCGTTATCATTATATTCAAATTGATTTGATTAAAATAAGAATGAAGAGTATATATTAATATTTTTTAATTAAATGATATTACATTTAATAATGTTATCTAAATAGGTTTCGTTTGTAATTAATTTTGCTGATAAAATCCTACGATAACATTTTCATTAAGTGTATAGTTTTAATATAAAACAATTTACAATTCAATTTACTATTTACATATGGAATTACTAGTTGATTTAATTTTAATAACTATTTAAATATTTTCAAACTTTTGAGAAGTGGTTCCATCGACCTAAAGGGAGGTTCCTCAACCAATCGACCAAGGACTTGCCGGTTCTAAAGCCCTGGCTGCAGTTGTATCACCAAGCCGTTGAAATCAAGTTAAAGTAGCAGATTGTGTCAATAGAAATATAATTTATTTTTTTCATTTTGGTAACAAGCGACTAATTACTTTACAGTTTCTAAATCAAGGTCGTAGAGAGGGCTGAACAAGTATTCGCCACTAAAACTATACTTCACTGGTTCCTATTAAACATGAGATCTGTAAAAGATATTTACTTGTTTAAAAACATATAATATCTATATTTTATTATTTTATATAGAATTTCTCGTAGCAGTAGTAATCTAACAGCTTGTAGGTGATTAAATAAGTTAACGTATATCGCTGATAGAAGAATAAATTGTTCTGAAAAGAACAGTTTTGTCAGCGTTATCGCAAGGCTACAAGGATATCGAAGTGATCTAAGGAGAACACATCCGAACGCTTCAGCCGCTGCGCGCAGAAAAGGGTCAAATTTTTGCCGCGCCTCCCTTTTGTTGAAACACGAGTCAGGTAGCGAAAGATCCCTTTCGTCCACACCCTGCGCGTATTGGCTGAACGTTTTAACACAACATGTCATAACTACTTTTAAGCATAGGCTAAGTTTTCTAAATAATAAACAAATGTACGTAGTTTAGTAAAATAATATACATTCTTATACATTCTATTCCATCTTCACTTCTTCTCTACAAGTACCTAATTAGGGAGTTTTATTTATCGCAACCAAACATCCCTAAAAGCTTATACTTATACATATTATAATACAAAACACTAAGACAATACAGAAAGCCAAAACAGATTACATAGATAAACAATTTATGTATATAAAACAGAAAACAAGCAAGTGCATTAATAGATAAAGATACATAAAAAAATAAAACAAAAGTAAACTGAACTTTAACATTTAAACAAAACAAAATAATACTTAGAATTTAAAACTACTACTTAAACAAAATCAGAGTCTTCCCGCTTCTTCAAGTACTTCTTGACATCTTTTTTTTGTGGTGGAAAAGATTAATATCATTTCTTTTAAAAACTGAGACTTGAATAGGTTCTTTAAATGTTATTTTAAATGGTTTCTCGGTTACATTTTGTATTACGGTGGTAGCAAAGAAGTTATCAGATGTAACGATAGCATTTGGCATACGAACTCCATCACCGAAATCTACTTGATCTACTATGGCCATTTTGTAGGTTAGTAGGGATTTTAATTTTTGATTCTGTTCTGGATTCAATTACAACTTCATACGGGGGACTATACAATATAGGTATGGCAGAGCCAGTTGTATAAAGCATTTGATTTTTCATGTCAATGCTAGTTTCTAATTTCTTTAATAAATCTGAGCCAATTAAACCATGATAATATCTAGCATCTACATCGTATACATAAAATTTATACATTAAAGGGCTATTGAAAATATACGGTAAAGGGATATATACTACTTCATTATGTGTACTTTGAGCATGAGTACTAAAGACTGTAAATGGTTCATAGCTTTTCTATTCATTTAAAAATTCATTTACTTTAGAAGGACTGATGAACGAGCTACTACTACCAGTATCTATAATAAATTTTGAATTTAGTTCTGGAATTGATATGTGTGGTAGCTTTAGAATGCTATCACAATAATTCAAATTTATTATTTCGGAGTGTTCGGATTCGAGGCCTCTTCTTGAAAACTTACCTGCTCTATTTCTTCATTTTCTTTCGAACATTCTTGATTTTCTAACAAATTAAAATTTTGACACACGGCTGTTTCACTTGGTTCATAATAATTATCATAATCGTTAGAATCGTAGTAATAGTATGGTTCGTAATAATATTCAGAGTCATTAATCATATCTTATCTTATCGGCGCGGTTCGCATAGAAACGTCTGTGTTAACTGGTTGTGGGTTCTGTTTTTAGTGTGGTATACCGAATCTAGGACCCTGCTGTGGCTGGTAACCAAATTTATAATTATGTTGGGGTAAACCAAATCGACTATTATTTTGAGGTGACATTCCTAACCGAAAATTATTTTTTTATTTATTTATTTACACTTCGTTGCAAAGAAACAAAAATAAAAAAATACATAAAAATTACAAGGGATGCAACGGGCGGCCTTATCGCTAACAAGCGATCTCTTCCAGGCAACCTTTTAAGTCCTCCCATTTGAACTAAAGAACACAATCTAGGTTTAATCGCTTATTATGTAAACAGTACAGATAATACAACTGTCAACAAACTAATTATATGGGTACATTACCATTTTACACATTATGCAAACAGGTAAGGTAAGGTAGGTGGGCTCAGTTTCCGCAACTAGACTCGAAATTGGTCCGTTTTGCGTAAAGCCCTGGCTACTTAAGCCAGCCCAGCTCCTTCCAGAAGCGAAGAAGTCTCCTGGGCACTTCACAGGCTTCTCGGAGCGACCTCACTGTTCCGAGGATTTTCGTACGTTGTTTAGCCACAGCCTCGCAATCCAGGACTACGTGGGTGACAGATTCCTCTGCGCTGAAACAGCCTCTGCACATGGGGCTGTCTGTCGCGCCTAGGACAAATAGATGTTTATTAAGGAGACAATGGCCCGTAATTGTCCCTATCATTGTTTTGAGATCGGTTCTGTTTAAGTTTAGAAGTCGCTTAGTCAGTTGTGGGTTCACTGCTGGCAGAGCCATTTTGGACTGCCTGCAGTCTGCACTATGCGACCATCGTTGATTCTGGATTTCGACGGATTTCCGGATGATCCACGTTCGAACTAGCGAGAAGGGCAAGGGAAGGAGCGGATACGGGCCATCAGGCGTCATTCCGGAGCCTCTTCTCGCAAGTTCGTCGGCAGCATCATTGCCGAGATAACACTGCATGGTATATTTAGATGACATAATTGTATACTTCGCTAGTTTACAAAAACATATAGAAAAACTTAAAAGAAATTTCGAACGTTTACGCGAAACTAATTTAAAGGTTACATTAGACAAAAGTGAGTTTCTTAGAAAAGAGGTTTTATATTTAGGACACACCATATCTAAAGAAGGCCTTATGCCAAATAATGATAAAATAAACGCAGTATTAGAATTCCCGATTCAACGTACAGCGACTGAAATAAAAAGTTTCTTAGGCCTCATAGGTTACTATCGAAAGTTCATCAGAGACTTTTCTAAAATAACTCCGCCGTTGACATCTTGTTTGAAAAAGAAAAAGAAAATAGATATAACCAAGCCTGAGTACATAGAAGCATTTGAAAAATGTAAAGAACGTTTAGTTAACGAGCCTATACTACAATTTCCAGACTTTAGTAAGCCATTCGTCCTTACAACAGACGCATCCAATGTCGCTTTAGGTGCAGTACTTTCCCAAGGTCAAATTGGCAGCGACAAACCCATCGCCTTCGCAAGTCGTACGCTAAATGATGCGGAGACACGCTACAGTACAATAGAAAGAGAGTTATTGGCTATCGTCTGGGCAACAAAACATTTTCGACCTTATTTATATGGACATAAATTTACAATATACACCGATCATAGGCCGTTAACCTGGCTTAACTCAATTAAGGAACCAAATACCAAATTAACACGTTGGAAATTACGTTTAGCTGAATTTGACTATGATATTGTATTCAAAAATGGAAAACAAAATTCAAACGCAGACGCATTATCTAGAATTAGGATTAACGCCTTGGGCAATGACAATATCTCACTAAAGGCAAATGTGGACAGTAATGAAAGAAATCTTCAAGATCATATTGATAATCTCACCGAAGAAATAACTCGTTTAGCTGGAAACCAAAATCAAACAAATTCCCGAACACCTGTTGAAGTGTCTCCAGTTTCTGAACGAACACTCAGTGTTAAATCATATGGATCTAGCACTATTACGGCATCTGAAAAATCAATAAGTGGAATAATAAGCACAATACATTCCGCGGAAGAAGACGGACGGTATATATATTCTGCAAGAAGCCATAGACACAAAGCCAAATCAAGTACTCGTATTCCCCTGGAATAGGAAAGAAATATTCGTTAAAAATTTATCTAGGCCGAAACAAAAAATTTTAGAAGTACATTTACCTTTGAATAATATAGAATTAATTAAAAACTTTTTAAAAGAATATACAAAACCTAATATAAAATTTTTCTTTTACTTTGAAGATGAACAACACCGCAAAGAATTTTCAGCGGTTACAATATCACTCTTTAAAAAGGGCACTGTTAAATTTTATGAATGCACAAAACGAGTAATTTATGTCGCTAATGAAGAGGAACAGCGAGATATAATTCTTAAATATCATGATGGAGAAAATAGTCACCGCGGTATCAAAGAGACTTTAATTAATTTAAAAAGAACCTATTTCTGGAACAACATGGAACAGACCGTTGCGAGTGTAATTAACGCTTGTGAAACTTGTAAAAAGATGAAATACGATAGAAGACCTCTAAAACCCGAATTGCAATTGACACAGACACAAGATAGACCATTTCAGGAGTTATTCATAGATGCATTCTCAATAGAAGGATAATATTACCTCACTATAGTCGATGGTTTTAGCAAACTAGGTCAAGCATTTTTAATAAGTGCACGCTCAACTCCCGAAGTAGTTAGGGCTCTAATAAAATACTTTTCTTTATACGGCGTACCTGGACGAATTAGTGCTGATCCCGGAGCCGAGTTTAATAATGCATTATTGAGAGATCTTCTGTCATTTTACAAAATCAATCTTCACATTAGTACTCCACACAATCCCAACTCGATGGGGATAGTCGAAAGATTTCATTCCACTATCATTGAAATATATAGAATAGCTAAGTACGAACGGAAGATGACTGATGCGGCAGATGTAATGACTTATGCGATTATGTCTTATAATCATTCAATCCATTCTACAGGCTTAACACCCTTTGAAGTCGTATTTGGTCATACCGAGTCTAATCATATATTTTCTGTAGATTTTAATAAAATGTATACACAACAACTAGTTAAGGAACAAGCTCGTAAAACTAAATTCTTATATCAATATTTAACTGATAAAATCATACATCAAAAACAGCATTTAATTGAGAAACATGGCGGTGAAAAAGAGTTAGAAATAGATGTAGGCGATACCGTGTTTATAAAAGGTGTTAACACGCGACGTAGTAAGTATAAGGCTCGTTATCAAGAAGCCCGAGTAGCGGGTCCGATTCATAGAAACGTAGTTCCAGCGGTAACCCATAAAAGAAAAACTAAGCCATGTAATGTTTTCAAGGGGAAGGTGATTGGGTTTTTAAAGGTAAGGTGCTTTTATAGCGTGGGCGAGTACCTTGATCATAAGTTTGAAATTAACGCGGGGAACATCACTTCAGATGTTATTAAATACAAGATTAATAGTTACGTTACAAATTAATATGCATGTGATTACTTACATTTTTTAAAGGACTCAAATAAGCTATACAAACTTATTCATTCTGTAAGTTGTCCTATAAAAGTAATATTCGAAACAAATTACTTACTGTCTCGGCAATTATACAATTGGCCAATATGAATGGTAATTAGTAATAGTTTACTTAAGATATATTATGCTATTGCCTAATTCAGGAATGTGACATTTAGTATTGTCTTTTATTAACATAACTTTTACACATTTAAAGAAAAACACTTTTTTACGGATTATAGTTATGTATTATTGTATTTAAACTTATAATTATTTAGACATAATTTTAAATTTAAACCGACGTTTCGCGTGCTTTACAGCGTGCGTGGTCACGGTGACTGAAGACAAAGGTGTTAAATGTCAAAAAGTATTACAGCTGTAGAAAATGTTGTGTTATCTGTATTTATTTCCCCGGAGTTGGTATCGACTAAAAGATGTAGGGTTTTTGCAGAAATTGCTCACGGTGTCCTCCATTTTCGCGGATTGTTTATTTTGAGATTTTAATTTGGATATTATTGGATCCCAGGTGTTTGATAATTTTAGGCCGTCCTCTCTATTGAAATTGGCGTGTTTTTTGATTTCAATGGCTTTGCGTACCAATCTTGGACCCACACAGATAGATACCTCAATGGTGAATCCCACCACCACCCGTCACAACTGCTCTCTGTCGGTAAATGTTTGTTTCAGAGAGCCCAACGTCATTGTGATGCGGCCCACCTCAAGGAGGAACTACAGCAAGTCAAACAGGTGCTACACCGAAACAAGTTGCGCATCCCCCGGCTGCATCACAGAAACAAAAACAAGACACAAGCAGTTCCTCGCCAGCCAGCTTACCTGCCATATGTGAAGGGAGTTACAGATAGAATTAGCCGGGTCCTAAAACGAGCTTCCATTAATACAGTTTTCAAGCCGCACAAGAAGATTCAGCAATTCCTAAGACCAATCAAAAGTAACACCCCATTGCAAGATGCAGGTATATACAAACTGGATTGCGACTGTGGCCTGTCTTACATAGGGCAAACTAAACGCAATATGTCCAGCAGACTCAAGGAACACATTGCGGACATAAGACATAGACGACACACAAAATCAACAGTCTGTGAACACACACTAGATAGGCCTAATCACTACATACGCTTTGACCAACCGAAAGTACTTGCGAAAGAAAAAAGATTCTTCCCAAGATTGGTACGCCAAGCCATTGAAATCAAAAAACACGCCAATTTCAATAGAGAGGACGGCCTAAAATTATCAAACACCTGGGATCCAATAATATCCAAATTAAAATCTCAAAATAAACAATCCGCGAAAATGGAGGACACCGTGAGCAATTTCTGCAAAAACCCTACATCTTTTAGTCGATACCAACTCCGGGGAAATAAATACAGATAACACAACATTTTCTACAGCTGTAATACTTTTTGACATTTAACACCTTTGTCTTCAGTCACCGTGACCACGCACGCTGTAAAGCACGCGAAACGTCGGTTTAAATTTAAAATTATGTCTAAATAATTATAAGTTTAAATACAATAATACATAACTATAATCCGTAAAAAAGTGTTTTTCTTTAAATGTGACATTTGAAAGACCACATTATCTCCTATGACTTTTCAGGATAGTTATACATTTAACAATACATTAACCAATAATGCAATATCACCTGATGAGACCTAAAAATGATGCCTTACCACCTTCTAAAATGGCAAGAACTGTATTCATAGATAAATAATTAACTAATAAATTTTGTGAGCAGGATTTTTCTCGTCGGAGATTTTGCTAAGTTACACAGACCCTAGTACTTGACAGTAAGTCGTGTCTCCTGATACTCACTTCACCCATATTTTAAATCAAAAACATTTAATGTTTATTTGTTCCCGTTGAAGACGAACTATGGGCATTGGATTCCTACATTGACTCTGAGGAACATTGGCTATATACTATTAATTATATACATTATATTATCTGATATATATGATATATTTGCAATGAAAGGGTGCCACTTAGTCACGCAGTGTATCGGTTCCGCGCTAAATAGTGAATTAAATTTATAAACGGGTGTAATTCGGCATAAAAACTAAGTTCAATGAAATCTTAAATAAAGGAATTGTAACTTATATTGTGGACACAGCACCAAAACCAGCGATTAATCATCTAAATACAAGCAAAACAGGGAAGTGAAAAATCGGTATTACTGTTCTGCCAGTGACTTCTATGCGCAGAAAAGTTGACCTCCATAACCTACGAACGTCAGTACGTAATTCAACAGTGATTGTTTCAACAATAAAGTGAAAAAAATTAATCCTAACCAACAACAAAATGAATTTTGCAATTTCACTAGAATGACACATCAATATCGATTAAGGTAATAACGCCATCTAGGGGATTTACTGAAAACTAGCTTAGCTCGAGGTAGCCAGCCGTCAGCAGTCTCCAAGTTATCGTTCCGCGTACAGTACCGAACCAAACCAATAGAGGGCAGCACATGTATCATAACAAAAGTATTCTCTTATTAGGCGAAAACATAATAACGTTCAAATCATGGAAGAAGTAATGAATATGCTCCAAAAAATACAAAGCGAACTTAACGAACAAAAAATGACTATTGTTCAAGCAGCAGATAACGTAACGCAACAAGTTATGCATAACATAAATCTCAAACTAGAAGAAAAATTCAAAATAAAAGAAGAAAAATACAAAAACCTTGAAGAAAAGCTTGAAAACCAGGAGAAAAGATTATACTTCCTAGAGAAGCAATCAAGACAGAGGAACGTCGTTATATTCGGCTTAGCGGAGACGGAAACATCTTATGACAACTTAGAAGAAAACATCAAAAAAAAGAAAGGAATTACTAGAACAAATGAAAATAGAAAGAGAAAAAGGAAACTATGCCACCATCAGGTACGATAAATTAATAATACGCCGTAATAACGTAAAATAAATTATCAGGCAATAAGAAAAGAACTCTACCAACATCACCGGGCATAAACGATACTATAGGAAAAATACAAGGTACACAAGTAAACAAAAAGAACAAAACTCAGACAAAACAAGGAATACAGAGATCGTCAAGCTTATCAGAAGGAGTTCTTAAACCAGGAGTAGTTAATTTTTTAACCAACAAAAACCCTGGAAACTCACGAAGCGAACAAAGAGATAAAAACCAATAGCAATTACCGCCCCCCTCTCACATGAAAAAAGCGACAAGTACAAAAATAAAGAATAAAAAACATCTTCCAAGCCGGCCGGTCACCGTGGAAGATCACGACCAAAACCCTCCAGAGAAAATAAAAACAAACAGTGCAAAAAACAGTCATCATAATACCCTAAACATTATTCTAATAATGTATAGTATATAATAAGTATGTTATAGTATATAATAAGTATGTTAACTTTCGCCCGTATACCGACTTTACAGGCAACCAATTTTTTTTTAAATATAATTCTTTGTATAAATAAATGTTTTAAATTGTTACTATTATTTCATCCTTCTTCCTACTATACGAATGAATATTCACATTAAAATTATTTTACCACTCAAAGTCGTTGTCACGTAAAACTTTCGCCCGTATACCGACTTTACAGGCAACCAATTTTTTTTTTTGAGAATGGAATCTCGCTGTTGGCCTTAAGGGCCTTTACAGCTCAGCGCGGGCTGTTTTGGCGAGCTTAGCTCAGCCGGAATGGGTGGGGTACCCGCGACTCGCGCAAGGGCGTCTCCTGGGCCGTCGCGGGGGGACGTGAACTACGCCACTATAGCTCCGCTCTTTTATACCCGTTAACAAACAAGTATGATTCACAAAATGACGGTAGGACAAAATAAGTTTGCTTAGAATTATTAGTTTTAACAATCGAGTATACAATATTTAACAGATAATAATGATGTCATTTATAGGTACATCTAGCATTTATTTTTAAATATTATAATTAGTTATAATAATTACATGTATATATTACACTCATTGGTTACGAGCGGCAAAGAATAGAGAGTACTGGTCTTCTCTGGAGGAGGCCTTAACCTCTCATGGAGAGGGTTCTTGCTGAAAATTCTTTCTTTTTTTAATCTATTTTGCATGCACACTGAATTGTAATACTTATGGAATGCAAGAAATATAAGGCTTTTTTATTTTATTTATTTTATTTATCTATACTTTACTATATCCTGTATTTGATTCACAAATTTGCTCTCTTACAAAAGCGGGAGAAGGAGCGTGTCACGTAAGTATTTTTTTTTAATGCAAAGAAGAGAACTGCATAAAATTGTTATTATTTATTTAACCCCGGCTAAATCTAAAGTATTGTTCTGATCGCTAATGTAAGGTTCGGTAAAATATAGTTATGTGATATAAAAAAAATATAATAAGTCACTTAATCGAGAGCTTTGCAACATATCCAACCTGTATTGTATTTTTCTACTCCTAAAGTTTTACCAAGACTAAACTTATGTTTACTGCACTGCATATAATGAAGTCTCATACGTTTTGCTGTTTATTTACCTAGCTTGGATATCACATAGACAAAATACGCAATAAATACTTTTATTTATTTAATTTTTTTCTATTGCAAATAGCGTTTGTCACTTTTACAGTGTGTTAGTGAAATACATAATTATAAAACAATTTAAGATATAAAAAGCTTATTCGAAGTGGTCCCCATTGGTTGCACTACAGTCTTTTAAACGTTATCAATAGATACACGCACTCTTTCCATGGGAAAATTCTTCACTGCCAATCGTGCGGAACGCGCAGTTTGAGGTCGCTTCGAGCCACTAACCAAACCCTGTTGCTGATATATTTAATAATAAGAC
This sequence comes from Pieris mannii, assembly GCA_028984075.1. NCBI lineage: Eukaryota > Metazoa > Arthropoda > Insecta > Lepidoptera > Pieridae > Pieris > Pieris mannii. The sequence continues at coordinate 12,437,533 of CM054777.1, read as the reverse complement.
AAGAAAATACGTGGTAATTAAGTCAATATATAAAGCGCGGCAGTTCTGAAAAGGAAAATAAGTAAGTGAAAATATATGAAAATTTCTATCACATTTTCAAAGAACATACATGTACCATAGCGAGTACTGCAGGTGGATAGTGTGTAGGCGAACGGTATGTTTTTTAATATTATGAGATGATTACCTTTTAGTGTAAGTATATTTAATTTATAATTTTAGGAGACAGCTTTGTACCGACCCGATACTAGCTTTACGGTGACGCAGACCACTTTCATTTGGCTAAAAACAAACATATAGTTATGATGTTGTATCTCTAGGCCGTATGATACAAGAAATATATACGGTATGCCAAAGTATGATAATTGTACACGGACAATGCTAAAATTCAATTATTATTATTTTATTTAAAACTAAGAAAACGTAAAATATACATTTTTTTTATAAAACTAGATGATTTATTACTTTAGATACGTCATATTATTTAAATTTAGTGTTGTAGGCTACATACTATTCCATTTTTATTGTTTCATTCATTAAATTTTTAAGATAAATTACATAAAATAGGTTTGTAATGAACATTTACTATTTCATTTTTGCTATCGCGCTGATTGAATTTAATTAGTGGTACCCTCTCATACGATTTATATCCCCATGCTATTACTCGATTCTGTGCCTGAAGGCAAATTGACAAATCCTAAAATCCTAGCTCACTGTAACATGTCAACATCAAAAGGATCGGATATTCATTTGAGACATCGATATAGTAACATCAAACGTTTCGAAACAAATATTCGTTGGCCACTACATGTTATGACTTGTTTATTTTGTTATTACGCCATTATTTAATTGTTTGTTAGCAGTACCACACCAATATCTCTGATAAATATAATATGTCTGATACGAAATTGTTTTATAACTTAAAATTCATTTCTTTTGAAGTTGAACTTCTTTAGAATCGTTGTGATTTCAAACCGGATGCAATTAAAATTTAACAGTAAAATATATTTTTTAAACTAAAGTTTAATCCTACATATAGATAGTGAAAAACTCTTAATACATATTATTAATAAAAACTTTGTTTTTGAAGGTTTCACTTCTACCACGTGAGAATTGCACATTTGTTTTATTTAATTTTCCACTTCCGTTTGATCTGTTTTAATAACGTTAAAATCAATTAATTCAACGGACGGTGTGGGTGACATGCAGTGTAATTGTTTCGGGATGGCGTCTGGTAAATTAATATAGGCGTCGCGTTCGTCGAACTTATTAAAATCGTACAAAGCAAAATTGATTTCGTTTATACGTGAACACGAAGCGAAAACTGCACAAAGGACAAATTTCCTGGAAATCCCTTAATAAATTTCGTTGTACCAGAGTTTTATTGAAAGCGTATTCACCTTTTAAAATTCAACTATCTACCAAAACAAAATTTAATTGCGTGGTCTTCCAAACTTGTATTATTAATCTGTGAAGGGCGTGTAATAAATGCGGATATGGCTCTGCTAGCGCATCCTGCATAAGGCGATTGGTGGTGGCGCTTTGTGATCTGGGTATGCAGAATAGCGAGTCCTTAACTTCCTGCACTAAGAAGCCCTATTCCCCCTATTAAATTACACTCATGTCTGAACCTTCACAACAAATGTAACTGTCCTCTCCTGGAACCCACTAAAACAACCAAATACCTGGGATTAATTATAGATTCAAGGCTTTGTTGGAGCCCTCAAATAAACTATCTATGTTCTCGAGTTCGCAAACTTATAAATGTCTTCAAACGCCTTAGAAAACCTTCTGCCCCACATACAACCAAGATAGTGTACCTATACTGCATTATGCCAGTCGATATTATCTTACTGCATATCGGTATGGGGTGGAGCGGCATTGTCTTCGATGCTGAAAATTGAGCGCACCCAACGTGCCATTCTTAAGATATCCTATAGAAAACCTTTCCGCTACTCAACTTCAAAATTGTACAATGAAACAAAACTCCTAACTGTGAGACAACTATACCTACTTAATAGCAATATGCAGACTTTTTTGGAAACAAACACCCACAACACCAAATCAACCCAAACGCAAACCTATTAAAAAAATATTAATATACTAACCTAACCTAACCAAACTAGATAATAATTAATTTTTTTGATTTCAAATAATTAATTTGATAATAAGTTACAAATAATCTATGGTTCATCTTGGAAAGTTTAGTAGTATCGATACGTCAAATTTTTCGAACCTTCACTAATCGATACGTGAAATGGTTGACATTTGACATCAGTTATTTGTCAAATTTATTGTGTTATGGCGTGTTATGGCATGATATTTGTCCATTTGTATGGAAAGTATAAATAAATATATCTCATGATAAAGTAAAATAACCGTAAGTTTCCGCAACTTAAACTTTACAAGACGCTTTCTTTTGGTGAGTACTATCTACAAAAAAGCATTTGAGCAAATTTGAGAATTTAAATCGACGGGTCATATTGGAAAGTTTAACCCAAATTACCAAAGATGTCCCTCAGTAGCGTCTGGTTATAAACGCGATATAAGTATTGTCTTTTATTAAAATAACTTTTAGACATTTAAAGAAAAAACTTTTTAACGGATTGAAGTTATGTATTATTGTAAACTTATAATTATTTAAACATAATTTTAAATTTATCCGACGTTTCGCGTGCTTTACAGCGTGCGTGGTCACGGTGACTGAAGACAAAGGTGTTAAATGTCAAAAAGTATTACAGCTGTAGAAAATGTTGTGTTATCTGTATTTATTTCCCCGGAGTTGGTATCGACTAAAAGATGTAGGGTTTCTGCAGAAATTGCTCACGGTGTCCTCCTGCAATTTCAATAATTACAATAATACATAACTTCAATCCGTTAAAAATGTGTTTTCTTTAAACGCGATATAATCTAACACCATTGAACAGATTTTAGTATAGTTTCACTATAAATAGTGATTTATACTGCAATATCATGTAAATTGGAGCAGTGTTGGCTTAGTGGCTTCAGCGTAGGACTCTCATACCTGAGGTCGTAGGTTCGATCCCCGGCTGTGCACCAATGGACTTTCTGTCAATGTGCGCATTTAACATTTGCTCTAACGGTGAAGGAAAACATCGTGAGGAAACCGACATGTCTTAGACCCAAAAAGTCGACGATGTGTGTCAGGCACTGGAGGGAGATCACCTACTTGCCTATTAGATTTAAAAATGATCATGAAACAGATTCTGAGGCCAAGACCTAAAGAAGTTGTAGCGCCACTGATTTATTTATTTATTTTATCTTTATATATTCTGAATGTTATACATATGAAGCTACTGAATCTAGTCAAATGTATAAAACTGATATGAAATCTTATTTGTCAATAGATTTGTAGTTTATAGGAATGATTTCAATCTCCGGCCACAATTGCCAGAGCGCCAGGAGTGGACGGTACCCTTAGAGGTACTGTCTCGAAAAATATTATATTTCATATTATACATCAAGACTATTGTTGAAGCCTTGTTGTATGTACAAAAAAACTTAAACGATTTTAAAACAAATAGTGACTTTCACCAGTATAATACGCGTAATAGAACTAATTTGAGTGTGCGACCAACCAGGCTCCAGAAGATAAACCACTCCTTATATGGAAATTGTATTAGTTTTTACAACAAACTCCCAAGCGAAATTAGAGAACTATCAGTAAATAAATTGTTAAAGTAAATTAATTAATAAAGCCTTTTATAAATGTGACGAATACTTAAATGATCCTATCCAATTGTATTAAAAACTTGGCGATTGAAAAGAGTGGCGGAAAGTTTCTTGCCAGTTCTTCTTACCCGCTCTACGCCCTTGACTTGCGAACTAGTTGTAAATGTAAATTTAATTTGTTGTTTTTGACGTTCATAACTGTACATGTTTACCTATATGAATAAAGATATTTTGAGTTGAGTTTGAGACACACACGGTCTTACTGAAAGGGCTGGCTATATAAATAATATATGTATGTATAATGTAGTGATTTTCTACACTAATAACATAACTTTACGCCACTATCACCGTCTTTTTTTACGTGGATACAAGTTCGTCGACATAACGCAGTCTATTGCGAGATTGCAAATTTACTATTTGCCTATATTAATTAAACTAGTTCTAATCATTATGTCAAAGAGTCTGTCAACTCAGTTCGGAATTCTGAAGATGTCTGACGCTATGCGGTCGAAGTTTGAGGTGTGAAGGGCCTCTGTAGAGGACATGTACGACGCAGAGCTAACAAACATGCTTTTTGAAAATATTAAACCTCTAGGTTTCTTAATTTCAAACCAAAATTTTAACTTTCTAAAAATCATTTTGCGATAATTAAAATTGTTTTTACACAAGCGTACAAGTCATATTATTGCTACAAAGCCTTTGATAGGCGGCCATGAAACCTGCGCTATGAAATAATTGCTAGTCACCTAAACATAAAAGGCCAAATTCTACCTTCTACTCTTTATTAAACCAATGAATTCTATACCATAATGAACGTCATTTTTAAAATGCATCGTTTTTTAAGGTTGAGAAACGAGCATTTAACCTCCACTTTTCTTTTTAATTAGGAATTGAGACATCTAAGTCGCTCGTTTCATAGCTCTGTCGGAGTGTTGCTGCGTTGAACCGGACCAGATGATATTTCGTTTGACAAGATATCAGCTACCCTTTCCTGTAAATCCACCCCAAGCTTTGTGCCTTTATAAAGTAAGGTTTTGTCATTTACACTTACGAGTGCTATATTTGTACACAAACGCATGGTTTGTGTACAAATATAGCTATATAACTTTAATGAGAATAACAATGTTTGTTAGGGACGCTTTCACAAAATACATGTTTTTTGTAAATAGTTTCTACAAAATTAAATCTCCTCTATCCATGCCAATTTTTTTGTTTTTAACAGCCAGCTGCATTATTTCCGTTGCGATTCCGATTTCAATTTCAAATGCGATTTGGTGCTGCGTCTTTTCAAACGACATCTACTATTATGAAGAATTATATCGAGATTGGTTCGTTGGTACTGTGATTGACACTCGACTTATAACTAATTGGCAACTCAACCATTAAAGCTGGTATTAGGCTACACCGAACAATGAGCATCTAACACCAATTTGACATTCGTCAAATATAAAGCAGTGACGGTGTAAATAACAATTCATTCGTTTTCCGATATCCTTTGTCATATAAGTCAATCAGCCGTATTGACTGCTAACTTTTCACTTACTCAAAATAACTATTTATTTATACTCAAGATAATTAAATAAATAACAAGTGTACCGAAATAAAATGTTGAATTACCGAAAGTAAACCTTCATATTATCATTAATTACCGGACTAAACTCTTTAAAATGTAATACCTTCATGTATGGTGGTCATATAATGAGAATCACTTCTTAAGAAAGTATAACTTCAATGTACAAATGTTCGTAAATTATACTCATTCAATAATTAATAATTATGCAATATCATAGCCACTTAAATTAAAAACTCATGAAATATAAAAAAATATTTTACTTTTAATTACAAAATGAGCCTAACACAATACGTAGTTGACTATTTTCTGTTAATGGCCGCTTGGATGCCTAACTAGAAATATTTAAAAAAAGCAACCATATTTAGTTTTTTATTGGAGAATAACATTTTTTTCCTCGGCTATTTCTATTATTTTAGAGGCAATTACAAATTAAATTTGATCAAAATGGGCAACAATGAAAGTTGTGACGCGTCAACTAGGCAAATCATTGTTAATTAACATAAGTGGGCGTACTGAAGAATAGCTGAGCAATTAAATAGTTAAATCAGCATGACAATAAGCATCAAATATTAGGTTGGTCTTTTCGCATTATAGTATTTTTAGCAACCAGAAGTGATAATTTAATAAAAAAAAACAATTCGAAATAACCTATGAAGTGATTTACTCATCAAACTAAGAAAACACGGTATTCTCAAAATCACACTAAATTTATCATAAAACTAACTTATACAAGCGAAACAACACGAACTCACAGTACGCGGCCTCGAAACCAACCACCTTTCTAGTCAACGTCCGGGCAGCAAAAGAGGGCGTGACTTTTTTTTTTGAGAATGGAATCTCGCTGTTGGCCTTAAGGGCCTTTACAGCTCAGCACGGGCTGTTTTGGCGAGCTTAGCTCAGCCGGAAAGGGAGGGCGTGACACACTGAGGCCTTTCTTTTATAGTAAGCGGGTGGGGATCGAAACCACCTACTGTAGTTTCTGCTTATAGTATATATTGCGAAATTTATTTATTGGCATTTGGTGTCGTTTGTCCCAGGACTGAGCCAGGGCGCCTGCTGAATCGTGGCCTGCGACTGCCTGGCAATAAGGAATGCCGTCGGCAGCAGGCCCGCGACTCGATGTGCGACCGCCACCATGGGTCTCCTCACGGTCGGACGATCACTTCACTGGCTTCGCACCGCTGTCGTTGCTCCCCAGCGATAAACGATTACGTAGTGCCTGGTTAGATACTTAGTTAAGACTTTTATAAACCTGTAACAATATTAAGAGGCTTAGAACTTGAAAGTATCACTGTTAACTATATACAGTAATAGATGAAATTGTAATCAAATCTCGTTGGCGATACCTCAAAAAAGGCCCAACATAATATAATTAGCTACGTAATTTGCAAGACTATCTTTGCACGTAATCAATTCAAGAATCGCTCAGCCTATCTCTACAGTAGTTTAATAAAAACCCTTGGCTTGCATAAGCTGAACATATGTAAAACGACTATAAACCATTGGCTCGGTAAACTCAATTACAACAAAATATAATAATAATAGCCTTTATTCAGATACATTTTACATTATATATTTTATATACATTTAAACAAATTTCCATTTTAATCCAATTCTGGTGCATCTGTTTGCCCTTTTTTGGCAAAGGCCTCCTCCAAATCCCGCCATTCCTCTCTGCACTGTGCCACTCTCTGCCATGTACCACCTGCCGTTTCTTTAATGTGGTCAATCCACCTTCTCAGTTGTCTCCCTCTTTTGCGTTTGCTGTACCTTGGGCACCAGTTAAGCAGTTTTTTTACAACAAAATATAATCATTGTTAAATCCTCTAATATAAATTTTACTTAATCCATCTCTTCATGTATATTTTCAGATATTTACTTGTTTCGGTGTCTTCGGAATTCTTTTGACAGTGTCAGGTTACCATTACGAGAGGACTTCCAAAACCAATTGTGGCGGTATTTTTATCATGATAGCAAACCTACAAGATAGCAAAAAGTTACCGTATAAAATGGTACCTACATACTTTAGTGAAATGTAAATAAACTAATTTTATATGTTATTTATATAAATAAATAAATTGTAAATATTGGTAAGATGTGGATCATAGCTTTTTCGTAAAAAGCAATGCTAATTACTTGTACTTATATTGTTTTTGTTGTTTCTAATTAGTTGATCATTATTGTACCTTAAAAAAAAGTGGCGTTACAACATCTTTAGGTCTTGGCCTCAGATTTTTGAATCTGTTTCATGATTATTTTTAAATCTAATAGGCAAGTAAGACTAAAAGATGTAGGGTTTTTGCAGAAATTGCTCACGGTGTCCTCCATTTTCGCGGATTGTAGGACACCGTGAGCAATTTCTGCAAAAACCCTACATCTTTTAGTCGATACCAACTCCGGGGAAATAAATACAGATAACACAACATTTTCTACAGCTGTAATACTTTTTGACATTTAACACCTTTGTCTTCAGTCACCGTGACCACGCACGCTGTAAAGCACGCGAAACGTCGGTTTAAATTTAAAATTATGTCTAAATAATTATAAGTTTAAATACAATAATACATAACTATAATCCGTAAAAAAGTGTTTTTCTTTAAATGTGTAAAAGTTATGTTAATAAAAGACAATACTAAAGATATAATATGATTGTCCTATGGAACAGGATTAGCATGTTTCCAAGTAATATTTCTCGCCTATTAAGATCTAACTATTACAATTAGTATTACGGATTTACATTAATAATATACACGATGCAAATATGCCGTACCATATTTGAGTCATGACTTAAATACTTGACTAGATTTTAGCTGAAGCTGATGAGTCGACCATCAGATAATCTAATAGTACCCTGCACTCCACGCCCGCGAGCTAAAAGAATAATTGACTTAGCATGTCGGTAATTAAAAGCGCATTTCGAATTTCAATTTGGCAAATTTCTGGTCGGGTTTAGGTTTCCAGTGACGTCAGTGTATGTAGCAGTGCAATTAATGGGGATAATATAGATAGTTGTTATAGACAGGTATACGAGATCCGGCTGCAGGATTTTTTGCTAAAAAACAAATTTTTATGTAACTAGGAAATTATTTTGAATTGATTTTTGGGAAAACATTTCATTGACTTGTTATTTAAATATAATATCGTCTACATCACGGCAATTTACATACAGATTTTTAAAATCACGGGTGCTTTTGATCACCTGGCCGTACTTCTTCGCAGCCAGGTGGTTCATAATTTTCATACCGCCGCTAGCTAGCCATCCTGACACACACACTCACAACACTGCACGCACACACCACCGATGACCTACTTTTACTCTACAAAAACAACTAGTCGTGATATACGAAAATAATATAGACAACAAATTCAAATTTATTTAGTTCTCGTCTTATCATTTCATACTTGTAAATTGAATAACTAATGTGAGTAGGTTAGTTAGTAGGGGGGTTTCTCTATTCATGAAATTAGCGCGTTCAATAAAAATTAAGTGACGATACGTTTTCAATAATATAGAAAACGGAAGGATTGTACGGAAAAATGTATGAAAAAAATAAACGCAAACTTAGTCTGTATTATTTATTCAAATAGCAATATTTTTTTAGTTATTATTCCTTTTCGTTACAGGAAAATCTGTCGCAAAATGTTTTTTTTTATGATCAAAATTTATCTAAATGTAATTTTTTATGTTGTTCTTATATGTTATGGCCATTGTACCATTATTTATGCATAGAGGCGTGCCAAGAAGGCCAAGCATAAGCAAAAACAGGATAGAAGAAGTTATAAATTTTGCAACCAATGTGTGTACTCTATAAAACGAATACACGTAGATGCGGACGGAATACACAAACATTATGCTTATAACATATCACTGTTTATAACCAATAAGTCCACACAGACAAACTTGACAATAGGATCACAAAACATAGTGTAAAGACGAATGTTATAAAATATAGCACAAACTATATAAAGTTTATGTATGAGTGTCCATGGGCGGCGGTATCACTTAACATCAGGTGAGCCTCCTGCCCGTTTGCCTCCTGTTCTATAAAAAAAATTGTAGTAAAGAGCTAGTTTTTGCTACAGACCAAGTACAAATGGATAAATAAAGAAGAACAAGGTTTGAATGTAGACAAAACGCATGTATTAGACATTTACGGACCTATCTCGTGGATGCTTTCCTATAATATTTTCTTCCATAAATATTTCTACAATCAAAACAACTAGTGAGGAAGCCATACAATAATCCAAGCTAAAATCTAAATACTCCTTGCAAATTTCCTGGCAAAGTTTATATCAACAGGTGCCATTCGCCACCCTTCCGCCCCCTGGGTGGCTTTAACGGTAAAGTACGGCTACTTGAAATGTTTTGACGGCTCACACTGGGCCGGATTGGCCATTTACGATGACAAAAATAAAGTTTTTTACAATCTAACTTGGTAATTATATTTTGTGATAACTGTTAGATCATAGAAGTTTTGAGAGGATACTATTAAAATATCATAATAAATTCAGTAAGTACAAACACCTTATCCTAAGGTCTTAAGATAACTACACAAATGTCCCTAAATTACATACTATGCTCTTATACTACGCTACTAATCGTGTTCGTCTTCATTTTCATCGGAGTCTTCATTATCTTTATTTGATAACTCTTCGCTACATAGGTATGTAGATGTCCGCATCATTCCTACAACTATTTCATTAAATGTATCTCCTCTTTTCTTTGGTTTTTCTCTATGAGAAGTCACGACAGGATCCGAAGATATAAGCCTTGTTTGGTATCGTCATGAGTTGTAGAGTTTAAGATACGCCAAAATGTAACGGAACTATGCGGTACTTTTTTTAAGTCTGCAAACTCAACTGAATCAAAATTATTTTTGTTATAAAATAGTGTTCCACGCAAAATTATATTATTGCTCGATTTATATAAAAAAAAGGCTATTAAATAATATTAGTAAGAAGTATATACCTGACGCTTCACTCTCCATTATAAAACTCAATGTAAGAACAAACACTCCAGCACATAAAAAGCGTGGTTAGTCAACGTCGCAACTGAGACACATTTGATCGTGCGCAAAAAGGAATACAAAGGGCGCTCGCCCAGGCTTTTGTCTAGCTTCTGGGAACTTTATTTCTTGTCATTGAATGAATGAATGAAGATTTCTATCATCGTAAAATTATCATTTTGTCATCGTAAATTGCCGATCCGGCCCAGCGCGGCTGGTAAAATGATTTTTAAAGCTTCCGCCGGAGGCGGTACACAAAAATTGAATCGTATCCTGTAATAATAAATATCCTGTGCTCAAAGCAGAGTACTGGGGAAGAATATTAGATTTCTAGAATATCTCTCACAATTTTTATCAATATCTAAATAATAAATGTCCAATACGGTTATTCAGATCCGCGTGGGATCACGTCCAAATTATAATTAAATCTATATAATATTTTAGGACAGTTATATGTGTTATTTTATCTCAAAATATACTGACCTTCTAAGAATTATAATATGATTAAAATATATAAATGGATATTTGTTTTGTTTGCATATTATTTATAACGTTTTATTGGAGTAAGGTGCCATGATTTAATTCTGACTTTTATATTTGTAGTACATATATATACTGTTTACCGTCATTCTGTCACGATCATACAAGTTGGTAATTATTAAGTTTACATCAAGCATAAACCATACAAGCGTTTTCTGACATTTATGACGGTATATTTTACTATGTTTAACAGTTTTTTTTAAACTTTAAACCACGTATAATATATTATATTGTAATTGCTTTATTTAATATTTATTACTTTTTAGCGGTATCTATTGCATGATTTTTATTAGTAGATATATATTTATTTAAGAACGGTGCGACTTATTATCTACGTAACTAATTTCGGTTATTTAACGAATGGAGCGGTGTTGTATTTGCGGCTTTGGCGTGCGACTGTCGTCCCTTAGGTTGTAGGTTCGAATCACGGCGGTGCACCAATGGACTTTCTTTCTATATGTGCATTTTACATTCGCTCAAACGGTGAACGAAAAAATCGTGAGGAAATGGGTTTGGCCCAAAAAGAAAAAAAAACTGAATTAAAAGGGTTGTGTCGCCACTGATTTCATTATTACCGTTTACAACAAAATTTATAATTTAAGGATCTAAATATTATAACATTATCCGGTTAATATATTCTTGAAGCTTTGTTGTATGTACAAAAAATTTAAACGATTTTAAAACAAATGGTGACTTTTAACAGTGTAACAGAACTACAGTGTAAACTCTCTATAATGTCATCCTTTATAAACTCCTTGTAACATTGAAGTGAGCCCATCTTGGTTGGTTTGCGTGAAAACCCACAGGTATACTTACTATCAGGTAACAAAAGACTTTGAAGCTCCGAAACATCCGAGGTCGGTCTAGCTTTTGTTATCCTTAATTGCCTTGAACACGTGCAGTATGACGTATTTATTTATTTATTTAATTAAACAACATTGTTTTCTCGGAAGTGATGGTCTTCGATCAAGCATACTGGATACCTATCGTATTATCAGTCGTAAACCTACGTTGAAACTGTTAAGTTGGCCAGTAAACGGAAAACGATTAGTGTTGACGAAAAGGTTTATGTTCATATTTAAAATTCTTGTTAATTTGTTTGTTTTTTTGTTAACTCCATATAACGATAACTGTCTATAACGACAAATAATGCTCAGTCCCTTGAGTTTCGTTTTAAAGAGTTTACACTGTAATTAAAGTGTGCGACCAACCAGGCTCCAGAAAATAAGCCACTTAGCCTTATATGGAAATTCCAAGCGAAATTAGAGAATTATCACTTAATAAATTCAAAGCCCCCGTTAAAAGTAAAATATTTAATAAAGCTTTTAATAAATGTGAAGAATACTTAAATGATCCTAATCCTTGGGATTGATTTGCTCCAGCTCAAACAATTTGTACTAAAAACTTGGCGATTGAAAAGAGTGCCACAGTGAGTTTCTTGTCATTTCTTCTTGCCCACTCTACGCTCTTGACTTGCGAACTGGTAGTAAATGTAAATTTACAATTAATTTAATTTTTTTGACGTTCATAAGTTTACCTAGACGATGAAAGATATTTTGTTTGTTGTGTGAGTGATACAAATTACTACTAGTGGTGGTTGGGGTGCGACAGTCACGAGACGGAATCCGATCTTCACGTTTGCATACACATACATATAAGACGGATTCAAAAATATATAGTGTTTATATATTTGTTTTTCTTTAACTGTATATTTTTAAGTACTA